>VWPW01006111.1:0-278899 GCA_013389825.1 Crypturellus undulatus
TTTTTTTTTATTATGTTATTTTCTTTAGCAGTTTATTAATTGCTGCCTGAAATAGTTTTCTGAAACACAACGAGCTGCAAATGAATTCATGGGCTATTAATCTGCTGTACATGGCACTGGAGGGAAAGCTCATTAGGTGAGTTGATGCAATTACTGCTATTACATAACCATCTTCACAGAACATAGAGTAAATTATGAATAATAACATTCAATCTAAGTTGCTCCTTTAAACATTAAAGCTGGCAAGTGAAAGCCATGCAAAACCAGGAGGAAAGGCTACAAGGCGGAAGAGGCAGATCTCCAAAGCAGAGGAAAATCTGCTCTTTAAAGTCTCCAAGCCACAGCAAAAGCCGAAGATGTTTGTTTAACCATGGGAAACACGGTGCAACAAGCAGAACTCAGTTCTTTGCAACAGCATTTTAATTGTATATAAATCATTTTCAGGCACTCAGCATAACAAAGTGTGCATTATCTCTGGCTAAGGACAGACTGACCCTAGACCGCTGTGGTTTTCTGTAGCAGACAGACCCTTTCTGTTGGCTTTGCTCTCATCTTAAAATATCTCCCAATCACTGTTTGGCCTTAACTTTTAAAAGTTCCCAATTTCTCAGGCTTAAAAAATAAATACGGTCCTTCCTATCCAATCAGGAACTGGAAAAAAAAGTTGACCTTAACGAATAAAACTAAAAATTGTAATCTGTGATTCTTGATTGCTGTTTTCTCGCTATCTGCCTACTCAAGTTCTTAATTTCATTGGAATTCTCACATTTGGCTGGAATTTTTAACCTTTGCACCACAAGGTCCCCAGCTTCTGTAAAAAGGGTCATCATTTTCAACTGTCAATATAGGCAACCTAGTCTAATCATTTTGTAACTATTAGTAAGAGGAGTCAGTCCCAAGGCCAAATTCATGATTTTGTAATTTCCATTCCAATATTTAGATGATGTCTCTCAAGGAACTAAGAAGAGTCAGTGAACAAGATGACTACCTTGAAATTTTTGGCCAAATCCCTAGAAACTACATGTTATCTAGGCATCTAGTTTAAAATCTAGCCAACAGCAAAGCAAACAATTCTTAATTCAATACTTAACTGTTGGTTATAGAGAATTAAACATACTTAAATGCTGAGTAAAAGCCTCTCAACAAAGATTTCATGGGTTATAATTAACTCACTTTAAAAACACATTGTTAGTGGATCTGGATGAGCCTTCCCAAATACAGCTATGGAGATTAGCCCTCTAGTTAACAACTCACTGGAGATGGAATCTCACTTCAATAAGAAGACTGAAAGAATATAAAATTGCAATATAATATAAAAACACAAACATAACAATATGTTAAGTAAATGTTTCCTGGATGTCAATTTAAGCTAGAAATAAAGTAAGTGAATTAATTCACCCTACCGTTCAGCAGCAGAATTTAACCCTACATCCCAAGCATCATGAACATTTAAATCATAGAATCACAGAATGCCTAAGGTTGGAAGGGACCTCTAGAGGTCATCTAGTCCAACCCCCCTGCACACACACGGCCACCTAGAGCACATCACACAGGATCGCATCCAAGCGGGTCTTGAAGATCTCCAGAGAAGGAGAATCCACAACCTCTCTGGTTGTCATAAGACTTTGAAGTCTGTGATGAAAAGTAACAGACGTTTCGGTGCACGTTCAAAACTGCAAATACAAATGCAGAACACAAAAATCCAGAACGCAGAGAACTCTTCTCCCCTTCCCAGGGAGCCCCTGCCCTCCCTCCTGCAGGGAGGCTGCCTGTAAGCAGGTCTGCAAACCCGAGCGTGGCTCCAGCGCACTGAAGTGACCTGCAGCAGCAACTCTGGGTCTTTCTCAGCACAGTTTGGCCCGCCAGGGCTCACTGCAGATGAGCTCGGGGCACGAGTGAGGGCTTTTCTGCGTCGCGCCACAGAGTGCCATGCCTGGCTGCAGCCTTCACGGGTTTTATAAAAGCGGGTGGAAATGAGGGACCTGCTGGGCTAAGCTGAGCAGCTGGGGCCAAAGGAAGCTGTGCCCTTGTACCCTGCAACAAATCCAGCGTTTAGGTTTTGTTTATGGGTCGGTTTCATCCTATCAAGGACATGTTCTACCATGCTGCTGGAAAGCACCCATGCTGCATCAGGGTTTTGTCCNACTGCAGATGAGCTCAGGGCACGAGTGAGGGCTTTTCTGTGTCACGCCACAGAGCGCCGTGCCTGGCTACAGCTTTATAAAAGTGGGTGGAAATGAGGGACCTGCTGGGCTAAGCTGAGCAGCTGGGGCCAAAGGAAGCTGTGCCCTTGTACCCTGCAACAAATCCAGCGTTTAGGTTTTGTTTATGGGTCGGTTTCATCCTATCAAGGACATGTTCTACCATGCTGCTGGAAAGCACCCATGGTGCATCAGGGTTTTGTCCGTATTCCTGCCTTTTGCCTTGATCATGCCAGGCACCACTCCACACTGGAGTGGTGGGAAGGGTTGGAAAGGAGAGAAACGTTGTGGCACTGGGGTGAGAGCCTCACCTGCAGCTACAGCTCCACATGGTTTTTCATGTCCCT
The DNA here is from genome assembly GCA_013389825.1 of Crypturellus undulatus. NCBI lineage: Eukaryota > Metazoa > Chordata > Aves > Tinamiformes > Tinamidae > Crypturellus > Crypturellus undulatus. The sequence continues at coordinate 2,549 of VWPW01006111.1, forward strand.
GCACATGAAGCTGATGGGGCTGGCCCCGGCATGCGATGCTGCAGTGCGCCTTGGGGGATGCAAGCGCAGATCCCTCGGGAATGGAGGGATCAGACAGCAAGGCTTTAGTTGAGGCTGTCGCTGGGCGATGAGGCAGTCACCCCTTTCCCTTGCCACCCTCGCCTTGTCCATTTGGAGCGCAGTTTTTTTGCAAGAGCAGCTACGCAACCGGAGCCGGTTCCCGCACCAGAGGGATCCCATTTCAGCTGCTTCCCGGAGATCCTATCGTAGTGCAAACAGCTCCATTGCAGCCCTGGAGGCAGCCTGGTTGCTGACCTCTCCCTATCAGATCTGGGCACCACAATGGGGCAGGAGATACCTCTGTTTCCTTACACCAACAAAACAACCCCCAAAGAAATGCAAAGTTGGTGCATTCCTTCATCATCTCACTTTACTGGCTATGACAAGATAAAAGCATACAAGAAATGCTGCATATCTCTTAATCTCTTACAACACGCTGCATCTCCGTCCTTAAAATTGTACTTACTGCGTTAGCTTGGCAATCATTTCTGATCTTAAGTTTATGCACAACTCTCATTAAGCTCAAAAGGAGTTGCATATCTAAGTACATATGCATGCTCCTTAAATGTAGCACAAATAAAAACACAACTGTAGAATTTAAGCACAGATTATTCTGGATACTGAAATCCTATATTTACTCCTGCTTAGCTCTCGGGAATAGACATCGAGGCTCCTATTTGTGGTTGTCCATCCTGATTAACTTCACCATTTGGGACTTGTTTGGCCACTGTAGACTTGTTTTCCTGTTAGACTCCTCCAATGCATCTTGCTGTCCTTTCTTCACATCTTTCATATTACAAGGTAACAGAGTTTAAGAAGACAGAAAACCCAAGTGTGAATAAGGTACTTATTTAGAGAATCACCCTCTACCATCTCCTAAACAGCCCGCTAACAAATGTTCCTTAGTTTACATAACCTCAAGAGGTACACTTGAAACATGGAGACACTTAGTAGAAAAGAGTTTTCCAAACATTTTACAGTTGAAAAGTTCCTGTTTATGAAGACACAACACAGAATTATCTCAGCCTTAGTTTTTAAACCCAGAGGACAAGACACTTTTTGCATTCAAAACGATGACATTTAAAATACCTTCCCTGTTCTGCTGCAAAAGCCTTTTACAGAAATGCAGCCAGAGGACATCCTCCACTTCTCCCCAGTATCTCCTGGCCCCCTCTCCAACCTGCTACCCCCTTTGGGTGCCTAGAGCAGTCTGAGGTAAAGGTAACTGCCAAAGGGCAGGTTCACTCTGTTCACCCTAAAAACACACAGAGCTTCATTCTCACAGCGGACAATTCTGGCAAAGCTCCAGCTACCCTAGGAGAGGAAAGAGAACAAGATGCGACCTAAAAAGTGGTAATTTTTTATGCTTTACCCTAACTAGCTTTGGTTAACATGTTAGCAGTACTTCTGGTATTTCAAAATTTCAAAAACCTACTCTGATGTAAGACTACAGCATTTAAGAGGATTATTATTATTTCACATCAGCAGTAACATTTTGTATGCTAGGATTCATTAATCACATTTTTTGATTTCCATGAGGAGTGGCTGGAAAGTCTGCCAAGTGGTCCTAAAGTCCATCGAGCTCCAGGGGAGCCTCAACACTCTTCCTCTGAGAGGGGAAGAAGCAGAGCATGGGAGACAGAACAATACATGCAATTAGTACAGAGCAGTGTGACTTTGGGACCTGTTCTACTCTTGCCCAAGTGCAGAAAAATGAACTACGGGGAAGTTTCATGCCATTTTGGAAAGAAAAATGCTTATAACTGAACTGTAACTTAAATATGTTCTTAACTGTCCCATCAGTGTCAGAATTCTTTCTCTGGTCTTCTTTAAGAAGTTCTGTGGGTATATTAAGTAAAAAAAGTGTTGCTGGGCATTTTTTTTACTTCTCACGTACACACTCCAAATTTCTGGGATGTTTATTATTGGGATTGACCTACTGAAATAAGGAAGGTCACTGATGAAGGAAAAAATTCCACAACAATAAAACATATTATTACATTAAAGAATTGTTTTGTACTGCTATCAAGCCAATGAAAATAAAATAAAAAAACGCTTTAGAAGAGTTGCCCCTGAAGTCTTGAGAAAGGCTACCCTCTGCTAAGTTTTCATGCTTTAAAGGGATATAACTTAAAAATGTACATGTATAAATTTGTGTTTTTTCTCTTTTTGTTCAAGTTAATTTCAAGTGCAAGGTGAAGACTTCTGGAAATGAAGGCAGAAGAAAAAAATGCATTATATTTACCAGTTTTGTGCATTTAGTAATACTAAATCAGATTTACTAAGTCAGATTTACTATGGAGGCTTAAGGCAAAATTTCAACTTTGAGAGAGGTTCCAACTGGTCAGACTTAGGGCTGCCATTCCATCAGCTTTTTAAAATACCATATTTTGAGTGTCTGGGTCATCCGTTTGACAAAGGAACTAATGGGGAAGCCTCTCTCCTCCCTCAGACCAGCAAGGGAGACAGCATGGGGCCAAAGGACAGGTTAACAAGGCAGCACTGTCCCCTTGTGTCCTTGCCTAAGATGCCCTTTCATAAGGTGATAATCCTGTCTTAAAGCAGGTAGCTGTGGCTGTGATCTTTTAAATTCGAGCAGAATGAACATCTGCTTAAAATAATTATAAATAGTTAAACTAGAAAAAAATGTGGCAAAAGTACCCACAAGAAGTACTCACAAGCTCTAACTGGGCTAGTCAGGTATCATGTCGTGCTACAAACTGTTAAGCGATGGCACTTAAGCTCCAGAGTTACGGACTTGGAAGTCAGTGAAGAACAGGTCTGACAGAGGTTGCGTGCAAAAGTAAAATTCCTTTTGTGCATACGAATGCAGATGCTGGCTTCAATTACATAATCAAGTAATATATATCAAGCAATCATATTTCTCTTCCCTTGGGACTGCCATAAATACATGAGATATGACAAACAAATTGTTTCTGAAGACAACTTACATTCTTTGGACATTCCCACTTCAAAGCACTTCTGTAGTCTGCAGTACTGGCAGCGATTTCGAGTAACTTTATTGATAACACAGTTTTTATCTCTATGACATGTGTAAACCATGTTTTTCTGGATACTCCTGCGGAAAAAGCCCTGAAATCAAGAAGAAAAGAAGTCAAATAAACCTCTGAGCTTCCCATAACCCTTAGAGACAAAGGTTTTATTATTTACAAATAGTAAAATAAATTCAAAGTTATGGTTGAAGTAGAAAAACTTTAAAGACTAAGGCTTATTATAATTTAATATTATTTTTCTGCAACATAAGAATCATATCTCAAATAAAAGCTAATTAAATAATGCAACCTAAAGCCAAAATAAACAAAACTAGAACTAGTAACAGCATTCAGGAAATGGAGTCCTAGCTTTTACATAAGGGCTCAAGTAAACACGGTTTGGACTTGTACATTCAGTAATGAGCTAGGTAAACAGCAGCCTTCCAGATCGATCCACTTGGAAGTCAATTCTCATCCAAGAAGGAACCATCTCCCTCCACCCAAAGGTCCCCTGGATTTGGGTTGTTGCAGAGGTTCCCTAGTTTGAGTGCTGCCCATAAAAGTGAAATAACTGGAAAGCCAGTTTTTTTAGTAGTTACAACTCCTACAGCAATAAATTCAGCTTCTGTGGGTGGAAGAGTTCCACATTAGCTTACTGAGTTTTGAACTTGTAAACCCTGCCAATTACAGTATTTTTCTCATTCATACACAGCTGTGAAAATAATCATGCAGCTAGAATGATCTTGAGCAGAAATTAAAGAAACACAACTAAAAGTCTGGTTCATACTTCAGGAACTTCATTTGATTGGATTCCTCCTAGGGCGAATAAAAGGGAGAAAAAAACATTCAAAAACAGCAAGGTGGGTTGGCACAGAATAAAAAAAGGCAAAAAAAAAAACAAGTTAATTTCCTTATCTCCACTAAAACCCATGCTTTAGATATTATCATGTAATAATGAAGAAGAAAGGAGGATTACTTTAAGCATTTTAGAGATCAGCCCACAGATAGGCAGTGAAAGTATTTCTGTGACAGACATTTGGAAATTTGACAGTACTACTTAACCTTCTCACTCGGGTTCTGAGCATCATTCCAGCGAGCACCGGGGTCAGATTTCAGGCAACATCACAGCGTTATGGAAGGACACTTGGCAAGTTACTGTTTGTCGGAGGGCTTGAAGGCTGAAGCTCCTCACCAGGCCGCGTGTTTATGCCCTACGGTGAAGCGGTGAACGCGATCGCGCAGCTGATAGCTCCGTCCCCGCAGTGCGTTTATCTAAAGATGCCAACACGGCACGCTATAAAACAGGCTTTTCTTAAAAGCCCTTGTGGAGCCATGCGAGTGATTCAAAAGCCCCAAACGCTGCCACTCCGCGCTAGCCGAGAGCGATGCCGGCCGCGGCACGAGGGAGCGGCAGGACAGGCACAGTCGGTGAGGACTGCTCATAAATTCCTTGCACACCCGACATGCTATAGCTGCTAATGTTATGAAAATACCTCAGGTTCATTCAGACCCCAAAAAATGCTTCTTTCATCACATAACCCCTGGCAATAGTTTTCTGCAGCTCTTGCACAGGCAAGCCTCGTCCTGAGGTTAGCTCCTCTGATTTAGGAGATACCAGCAGAATCAAAGCGGTAAATAAAAACTCTTTTCTTCTTTCCTTCTCTTAAGCTATGGGACCCAGGATAAATATTTAATGTCCTTTATTAAGCCGATTAAAACCCTTTCAAGTTATCAACAGCATTGCTTTTATATTCAACGCATTAGCGCTGCTTGAATGTTTGCAGGTAAGAACCTGGCAAGTGCGTGCGTTTGTTTACTTGCTGAAGGGCTGTAATGCTGTTCACTTACTGCTTGCTATTCCCATACGCCTGGCTCTGTGAGCACTGCTGGTCATGCAGCCCAGAACTGCGGCAAGTCTATGCCATCTATTTTATTTCACTTCAAGAATTAACGCTTTGGCAGAAGTCGCAACCTCCTGGCTCGGGGGTCACCGTGTGGCTCATTTTCAAGTGTCACCTTTCAGCTGGACGGAGGTAACTGAAGCCCAGACAGGTAACACACCCCGTGGTCAGCTCGGTTCTGCCCGCTGTAAACCAGCCCTCCTGGTCAGGCAGCGATGGGTTTATCCGACACAGCAGCCCCACAAGCCTGTAAGCGAAACGGCCCGAGCAAACAAAAACGAGCGCCTCGTGCGACCGCGTCGCCTGGCCGAGCAACCGGAGTGATCTGGTAAAATCCGCCCGCCGAGGCCTCCGTGCCACCCGTCACCCCCGTCCCGGCACCTCCTAGTTCAGCGACACGGGCAGCGCTCGGGGTGAAATGCGCGCGTCCAGCGTCACCCAACACAGAGCACAGCAGGGACAACCTCCCCAAAAAGCACCTGCAGGGCCCCCCAATACAACGCGCAGCTAATGGCACCCATTGACTGATGGTTTGTGCCGATATTCCGACACGGATTCTGTGATCCTTCTAGCCTAGGGTGTAATTACAATCCATGAGGAAGGAAAGCAGAGCCGGCGACCTCGCTTCTCACCGTACCGGCTTGCCGCTACCGCCAACCAGAGGAAGGAGATCCAGCTTCTGGAGATGGCAACTGTGAAGCATCCATGAACCCACTGCTAATATAAAGGGCTTAAGGAGCGCAAATTCAGAAAAAGCAGCTATCCAGGCCTACACGGAGACAGCTCTCCCATGGGTCTTCTTTCAACAGCCTAACCTCCCCAGCCAACAGCCTGTGTAGAATAAAATTAGAGACTGGAATATTAATTGTGGAAGCTTGTTATTTCCCATCGGCTATGTTCGATTACCTTTCTGGACTTACTCATCAAAGAAAATTAAAAATAAACTTTTTAATGCAAATATATTCAGAGGAAAAAAAAGGTATGACGTGGTCCTGCCCAAAAGGACTTATTTTCCAACAGTGTATGCCCAGTTTTTAAGAATTCTTTTAGGAACTGTTCTGTAATACAGAATCTGTGGTGAACTACTAAAAACTTGACAATATGACACTGAAAAGACTCAATCTTAAGCTTTCCTCCAGATAGATATTAGGATCAATGCCCAGCTTCAACATGTTGCTTCTTTCCATAAGAAAAATCCCAAACAAATCCATCACCTGGTGAATAAGAGGTCATTTTTAGAGCGTAAGAGGGCAAACAGCATTTGCGTGGCTCTGCGGCCTGGCTTGGGAGAGTTTCAGGTGGCACTGCAGGTAGGGTCATGTCCAGCACTATTTCTTAAATCTCATGGCAGCCTAACAAAAATATTTGCTCACCAGGAAAACCTACCTGCCAGGTAGGCTGCATTTCTGTGCGTACTCACACTGCACCGTGATAAAACCTAAACACAGCCATCCTTGATCTTACCCCCAGCAGGCGGTATTTGACAGGCTTGTACTTGACCATGGTTCTTGCCTGTCTCCCAAGTATTTGGCTTGTTACACTGCCCTGGACATGATATGTTGCCTGGGGCACGGTGTTGCCCTGCTTGCCTCATTTTATAGACTACAGCAAAGGTAGGACGGAGACCAGACAGGACTCGGTCTTTACTCCAGTTCAGGTATTTACTGTTCACTCCTTGGCTACTCACGTCTCTGCAGCAAGGGAAAAATACTGCAGAATACAGTGATGGGCAGAACTGGCATTTGCCTTCAGATTAAGCAGAAAAGCACATTTAAATGGAGTCAAAGTTGGGTTCTAAGCAGCAAAGGAGGTATAAAACACAGGTACAATGTAACAGTCTTTTCACTGTTTTGGGTCAATACTTTCTTATGGTGCTAGTCTTCTCTGTCATGCCCTGTTTATGGATCTAATGCCTCCTGATGGCTCCTCACGAAGGAAGGATTTCAGCAGGAGGGGAACACTGCTCAGCACTGCTTATAGCATCTTTTCTTTCCCTCTAGGTTCACTGCAGCAAAGTTAGAAACAGGCTGAAGTTTTCTCCAAGTGCTTTCTCATCTGTTCACACAACCCTGACAGTCTCCTCGAAAACAAACAAAACAAAAAGTTTGAATGAATCTTAACTTTAAGAAGTTGGCAGGAATTTCAGAGACAGCAAACCACTGCTGTTTATATATTAACCGACTTTAAGTGGCTACTGGCTCTTAGAAACTAACAGCGAGCAATATGCTATTTGCTGTCACGCATTCACCTTGTGAGGCATCTAGGCTGCTGAGGTACTGAACATTCAAATGAGCATTCTTTAATGCAAATATTTTAGCATCCTTTCCAAATTAACAGCCTGTGATGGCAGAAGAGACGCCCTTGTGCCAAAAACGAGTGCAAACGATTCTTTGTTATGTAAAATGCATTATGTATATAAAGAAAAAGCACACTGTGAAACATAAAATAATTCAGTGATATATATTTGGTTTTGACAGCACCTACAAAGTACTTGCATTTAAAGGAATCTACTGAAGACCTATCAAGAACAGTGATTTGCTCTAATATTCCTTCCATCTGCAGCTTTGGAAATAAACACGTATCTCGTGGTTTTATTCTCGAGAAGACAAGCAGAGCTTTGCAGATGTCACACTTTGGAATTAATGCCCCCTTCCTAAGCTGCCTGTTATCGGCATCCTTTACACACAACAGTTGGGCCCACATTTCAATTTTTAACCTCCCCTTTCCTGCCCCGCGAGCCCTGCCCCTCCCTGGCCACCAATCTTGTTATCTTAATGGATGACAGACAGAGTATCCTCCTGACCATGCCGCATTAGGCGTCCTCATTTGCCGAGTGCAGGGAAAAACGCCGAGTATAAATTATTCAGAAATCTATTGTATCAGCGTGTGTTCTCTGAGCATTCACCACTGGCAGGGCGGGCAGATTATTTTTCACTTTTAATTGTGTTGGTATCTTATCTGCTGTGCTGAAAGCAGAGCGCGACACGTGAAACCATATTGCATGAAGCAGCAAATAAAGACGGCTTACTAGGTCTAGAGCTTAAAACCAAACAACCTATTTAGCTGATGTAACTTCAACACTAGGCCACAAATCCCCACCTCACCATTGAGCTCTGTGTTATTTGTCTGTCACTGTGTCAAAAATTAAAGAGCTCAGTACAGAGCAGCGGTGCTCACAGAGCTTATTAAATATATTGATAATACTTTGAACTCCATTATGTTGCTGGTTATCTGAGTATAAAGGAAGTCATTATGAAAAAGCTCTCAAAATAATGCTAAATGTTCAAGCTTATGAAGTCTTACAAAATTGTTCCCATGAACTGCCATGCTTAAATATCTGATAATCAATTCTCTCTTCTTTACTTTATGGGCAATTTTGGCAAGTCACATGATTTAAGGCTAAAATTATGCGCATCACGTGCAGAGAAGGATCATTTGGTCTTAACGGCTTCTTTAAAATATTTTGATAGCATAAGGTATGCCAAATCTTATTCACAGATGTAGCAGGCTTACAAGCTGAAGAATTGCACTGCAAGCCAGAGATAGGGTAATCAAAAGAGAAGGGCTATTGCTGGCTCAATCTGTTTAAACAGCCTGCTCAGTTCATCTGGTTCAGCTTTGATTATCCCCAAATACAGTCAGCCATCTATGACTCCAGCAGATTTAGAGGCCATTCTTCAGTAAATCTGCACAATAAGTTTCCAAGTGAGGTGTCTTGCCACTACAGACCCCAAAGAAACACAGGAGAAGGAAACATTTTTCTGCATTAGTTTATCAAGGCATTGATAAATTACTTTTTGGAGGCAAAATGAAGTGACAATAACAAAACAAACAAACAAAAAAAACAGCCCTCGGCATATCTGAGACTTCGGCCATTAGTTACACTCTGAAATACGGACTGTGTAAATATGTACCTTTTTACTGAGCAAATCTGTTCACGGTGCATAGCCTCACTTCAGTCTATTTATTTTAGCCATTTGAGTAACCCTCTACCCTGCTAACCCTGTAAAACTTACCCAGGTAAGATAAGAAGGACTCGGGTCCTGCTCTCTCTCTGGAGCATCAGCAGAGGCATTTTGGCTCTGACTGATGAGACCTGCACAATCCCACTTCACTAATGTGTTTGGCTGCATTAACGAACAAAACAACCGCCTGCCGTGTTTTTGCTACAGTATTTCGTTACAAGGAATAACCAGTCTCGGGGAGGATCTGCAGTCAGGTCAGGTCAGAGAGAATGCGACTTTTAATTGTTAACCAGGAACATCTGGTGTAAAGTCATTGACAACATCCAACTACAATGGCACAGAAAGGTTTATAAAAGACAATAAAAGACGCTATAAAAGAGCTAAAAAGATGCTACAAAATGGCTGCAGATGGAATACAAGACCTCATAAATAAAAGCTGCAAAAGTGTCACGGAGGAAATCAGAATGAGCATATTCATGGTTGCACAGCACTTTTCCAGCATGTCTTTGGAAACCACGGCTTTGGGAATAAACAGATTAACTATCCAGCACCATGGCTGGAAACCACCTCTTGCACAAAATGGAAGCAGCTACAGGAGCAAGCAGGGGAAGGTTTACTGCCACTTGTGCTGCTGTACGTCAGTGCAGGACAGTTGGATCTTGCAAAATAAACACTGCTGTCCGACAGCAGCTTACAGGGGACACCTAGAGCATGTCAGCTGGGGGCCGAGGAGGGCCTGGACATGCAGCCTCGAGGTCGCTCTGTGGTGGGAAGCCGTCCGGGACTCGTCGTTGTTATTGTCTGCAGGAAATCTCTGCTCGCCATTTCATCTCGTCCAGGCATTTATTCTGCCACGGCCTTCCACAGCCAGAGAGAAAACAAAATTTAAAGGGGGCTTTTTGTCAGCAGAACTCAAAACACTTTCCAAAAGTAAGCAAGTGTTACCCCAGATCTCACACATGGGAATACAGACCTGTGGGTCTAAGAGCTACCCATTAAGGGTGAAAAATGGTTACTCTCTTTTTACTATTTTTATACAAATGGAGATGCTTGTAAAGTTTTAGGGTTTCCTCATTTCTTAAGAAGAAAAAGTGCCAGTGGAGAGAGACGGGCAGCTGAGGAGTTTGTCACCCCTCTCTAAGCTCTCGAATGGGAACGCTCATCTGCAACTGCAAAGAACTCTCCAGCAAAGCCAGGGAGGGCCACATTTGATAAATCCTACTCATTTTTAAGGTGAAGACAATCTTGTAGACCTCAGAGGGAAAGGAAAAAATAATTTCAATAACTATTTAAAGGAAATTATTCATGAGGCTACTAATGGCAATTAGCCTTTGGCCACTGATAAGGCAGAAATGAAACTCGTTTTTCACAGCACTCTCTAACACATTTTCCTGCTCCACAAAGCTTGGATTGACCTTAAAAACATGCCCAAGATAGACAAAACTGCTATTTTATTTTTTTTTCTGCAAGTTTGAAACACTGTTGTTCTCGCCAGCTGGCAGAAAGGCAGCTACTGACACAGTTGTCTTCCCAACAGGACACGATGGAAAATGATTGCCATTTGCCTTAAAGCCTGTGAGCTTCATTCATTCAAATGCAATCTGCAGCAACCTGCTCCAGTAAGATACTACAGTATCCTTAAGACCACACTTGGCTTTTTCCACAACTTCGATTTCCACTGAACTCCTGACCTTTTTAGCAAACATGTCAAAGTCTCCAGACAGAGCAGTCATCACCTTGAAACAATATGTGAGGAGAAAGAGCAGTTGAGATTTTCCGCTGCTTCACTTCAGTAATTTAAACTGAGAGGAAGGAGCTGGTATGCACTTCCATCTGCTTTCTTCAAATTAAAAAAAAAAAAAAAAAAAGGAAATGAAATGTATACAATTAAAAAGTTACAGTTAACTTCCTGATTTTTGGCCAGCTAGGAAACTCCAGATGGGAAGTGTAATGAATATAATTTAATATGACTAACGGGAGATCAAAGAAACATTTCTCTGAGTTGAAAAGCACTGAGCTACTTCACATCGTCTAACAGGGAAAACAGACGAATGAGTTATTGCATTTTGCTCTTTTTCTTATATTTTTGTTTATCCAAATGTCCTTTAGCCTGATTTGTGGAGGACCAGCCCTATAACCCTCTAAAACCATTAAATGCCAGTAAGGTGGCAGTACAACCAGCAAGCACTTACCCAAAGGGTTATGTATCGTTAACTGCTCATCATTTTCTTTTTCTTCCCCTTCTCCTCCAGTGCCTCAGGATTTATACCACCAATTAAGACTATAATGAGTGCCCTAGGTTGACCTCCCAGGAGCAAGAATTAATTAAGCGCAGTATTTCTTCGTAAAGAATGACACTTTTCCAAGCCATTTATGTAGCTGCTCTCTTGCATGGAAACACAGTGTCAGGGAAGACTTTCAGAATTGTCATCCCCCAAATCCATAACTCACGTTAGTTTATGCTCTTAATTCAGTGGGTCTCTTCGTTATCCATTGGAGTTGGGGGGATAATATTTCAGGCGTAACATCACAACGGACATACACAGGATTTTTTTATTTTCCATAAAGAGAACTATGAAGAGAAGAAGGCTGCCCAGGAGATAGTCGAACAAAGCAGCAGTTCTCCCAGGACAAATGAAAAATCCCCACTAAGCTGCACCCACGCAGTGGCATGCAGATTCCCACAGCATGCAGGACAAGGGCAAGAGTCACGTTAGCTGTGAAATAATCACACTGCCACCCCTTTTCCGAGCGTCTCAACGTAGCCCCTCCATTTAGCTGCTGGCAGAGGTAGAAATATGTAGAGAGGAAAGGGCAAGCTCAAACAGCAACCTATACAGGAGGCAGGAGGCATGCATGGGCGCCAAGGAATTTCCCTGCGTGAGTAACCTTTGCTTCCTCCTCCTCCTCCTCTCTCAAGCTTACCCAAGGCGACACACAAAGTTCCCACACGCATTTGGCACTGCAGTTATTTAGCAGGAGGGAGGCACAGGGACCTTCATACCCCAGCAGTCAATAAAAAAAACACCTTGCACTTCCCTGCTGTCTATAATTTATAGACTTGCTGGTTTCCAGCCTACTATCAACAGCAGAATGTTTATAGCCCGACTGAAATAATAATGCAAACGATGCCACAAATATTTATACATGCCTGCAAGCTGCCTGAATCACAGCTCCCCTTGCTCTAGCAGCAAGATGCACGCAGCCCATGCAGAGCCAGCTGCTTCCTTCCCTCTCTTTCTACACGGGACCCAAAGCACACGGGGATGCTCATGGGGTGCATGAGGATGTTCATGGGATGCAGGGATGAGCTCCAGGGTGCATGGGGATGGTCTCCGGGATAGCTACACCTGTGCCAGGCCCCAAGCCCCTGCTCGCAGGGCAGGCTGAGGGCTGACCTATTCTATGCTGCTTCCCTCCACGTGCCTGTTCTTAAACACTTACTTGGTTTTACTGTCTTTGTCCAGCCCGAGAGGAGTTTTAAACCTTCCCCAGTCTGCAACACACAAGAAGCTGTCACAGAGGGATAAAGGGATGTACAAAACCAGCACAGAAACAGACTGCAAATATTCCAAAGAAAGGACACCTACATAAACACTCCAAAATAAAGCAGATGTCTTGAGCATGACGCTTCATGATACGTTTTTCAGGCATCCATCTGAACAGCTCATCAGCATACGTTCCTTATACCCCCATGTTTTATTTTGCAAGCACTTTTGACAGCTGATCTCTAAACAAATATGTTGCATGAAATCCCCTGAAATCTGGCAAGGACTATCTTGCCGCGCTAACTACTTTATGCTCTTTGTTAATACAGAACCACCCGCTAAAATCTCATAAAGTGCAAAACTTAGCAACGCTGATGCCTGGAAACGAGAAAATAGAGTTAAACACCCACAAATATTTAACTCTGGCTCTCTAGTCCTGGCAGTAGTCGAGGAAAATTACCTTTCCACCCGGCAGCTGAAACTCATTACGGACAGCAACAGCAGGGAGATGAGTTGGAAGAGCTTGGAAAAAGCGCCAGTTTTATTAGGAGTGATGAGGGGGGGCTGTGTATCTGCTGCCATGGCAGACAGGGCTGCCCCTGCTCCGCCAAGCTGGGGGCACTGCTGTTTGTCCAGCAAGGGGAGCGGGAGCCTGGCACGGAGCATCCCCGGAGCTCCCACAGGAGCAGCGAACGCGGCCGGCGAGGGCAGCGTGGACGAGCTGGGGCTGAGGAACCTACCAGGGGAAAAGCCTGGCGAGATGCTCTCCCGTTTGCTCCCTCTGCCAGGCTTTAGTCAACGGTCAGATTTAAGCATAGAGGCTGACAAGATGCTCGTTCTTCCAGTCTACCAAAATCACATGCACTGAGTGAGTAAGGGTAGGATTAAAGTCTTACAATTTGGTTCCAGGTCACCATGCTTCACCTCTCCTCGTCACCTAGGACTGTCTTTCCGCTTCTTTTTTTAAAATAAAAAAATGCATGAGTATTATGAGTATGGCATTTTATTTGCACAGTAGGTTTTTCCAATAAAATAGAACAGTATCTCCTTGTGTATGAAAAGTCTGCCAAATAGTATAAAACATAAAAAAAAAAGGACACAACTTGTCTGTACTTTCTAATGAACTTGAGAAACACAAAACATCCATACTTAAAGACTACAGCAGGAGCCAGACAGGGGTAAAGATAAACCCATGGGTACATTTTGATGCTTTCTGATTTTTGCCTGGCTACTCATAACTGGAACAGGTTTTTTTGCTGAAAGAGTCGTTTTGTTTTGCAGGCGGAGAGAAAGAAGAACAGATACAAGGAACAACTTGAACAATGAATCTGTAAAGCTAACTAACTTCACGGGCAGTACCAAATCTTGGAGGGCTGCATTACCGCTGGCTTCCCTGGTTTACAGCACAAGGCTGAGATTTCCCAGAGACCGGCTATGGCTCGGCAAAGCTGACCAGCTCTGCCAGCCACGCTGCAAATTCAATTGCACTCCATTTCCAGAAGGAGCTAAAGAAAACACCCCTTTAGGAAATTTCCTCAAAGGAACATTTCATTCGGGCTTAAAAAGGACCTCTGTTTCCATGAGCAGGTCAGTCAATACGCACAGAGAGCAAGGGAAGGTCACATTCTTCGGCCAAACGGGGTATTTCTGCAAGCTGGGAAGCTGACCACTTGTGGCCCGGGTGCTGGTTTACAATAACCAGAAAATAGAGACAGGTATAATTCTCAAAATAAATCTAATAAGTTCCAAACAAAGAGCATATGAATACACCCTAGACATGTAAACAAAATTAGCTAATGGCTACATTCCATTTTGTACACTTACGAAAAGCATGAATTTTGGATCTAGTTCTCTAAGTTGTGCCAGTCAGGAAACCTTGAAATACTTGATAGAAAAATAGATGTAGGCTACTATTGTTAATAAAGAGTTATTTCTTTTCCAAGATCAGATACCTCTGTTCCCTTATCTACTGAATGATCTCTGCAAACAGGACTTTCTAAGATATTCTGAAGCAGTGTATTAAATATGGTGCAAAACCACATTTTTTTCCCCACAGTGTAATGACTTTCGGGGTGTGTGCAGGACAGACTGTACTCCACATCTATAATTAAAGGCCACATGTGGTCCTTAAACCAATGGGGAGCTGTGAGATTGATTCAAAAGATGACAAATGATTGGAACAAAACAGGGTTTTTTTTTTCTCTCCAGTGAAAATGCAAAAGTAAAATATGTGGCATTGACAAGGAAATGTATTTACAAGGACTCTTTAGTATCTACCTTTGTGCAAGGAGCTGTGATTTAACTTCAGTAATAAGAGGAACAAATCTGAAGTTCCTTCTACATTTCACTCTATCTACCTCTAGCACAGAAATGAGCAGACACTGGCAGAAGAGGAAGATTTGGCAATTTTAGTTTAATAACAATAATAATAATGAACAAATTATAACTACTATGGACGAGTTAGCAGGGAAAAAAAAACACTCTGAAAAGGTACGCCAAGGTCAGCAGGCATTAAGGCTCCATCTATATTAAGGAATGCTCTTGGGGACTGTCATGGGCACTGCGGCGGACGCAGGAAGGATGGGAAAGTCCACATCCACATTAGTTAACTCTTGTCGCCCCTAAAGCACCCTGTGGACACCAGATGATGATGGAAACGGTCTCTTTGCAGGGCCCGAAAATAAGCCCAGTGACCGTCCCAGTTTATCCTAGTTTCAGGATAAATACTGCTGTCCTCCTTCCCTAAAAAAAGCCGTGTTGAGTGTGTCAGGAATTTTGCACAAAAAGGGAGTGTGGGATTTAATCCAGACCACTATACGTTGCTATTTGACAGCATTTGACAGGAAGAGAGTCGTTTCCAATTGCTGTTTCTACAGGACCTTAGCCTTCGTGCTAGCAAATAACTGCAACAGCGTGGTTAGAAAGGCTATGAACTAATTTGGGGTATTTGGGCATGTTTCTTATCTGACATGATCAGCAGTCAGTTTTGTTCTTCGCTTCATGTCACTCGCACAGCTTGGAAAAGGGATTTTCAAATATGTGGCAACACAAAGGTTTAGTTCCCAATTCCATCTATCTCATCATTTTTACTTACTCTCATTGGGATTCCAGTGAAAAATATGTCATAAAAAATGGAAAAAAAAAGCAGTATTTGTGGAAAGTTTTTGCTTGTAAACAAGAAGAAAAATTAACTAAGAATTTATGGAAACACTGATAGAACCTTTTTTAAGGAAACCTATCTTTACTTTTTTATTATTTTAAACACTGAAGCCTTAGAACATTAAAACAATCAGATCTCCCCTGCTGGTCTAAAATACATAAAAATCTCCAGTTTTTCAGTATTGCCTTTAAGTCACTTGCAACTCTTTTTACATTTTTCTCCTTATGGCCCTGTTTTCTGCAACCAAATAGCTTAGCACACTGCTCCGCTGCAAAGGGCTCAGAGTTTAAGATCAGCTGGTATTAACAAAGGCAAAAATATATCCTGAAATACATTTTTCACCATCCTCTAAAAAAACTGTTGATCTAGCTAAAACTAGGAACGATTTTCCATGACTTGAGGAATTTCTCATTGCTGTGCATGAATGACAGCACGTATTTGAACTGCTTGTACTCTCGCTTACTAATACAGTTTAAATGGAGACAAATACAGCTTGATCATTCAAGCTGATCTATATTTTACTTTGAACTGAAAGAAGGTTTCATAATTGCATACATGCAAATACATAGTATAACTTCTTTCCCTGATATAATTCATATGCTCTCTGTAGCACAGATATTTTCAACTATGCACTTATTTATTTTTTTTCTTTATTTCTTTTTTTCTTAGTTTCTTTTCATTTATTTCACTTTCATTTTCTTTTCATTTCTTATTTTCTCTCCCATATCTTATTTTTACACCAGTTTTAGGTGATAAAAGCATACCATAAAAATGCCAATCGAAAATATGGAATAGCAGTTGGCAGGTTTTATGAGGTTTGTTTTTATTTTTATTTTTAGTGTTAGGTAACTTTGAGAAAATTCTATGACTGGACCATTATTCCCAGTAAGGGGCATAAATATAGGCTTAAGTGTAATTACATTATAGCTCGAAGCTAACATGCGCAAGAATGTGCTTACCAAAAAGAATGGCTGCTTAAGATCTACAAAATCAGAACTACCTAAGTAAATGCAAATCTGCCCCCATATGATTTAAGAGGCCTTAAAAGAAAAAGGCATTTCTCCTGAAGGACACTTCGATAAAGGAGACTCTGTTAGAACAATCCCTGAACCATTTTAGGTCACTGCATCGTTTTCTGAAGAGCATGGCATGTCTTTCTAATAAACATAAATCACAAACAGTTCTGACTGCTGATCAGTAGCATCTGTAAAGCAGTTGTTGATCGCTTCCTGTGGCTGCATTTCGGGAGCCTCTGCCTCTGCCCCGTGCTCCGAAAGTTGCTTCGAAAGTCCAGGGGGACATTGTGGAGATGATTCACACCGCTGTGATTTGGGCACCAAACCCAACTGCTCGTGGGCACAGGCTGCTCTGGAGGGTGGCTTGGGGTAGGTGCTCTGGATCATCCAGGGGGGAAGCTCCTCTCACCACTAACACAGTTTAAAAAATTAGGGACCTAAATTACACGGTGTATAGCAATGTTTGTTTTTCATAGTCCTTAAAGTCTTTGCAATAAAAAAATGATTTGAGTCAGGAAGGAGTCCAACAAGCAGACATACTATTTTCATATCTGAAGATCTCTGAAAATATGTGAAGCATGGCTATCCTTTTAATTTAATGACCCCCACATTAGATATGGTTTTATACCAAAACTCTAAAGGAAGGACATCTCTCCTGCTTTCAGGGTAAGAGCCCAGTCTGAGCATATCCAGTACGGGATTGTATTTATTTATATTTTTGTCCATCAGCATCAACGACAAGCAGGGAGAGACCTTGACCAACGTGGCGGACCGTAATAACCCCGACACTCTCTTACACGCTTTGCTGTCCTCTGCTTTCGGCGTCTTCGCTTGCCTCCCCTTGGCTGGAGCGCGGGCCCGGGCCGGGCTGCCAGCACAGGAATGCCAGCCGTTAGACAAGGGACAGGGCTGGAGGAGGCAGCCGAGCCTCCTCCTCCTCCTCCTCCGCCACACAAAGGCGGCTTTGTGGGGCCGCAGCCCCCTGCGCCGATCCCCCTGCCCGCGTCCCGGCCGCGACGAGGGGACCAGCCAGCAGCAGCGGCCCCAGCTTTCTGTGAGGGCCCTGTGAGCGCTGCGACCAGCTGGATAAACCCGAGTTGTTGCTCCCTGCGCGCGGAATTCACTTGCGTGCCGTCTAGCAGCGCCCGCGACACCAGGGAGGGGGGAAATTAAAAGATTTTAAGCGTCTTTCATTGAGGTCACGAAACGAATGAGTGAATTTCAAAGCCTGCCTCGGAAATGCCACGGGGTTTTCGAAATGGAAAACTTGTAAGGAAGTTGAATATTGCAAATGTACCAAATTTTACACACAGAACGATGAGTTGCCTCCGGAATTTCCCTTACAAATTACAGCCGTGCTGTGAAGATCAATTCAGTTTTGAGATTCCTGTATACGCAAAGCTACTGAGAGGCTACAACGCGTTATGCGCTCTTGCAGCATAAAATCCAGAAATAAACATAAAGCTCAAATTTTTTGGAACAACAAGAACAAAAACCTGACTGCTGAGTTCAGGGCATCAACAGAGAGCTGAAACCTCTCTGTTACATCCCAGGTTTGGGAAGTAGGCAGCAAGGTACCCTAAATCTATCGTCACAAAATTGTGGGGCCGAACACATTCAAACGCTGAAACTGTGAAACAATTAAAGTCACTTAGACAGTTCCTAATCTTTCACTGGCAGAACGGCAGAATATCAAAGCAAGGCACACAGCAGTCTTTCTGCTGGGAGACAGCGTTGAGGACTGTGAGGGAGAAGGGTCAGCTGAAGAAGCGGGGGCCAGGATAGACAAAAGCGGAAAGCGTTTGACAGGGAGACTGGGAGGTTGTCCCTGGGCCCAGAGTAAGGTCCAAGGCTGACAGTGTGGAGGAAAAGCGAAGGAAGGAGTGTGGAAGAGACCAAGAGGAAAGTCAAGCACCACAAGAAGGGCGCAGTGCCCGGCAGGCAGGAGGGCATACCAAGGCAAGGTGGTAGGGGAAGAAGTCACGACAGGAAGAATCAGAAATCACCCATGGGTAGGTGACAGGTGAGAAAGAAGTTGTTCCCGGTGAAGTGGTTCGCAAGCTGAGCATCGTGAGGCCATCATAAATGTCAACAGCTCTCCCAGGCCTCACGACTGCAAAGGTCCCCATTAAGAACAGGCCCTTTATTAGCAAAATATGGGCCTATCCTGTCCCAGACTTTTGACACACAGACCACTGGTCCACTGCAAAGCAGTTCAGTAGCCGATGCTCTGAGATAGAGAACCAAAGGACAGAAGCTTAGGAAGTGGATAAGGAGCCATTTAAAGAAACATTAAATAAAGAGTGAAGGAAGTAGGAGGTGAACCTGAGGAGGAGAGCCCTGGGAGCCAGGAAGAAGGTCAGCTGAATTAAAGGCAGGGATCACCCACAAGACTGGAGGGGAGAGAGCTCTACCCTTGACGGCGCTACAAGGAGGCTGCTAATGACCACAGTGATGGCAGCTTCACTGGGCCTCAACATGGGCAAAAGAAAAGGAAGCAGAGAACATGGGGGAAATCTAGGGAGGAACAGAACAGGAACCAGGGAAGAAGAACAAAGCCCTAATGAGAGAAACAAATATGAAGAAGAAAAGAAGAGATCAAAGTTTAATCTCACAGAACAAAGAGCAAACGGGCTTAAGAAAGAAACGGTGGAAAAAGAAGTGAAGAAAGACAAAATGGGAACAAGGTCTGATAGAAAGAGAAAAAAAAAAAACTCGCATTTGATTAGAATGACATTATCATCAAGTTTCTCAGGAAAATGGCTTTCTGAAATCAAGCTACTGCCAGGTTTTCTCTCCCCACCCCAGCATCTTTCCAACATGTTGGTCACTTTCAGTGCAACTGAAGACAGCAGTCTCCAAGAAAATCCAATTCTTTGAAATTGTATGAAAGTGTGGGTTCAGGTAACAGAGATAGACTAATATCTCTGGATATTAATACACAAGAAAGGCTGTAACGAGAATTCTTCCTTCTTACTGCTTCTAGAGAATTGGCACAAAACTACAACATGAAAGTAGATGCCTTAGATGAAACTTATACTTTCCTATAAACCAACATCAACCAACTGAAAAGACAGAAAGCCAGAGAAAACAAGCTTAAGCTTGAGAGATACCTGTCTTTTTTGATTTTGTTCTGTTCTTTTTTTTTTTTTTTGTACTAAAGAAGGTTGGGCAGATAGAGAAGCATAAATTAAGAGCTGACATTGGGAATGGATGGTGAAGAAGATTTGCACATTTGTGTAGCTGGGTGGGCACCTAGATAGCTCAAGTAAGGAGTGCAAGTTGGCAGCTTTCTTACAGTGCAGGAGCAAGTAATGTGTGAAAGCAAGTGTAAAACAAAGACCAAGGGAAAGAAAAACAGAGACCAACAGCATAAAAGTATTCAAGAGTACTCAAGAGAAAACGGTAATATTATTTGGAGAAAATGTAGAAATTGCAAGAGTGGAGGATGCTGAGAATGGCTCTGGTGTTGTGGTCTCATCCTGCTGTCTCCTATCATGCAGCACATCACTCTGTTCACCTGAAAGCTCAGACAATTTTTATCAGCAAATGTAATACATGACTTTGTCCACCAAAGGGATTGCTGGGCTGACTCTATGGTCTTATCACGTTCTTCACCTGTGCCTGAAGCGTGAACTAAGAGAGTTGATCCAAATAGTGGAACGGATTCCTTACATCCTAGTCAAACCTGCTGAAGGCTAGAGTCAACTAACCAAAGTGTAACCAGCCTCAAGCGTTCAGGTTGTTGTTTTGGAATCTTGTTATTTCTCACAGACTGACAGATTTTGTATATAATTCATCTTTTNATTGCTGGGTTGACTCTATGGTCTTATCATGTTCACCTGTGCCTGAAGCGTGAACGAAGAAAGTTGATCCAAATAGTGGAACGGATTCCTTACATCCTAGTCAAACCTGCTGAAGGCTAGAGTCAACTAACCAAAGTGTAACCAGCCTCAAGCGTTCAGGTTGTTGTTTTGGAATCTTGTTATTTCTCACAGACTGACAGATTTTGTATATAATTCATCTTTTGTTTTTCCTTTTTACAGTAATTATTGCTAAGTGCTGAATTAACCCATTTTGCAAATTAGCAAATCAGTAAACATGAATATTTTTTGCTAAATAATGGTTAACACATTACAAGCTGGACTTGTTCATTTTGGTAAGCATGGCCTTGTTTTAATTATTTATGAAAATGCTTTACGGTATGCTTATAAAAGCCCTACAGTACATTTCAGTGTATTTTTCAAAAATAATGAAGCCTAAGAACCTTTCTACCACAGCCTACAACTATGCAGTCTACAAGTTCTGTGTTTCAAGGGAGTGTGTGGGCAAGCAAATGATAGGACCATATGTGCTGTAGTACATGACTATGATGGGATTTCCTGTTTAATGAAATCACCTACAGCAAATTTCTATCATATATTCTTCTTATCAGACACTGAAATTTCAATAATTTTGTGGCAACTAAAAGAAAAAAAGACTAAAGACATGATCTCCAAACAAAACCTCAATGTCAAAGAAATTCTAAAACTAGGTCATCCTAACAAGTTACTTTCCACAAGCTTGTGGAAATTAGAGGGGGGGATTAGAAAAACTACTAATTAGAAAACAGGGGGAACCACACTCTAATCCTGCAGCTTCCAGTCTAGTAGCACGAACTCAGGGCTATGATATTTTATGACCATATAAAAGGTCACTAGCATGTGAAAAATTGTAAGATAAAAGAATAATGCAAAAATGCCTAAATATACAGTATCAGAGAAATACTGTAATATTTCACATAAATTAACCACCAAACCAGGCTTTCCATTCATTTATTCTACCAACTCATTTATATGGAGGGAGCTGCTGTCATATCCTGGTTATGAATTAAGATTACCATCATGCTAAGCAGTACGGATAATTATTCTAATTCAAAAGATTAAAATCATGGATCTTTTGGTTAGTTGCTGTAAAAACCGTGTTGTATGAGGGTAGCAAAACTAATGCAGTTAGCTATGAGACCAGCTGCCCTGGCTTATCTGTTCTTTAGGACTTTTCACCACTGCCTTAGCTCTTGCACACGTGCTCCTCATGGCGTGGACACCTCCAGGAGTTGACACAACGCACATGACTCAGCTGACATTGCCTCTCTGATGTGTATCTATCTCATCTGTAGATATATTCTCCACTTCAGCACTGCATATCGCATTACCGCATCCAAAGGAGCATCAATTCATCGTCTGATGACCACAGTACTGGAAAGCAGCACACAGACATACCCCGAATGCCAACACTGTAGTCTGCCTGATTAAATTTAGTGAATACCATCCTGCTAATCTGTTCTCAAACTCCTGAGTTGACTTGAGATGAGTTTGGGGTTAGATACTATGCCAAAAATTTCCAGATGATCAGATCTTTTCCCCAAATTCCATCCTATTGAGACACATGAGGCAGTAGCACACACAGAAAGCAAGAAAATGATCATGGAAATCCCGAGGTTATATTTGATCTACAAAAAGACAATGAAGAGTCTTGAAGTATTTTCACATTATACTTTTCATTATGCACAAAGATCATTTCATTATGCATCTATCTCACATCAGTCAATACCTACTGAAGTCTTCTGATTTTGGCAGAAGGAATGAAGGGAAATAATTCCAGGCATGATAGTAATTTTCATAGTTTTACTGTTACATTAGAATTAATTCACATGAGCAAAGGTGCAGGTGTTTTGGACACAATCAAGCCTCACCGAACTTCATTGCTTAGTCTCTCTCTAAAATGAAATGCAGTACTATAAAAAGGAAGGGAGGTTTTGGCACTCACCTTGCATCCCTCGCAAGCACTGACACCATAGTGATATCCAGATGACTTGTCTTGACAGACAAAACAGGGCTTGTAAACACGAGGGGGTGGAAGTGGTGAAGGAGGGCTTGGAACAAGTTCCTCAGAACTGGTACTCTGAGTTTCAACTGCTACAAAAGAAAAAAGTGAAAATGTGATTTAGTAATTCATTAATGAATTTTAAATAACTGATTATTTACTGCTCTAGAATTATTAAACTGGCCTATTTCTTTGTATAGTAAATGTTCATCAAGTAAAACTTAAGGGGGAACTAAAGTAAAAAAAAAAAAAAAAAAGACAAACCTATTTGTTTACAGCACAAGCCAGCAACACTTTTTTTTTAATAAACCTCAGGATCTGTAATTTCAGGAAACTTCTCTGAGAAAACGCTGCTTCCATACATTATGACCCCATATCCTCTTATTGCCTTAATATTTCTGGATGACCATTTGTTTTGCACCTGTTGAGGAGGTATCCCTTTCAGGGAAAGGACAAGAAAGCTCTAAGACATGAGATAAGACATGTGAACTAGATCTTTTTGAACCATCTGCATTAGTTTTCTGTGATATCCTGTCATCATTCTTCACATTTATTGTGGTTGTGCAATACATTTTCATGTTTCACTTACTTGTTCTACTGCTTCTCAGATAAATCCCTCTAACTTTTCAACAGATACACAGAAATGACAGAATCTGTGAACTCAGATCTATCCAGAATTATTAGGCACTATCTGCAGAGTTAAATCTCAAGAGTACTAACTGTGAGTCCTGAAGAATCAATGGAAAATTTCAGAGAAGATTTACTGTACATGATATTTCTCAGATTACTAAGATGATACATTTGTATTAAACTCATGATTCATCACCAGCCAGTGTTCTTCAGAATTCAGAGGGGATCACTGAGCATCATACCACTTTTGATTACTTGTTAAGGAACGGCCAATAGCTGCTATTTTTACTCAGGTTAAGCTACTACCAACTTCAAGGACAGATATTTGTTCAGAGGAAAAAAAATACACGCCAGAGTTCAATATGGAAGGCGCTGACTGTAAGTAAATAAATATCTTTTCCACAGGAGTAATTTATGTGTGTGCCTATCAGTAATGAGGCTTGTGTGAAAAAACACAAAAGAAAAAAAAAACAGAAGTGATCCAATACAACAGGATATTCAGACCATGTATGTCCAGGATTATCATTACCCATTTCAGAGCCTTTCCAAAGCAAATCCCTACAAGTTCCTATTGAACCAGGAAAACTTTATTAAAGCTTTCTTTCTTCTTTTTTTTTTTTTTAAATTAAAAAAAAAAAAGATGAAAATGACCATTTCTTTTCGATTGTAATTTTTGGTGTTTAAGAGAGACGCAGAGGTGCTATGTTATTGATTTGTGCACAGCCATCCTGCTTAAATCAATAATCTATTAGTACTTTTAAATTAAAGTTAGATTCCTCAAAGCCCTCGAGAGGCCTCAGACATTCTGCTCCTTATTTCACGCCCGCATGTGAATTTTAGCAGCTCCCCATCACACTATGGAATGATAAAACTTTGCCTTTAAAACTCCGCAATATCAGCAGACAATGTGGTTCGTATTAGCTCATTCAACTCTCCCAGCCAGCCTAAAAGGCGGCTTTTAGGCTTCCCCGGGGAAAACGGGGTTGTGTCATTCAATAAAACAACTGTACTCTTGCAATCCTTCTGCGATTTCAGTTAAAAAACAGAAAAAAAAAAAGCAGTCTTTTAGGACTAATACTGATCCACTTCTGCTTTTTTGATGATTTTGTTCGCAATAAGCCCCAGCCTCCAATAGCTGTGTTCAAACCGCTAACCATATGTGCGGTGTGGGTCTGTCAGCCACCGGCCCAGCAACAGGAACTTGGGATACTCCAAAGGGAAGAGGCCGCCCGCTCAGTTCATAAATACGCAGAGTGCAGTCAGCAGCCCAGGATCTGAAGATGCCGCTGGAGAATTTTTTTGCTGGATAATTGGAAAAGGAATGTGAGAGAGAAAAACAACAAGACAAAACAAAAGACCTTCTCCAACCTACCCAGCCATATCTGCTACTAAAATGGCTTAATCCAAGCAGTAGAATATTTGTGTCAGATGAACTGCTATCTATCTACAGCAGTTTTTATTTTTCCTAAGGAAGGCAGCGCGTGTCAGGAACGTGCCCACTTCTGATCGCAGGCAACACGGCCTGCGGTTTGGAGGAGCTGTGAACTTGATTACAGGGGTTTCACTCCTACTGCTGCTCTGACTTCCTTTTCTCCTTGGAATTTAGCCCCTTTAACTCTATCTCTATGCAGAACGTATATAATGCCAGCATGGAAGTGCAGAAATCATGAGACTGGAAATCCACACTTAAGTTTCAGCATTACGCATTATTCCTGTATCATGCAGTCTGCAGGGTCCGAGCTGAACTCACTGTCTTCTATACATGGCCCACACCAGAGTCAAAAAAAAAAAAAAAAAGACAGATGCTTTTTGATGTTTCCAGAAAATGCATTAAAAAAAAAATCTTGAAGCACCATTTAGTCAAAAGAAGGGGGAAAAGACAAAAAAAAAAAAAGAAAAAGAAAAAAAGTCTACTTTTTTCAACGTGCTGTCTTGTCCCTTTCATGTCCTGAAGGATGGGCCAGCTCAGGATCTCTGAGATCTCACCTGAGAAAACAGAGCCTAAGTGCAGATAGAGCACACCTGAATGCCACCTAAACATACCCCTGCTCGCACAATAGCTCGCTTCACAATTCCTGACATGTCTGAAATATTTCTAAAGGTTAGATAAAGTAGCAGATAAGATCTTTAAAAGCACAGTGTGCTTTGTGCGAGCTAATTTACTGTTAGCTAAACCATGTTGACAGATATGCAGGTATTTTACTCTGCGACCAATTAGAAGCGGGCAGGCATTATGAAATGCCTTTCATTTCACTAGAAACTCAGATTATTAAGCTTGTATGTTAATGCACACTTTGGACAGTTGAGCCTTAAAAGAATAAGAAGTTGTAAAGCAAATGGCATTTCCTGGATAGCCTCAAGGGAATTTTGAATACTGAGCTCAGGGTCCCTGGTGGGAAGCAGCAATTTCAGCTAATTAGGGTGAATAGCAAAGTGTTGCATTTGGTCAAAACATTCTGTTAACCCTCATTTTTGTTGGCACCAACAAGAGTCTGGATTTTTTGCCTCCCTCTCTCTTTTTTTTTTGTGAATTCACTGCAGGAGTGCAAGGCACACAGCTCACATACATTAGGCAGAAAGTCAAAGGAAACGCCAAAGTTCAACTAAAGTACAAGTAATTAGAACCAGATTCTCTGCTGCTTGTATGTGTGCATTTGATTGTAGAAGTTATTTATAAGCCTCCAAACATTTGAAAAAATAACTATATACTGTAGATCATTTAATTTTTATGTCTAGTCTGGAAAAAAAAGTCTGCTTTTAATCATCTTCCAGGAAAGAGCCAGGAACTGGGAAAGTGGGTCTCAATTGTTTCAATACAAATTTCTCTCTTTCATGTGCCACATAAAACTATACTATAAAATTAAATCCAAAATATCACTGACTCAAGCCCCTCACCCCCTTTTTTTTTTAATAAAAAGCTTCTTTGAATTTGTCATGCTTAAATAGTTTGCATTGTTACGAGGGTTTTTTTTTAACTGTTGTTTGGAAGACAGACAAGGGGAAAAAAAAAAAAAGAGTGCGAGAGAAAGAAAACATTATGGTGGAGACTTGCCAGCCTTGACTTAGTAACCTGGCCATGACCCTCCAGCGAGTGTGTGTTTGACCCGGTCACACACGATTCTGGCTGCGTCCTGTTGCTGGGCTGTAACTCCCAGATATTTTTACCATATATACAACAGGTGCGGATCACAGGCAACGGAAAGACAAAAACAAGAGTCTTGCCTTGTGTGAAGATGCTGATTTTCTTTCTTTCAAAGAAAACACCCAAAGCAAAGAAGTCGCGCTACGATTTCATTTATTGACACTGTCTGTGCTGGATTATTGTCCGCCGTGGGAATTTACACTGAGCCGGGCAGGGGGATGCACGGCAGGACAGCAGAAAGGACCGAGACCGCGGAGAAGGAAGAAAAGGCTCCGGGGAAACAATGCACAAAAGATTAATCAACTTATATTGTATTACCAAATTGCAACATCGGCGCTGCAACCCTAACCTTTTCTTGTCGGGCTCAACATCTATTAAGGAATGCTCTTTATCGAGAGGGAATATAACATACAGGGATTAGAACACAGGCTGCCACAATAGCCAGATCAAGGCAATGTTAACAGGTTTTTCACAAATACTTCAGAACATTTTTTTTTCCACATTTGAGGTTCTTCTGTGGGTTTTTTTATTTTTTTTTTTTTTTNATCTGTGGGTTTTTTTATTTTTTATTTTTTTTTGTGCAGTTCCTGCTAGCTGCACACATCTGCCATAAAGCTATTACATTAAGTATGTTATTCTATTTTAATTTATCATCACTACTTTTCCTGCATTAATTTTAATCAAATCATAGCTCAGCTTTACAAGACAGACTAGGTCTTAAGGAGGCATGATTTGGGCTAAAAGACAGAAACGAAGTCTGCAGGCTTGCTTTGACTATGAAAAGGAGCATTGCATTTTCAAAAGGGACATCAGAAGATTAAACTTTATGATCTTTATGATCTATCTTCTACTTGAGAGTGCCCAATACTATTTTTTTTTATGTTATTTGAAAAACTAGAGTCTAATGAAGAGATAGATCTTCTTTAAGAACTGTTAAAGATTTCTACAGTACGCCTCAAGTAACAACGATAAAAATAATAAGAAGGCCAGGCCATGGGAATCAGAAATCCAATCTGCCCGTTCTTTTTAGCGGTCAAACCGCGCACCAGGTCAGCCAGAAGGTGCCTCAGACCAGGTCCTTTTAAGAGCCGTCCCTGCAGCACAGGCTCCTGCTGCCAAGGGCTACCTGCAGCAAGGAGCCAGCCCCGAAGGGCCGGCAGAACAGCGCGCGGGACAGCCGGCGCTATATAAAATCAGGACGTATTTCCTTTCCCCTACTCTTTTGCATCAGGGCAGTGTTTTCTTCTCCCCACCCTTGGCATCTTGTGTGTTTAGACTACAGGCTGCTCTGGGCAGGGTCTCGGTGTGTGTTGTACGGTCACCAGTGCTGCAGGACCCCGACGCAAATAGCAGCTAGGCAGACTCGGGAAGGCTTTCATTTCAAATGCCTAAGTGTTTCAGTGCTAANCAGCCCCGACGGGCCGGCCCAGTGGCCGGAGTCCCTAAAGCCGAAGCACAAAGTTCCTGCCGTAGCTTGGCCAGCAGAGCAGCGCGCGGGACAGTCGGCGCTATATAAAATCAGGACGTATTTCCTTTCCCCTACTCTTTTGCATCAGGGCAGTGTTTTCTTCTCCTCACCCTTGGCATCTTGTGTGTTTAGACTACAGGCTGCTCTGGGCAGGGTCTCGGTGTGTGTTGTACGGTCACCAGTGCTGCAGGACCCCGACGCAAATAGCAGCTAGGCAGACTCGGGAAGGCTTTCATTTCAAATGCCTAAGTGTTTCAGTGCTAAAATGATGATTAATTTCAAAGGACGAATATCAACGAGTGCCTTCTTCATATTCAGCAAATGCATCTGCTCGTGTATACCCAGTTGTATCTGCAAACCTGAGTGTTCACTCGCATCTGCTGCATTTCTCCCAGTTAAGAACTGGGGGAGAGACGGGTGCATCATATTCCTTCATGCCTTTCATCAGCAAAATTGCCCAGTTTCAATTGCACATCTGTAATGTTAACCAGTAGAGTCAAGTAACACAAGCCAGTAGAGTCAGTGGATACTGATCTTGGCCATATGACAACAGTATAACCCTTTAAAACCCTTATTCATATCAGGTGATTAGGGCCAGGAAATACAGTTCAGTGTCTTATTACCAGCATACCAGAGCTACCCAGATTTATTTCCAGTAAATCAGAACACAGCAGTGCCTGCCATTTGTTTACCCACCCGTTCTCTTATAATTTCTCTTCCTCAACAGCTTGCTAACTTGTTCATTCATAGCACAGATTTATTGTTCCTACAAATATCCTCTACTGGTTGCCCAGCAAATTATTTTGCTTTGTTTCGTAATATCCTTTTCTCTCTGGTCTCTAATTACTCCATGTTAGGTGTGCAAATCCGGCTACCTGGCTTTGGAGAGCCATTTGTTCACCTGTGCAAGTGGTCCTGCCGGGCAGCAGGTCTTCCCTGGCTACATCCTCGTGCAGGCAGCAAGTGGGGTGGCCCTCGGAGCGCAGCCCCGCGGGCCACGCGGGCCCCAGGCCGCTCTCATGGGAACACAGAGCCCGTTCGTCCTGCCACTTGAAGCTGCATCTCTTCCACCTATCCCATCTGCCACTACGGTCTGTTCTGTAGCACTGGAGTAACTCCGTGAACATTCCTATTCTTATCTTCGCAGCACACCAGCGAGATAAGAGAAGGGCTACCCTTCTCACAGGGAAGATGGGAAACAGAAGCACTGACAGCCTAGGAGTCTGCTTTGCCATGCCTTAAATTCCTAAAAAACTGCAAGCAGCACTGCTGTGGCATTGTGAACGGCAACCAAGAACCTAACTGCAACTTGAGCAGAACTTTATCAAAGCCCTTCTCAGGGCACTGACTCTGGGGCTCTCAAGCACTCCCCAGCTTGCAGGTCTGAGCACACAGGGCAGTCCTGACCCCTTCAGAACCATGATCTCTCAGACCAAACTCATCTTCATTTTCTGACCTCAACAGCCAGCTAAGAGCCTGCCCGCTGCAAGATCCCCCCGCCTTCCTTGGGATGGTCCAGGGAGCTCCTGGCAGATGGCAGAAGATGCAGGGGCGGGAAGGCAGTGCGTGGTTGACACGTGTGGAAGCAGCGCTACAAACTGCCTCCAAAATCTCTACTCCTCACTAAAGGGTCCAAGTCACCGCGAGCCTCACTCAGCACTGAGACACAAGCCTGGATTTAACGGGCAGGCGGTGAGGAAAGCTGCCCATCTTGCACACTGGGCACGCTGGATCTGGAAATCACCAGCACTCCCCATCACGTATTTCGGCATGGAGCTTCCCCAAGACCTTCTTCAGAGGCTACTGCATGTTGTGTGGTGCTCTGAGGTGCAAGAGCGACCCGGGTGCATCTCGCAGTGAAGCCGGTGACTGCAAAAGGGGTCAGTGCCCATATTTACTATGAGGAGCAGGAAAGGACAACAAGGAGACACAACAAGGAGACAAGGAGAGCACCTTCCTATGCTGCGCTAAGCCACAGCCTTGATCAGAAGGGCTGTACAGAGAGCAGCAAGCCCAACTCCAAAATGCCATGGCCTTAGATGCTTGGTTCCCAAGTCCTACCTCCACTAAAGAGGGGAAGTCCATATATCTAACACAGGATTTGCACTGGCACGGCCTTTTCAAAGAAAATTGTGTTTGCTTCAAGGCCTTTTAAATATATATATATATATTTTTTTACAATGGTAAAGCCACTGCGTGGCTTCCTGGGCCTATCTCCATTTTGAAGGCAGGCTCCTAACCCCAACGGAGGGGCGACCGCCCCTCCGTTGGGGTTAGGAGCCTGCCTTCAAAATGAAAAGGTCTGATTCCTTTTCCAAACCTGTTTTACAGTGTAACAACCAGCAACTCTATGGAATAACCTTCATTCATAAACATTTAAGTGGGAAAAAATCAGATACAGTATCTTCAAGAATAAATAAAAATTGCAAGGGAAATGAAATGATTACTATTATCTCTATCTATATACCCTCAGATATTTTACTAAGTCATAAAGTCTCCATTTATGTTTATTGTAAGTTTTATAGTGCCTTCAGCACTTTTCTTTTACCTCGAAATCTTTTGAAGCATCCAAACAGAATAACTAAAGGAATATTTCACTTTTCAAAACTCGCCTCTTATCCAAGTATTAGTTTTCAATATTACTATGTCTGTCAAAATATTTAATTTTCTATATATTCAGGATATTCCTATAACACTATTTATAATGGCTTTTGCTGTGGTTTGAATCCAGCAAGAGAGATGAGTGCTTAAATATTTTTAATCATGTCCTACCATTACACAGTTGTTCAGTACCACGTGGATAAAATAAAACTGTTGTTTTCTATTCATAAATGCAGTAAAATTGACTCCCTATGCAATATTTTCCATATAATTTTATTCCTCATACTTTAGGACCATTAATTTTGGATGTTTTAATCTTCAGGATTTTTTAAATCTTAGAATTAATATAATGACTGAACAAGAGCCAATTCAGTGATAAAAAGTACTTCAAGTAAGTACAGCAGCAGTTTAAATTCTGATCATCCCAATTAATTTGTATAACAGCCACACTGCTGGATATCACTAATTGATTTATATACCCGCCTTCCTATACCCATTTACAAGGGCAATTAGGAACTCTATCACATATGTTTAAATGGGTTACATTAGAATTATATCTAGAAGCTGAACTGCTTAGATTAAAATCTTTTAAGGACAGGTAAATTCTTCATTAATGAGTAAGCCATCAATCCACTACAAATGGCCTATAACCTTTAAGGCAGTACACAGGGATAATATTTTACTGTTCATGGGCAGTTTGGACTTGACTTCGGTGATGAACTCAGATGCTATTTTTAATTGTTTTTAAAATTGCGTATTAGAGACAGCAATAAACACTTGCAAATTAGTATTATATTACCCACGACTTTCTGCAAAGCATGGTTTCTATAAACAAGTTCAAATGAATACATCTGTAAATAATAAGTGTAAGTATGCTAAATTTAATGAATAAGGGCACTAAAAGAAACTGAACAGTAGGGGTGCAGCAATCAGAGTAACTGCCCATTTTATTAAAAATGTATTGTTTCCAGCTTTCGCTTTAGAAGGCATTTATTGCTCTGCTAATTCTAAATTTTGATTTCCTTAGAAAAGGAGTTCTAGTCCTTTTTTTTCTTTTACAGTGCCCTTTTTTACCAGGTTACAGACTATCTTGGTTATCTCATCACTCGGGATCTCACCCCTGGGCCTTTGCCACAGCTTTTTGGGCATTTTGCCAGCGGAAGGTGTGAGTCTTTATCGAGGCAAGCTCTTCCACAAGGGAGCTGTGATGAGTGTGCAGCCACCCCAGCCCTCTCCAGGGGCTGCCGGCCCTCAGGCCGAGCAGGCAGGGAGCACGTGCCCAGCATCTTGGCAATGCACAATGTTAAGGACACGGACAATGTTTGCTTTCTTGAAAGATACCTTCTTGAACCAGGAAGCTATCCGAGCAAACGTTGCCCATGGCCTTAAACATTATGCCAGTAAATCTCTGGGGCACCTATGCTTATACATAAATGTTTTACATCTACACTGCTTACTTCCCTCCTAAGTGTTAAGATTACATAAAACTATTTACACCTCCCTACTTGCACTCATGTTGCTGCAGATGTAATTAAAGCAATATATTATTTCCATTTAGACCCAGTATGCTACTACTACTACTACTAAAAAAAAAAAAAGAAAAAAAAAAGGTTTTTACTACCTGAGCTCATCTGCCAAAAGAGAGAGGTTGTTAGTCCAAATCTAAACCTTTCTGACATCTCCAGCACACACGCATTGACCATGTCTGAGACCAAAGGAGGGACAAACTTAGTTTTCCTCCATTCTTTCAACATGCTAGACCAAGACCAAGACATTGTATTGCTAAGAGCAGTGCACCTCAACATTTCTGATGCTGGCATAAGAAATCCAAGTTTATGGAGTATTTAAGAACTGAGTATCACCAATATCTTTTGCAGGGGATAAATAAAGCATGTAGTTGATCAAGCTATAATGCTTTCAGGTGCAGAGTTTCAGTATTTCTAAATTAAATAATAATTGAACAAAAGACACCACAAGCTCTGTGGAAGACTCTATGAGAAACAAATGACAGTACCAGATTTCTACTCCTCGTAATTCATCATTGAATTTACATAATATCTTAAATCTGTCTTTTAAAATCTCTTATTGGTGCAAATTATTTTCCCCTGCTGTGGTTCACCTGCCAAGTGTCACTCTGCCCATTTCCCTGCTGCTATAACAGGGGCTGAAGGTTGTGAAAGGCCTTAGTGTCCTAGAGAAAACTGGTGGCAACACTGCAATTGCTGCTAAGAGCAGAGGTTATAACCTCTGCCTGGAAGACCAAAGATTAATGAAATACGACAGATTCAGAGGCAAGTGGAGACAAGATGAGCACACTGACTGGCCAGCAAGATTTTTCCAATGTTCAATTCTCACATCTGCATGGGATTTTCACCTGGGATAATCACCTGGAGCTGGGAACACTCATCACTCTACCTGTATGTGATGTGCCAGCGCCTTTCTCACCTGGATGAGAAGAAATAACTTAGTCTGCACTGCCGACAAACACAGAGGAAAAACAGTTACTCATCACCCGGTGTTTGCTATTCCATGAAAATCACTTTTTTTTTTTTTCATATGAGATAAAATCACAGATGATATCTGGGCGCTACACGCTAATCTCCGACTTTTAAACGTTAGCAATACAATTCCCCAATATTTATGCAGCTACCTAAGTATGCACCACAGAACCTCAGGGAAAAGATACATTATAGAACGCGCATTCCCCCAGTGCCATCTTCCCGAGCGGCCGCTCGGGAGGATGGCACTGGGGGAATGCGCGTTGAGAGCCTGGTAGCCAAGTGGAGCCTGGTGGGACTCTGGAGCAGAGCACAACGGGGGACACATCAGGGCTGTCCAAATCCAACCCGGCCCCCGAGACTTTGCGCTTGCCTTGGAGTCCGGCACGGCTCTGAGCGCCGGTATTTTATGGAGTGACTGCAACAAGGCAGAGCAGCCATTTCAAGGGATTAGTAAAATATAATGGGGCAGTGTTTATTAGCCGGAGAGCACGCTTTTTCATTCCTTAATATTTGCGCAAGGCTGACAACTGTGCCGCATTGTGTAAGTGCCAGAAGTTATAATTCACCCAGGCAAGGTTTTCACAGGAAAGGCTTGGGGTGTTTTCTCTTTGCCTCCCTTGCTTAGCTCTGATCTCGCTTTGTCCCTCGCTGCCTAAACCTCTTGGAAACGCCAGCAAGTCCATATGCGCCTCGGCACAACACGCGTCGCCCGAAGATCCACTGAAACGGCTGCTACAAAAAAAAGAAAGAGCAACCTGTGAAGCCCAGAGATGCTCCCCAAAACTAGTTCCCTTTGCCCTGGTTAGGACGGACACGGGCGCTCGCGGTGGGGATAGGGACACCTTTGGGAAAGGCCTCGTCGGAGACACCCGCTGCCTCACGGCATCCCCGGCATTTGCAAACCAGTCGGCCCCATCACCACGTCCTATTGTTTCCTCAGATAAGCAGGGCCCCAGTGAACAATTAAAGCTTTCAATAAATAATCTGTAAGCACATTGGTTTGATTTACTGTTATTTGATCCAGCAGTTAGTTTCAATGGGGCAGTTACTATTGATCACATAAAGTACTCCAGACAAACACGAAACACTCGCACAACTCCATGGATTATTACTCTTTATCTGCCACTCATCGGGGCTACTTGTAATGGTTGCGAGATTTAAAATCAATAACAACAATTAGTGCTCTGGATACGCGCAGGAATGAATCATGTGAAATATGTTTTGGTACAAAAATGAAACACAGAAGAGCTTGCAAACATGGGAGAGACCGTTACAAGTAGCGAAACACGGAAATCATTTCTCTTGGTGTTATAAAGTGTCTGAAAATGAGGGTAAGAAAATACATACATTTAAAAATACGCATTTATATGCATTTATAATCCAAAATATATATTTTAAATGCATACACACAGTTATATGGAGCCACTGGCAAGATTCTCAAACTAAACTGAAGAATTTTAGGAATACAAATCTGAGGTAAACTGATGAAAAGGATGCACATAATTTCACCTTGAAAAAAATCCATGATAAACCCTGCAATTTCATACCCCCCCCCTTGACTTTTAAGGGAGTTTTGGGTTGTTAACAGCAGGGCTTGCTCCTCTATACAGATTTGAAGAAATGGGGGAAGGTCTGATTATTACTGCCCCTAGTTTTTACCAAGGAATCTACCATGAAGAAAGGGCTATCTAAATATATGAAATGAAAACGAAGTGAAATTAATACAGCTGTAAATTGGTTGTGATATACACAGTAAAACATCTTTTTTTTTTCTTAGCTTTAGACTCATAAAATCAGTTGTGAAACTAATCAAATGCATGGAAATAACAGTATTTTCAAATCTCTGCAAGAGTAATCCTTCTAGATAATTAAAATGCAAAGCAATAAGAGAAATGTTTTATCATTAAACTGTAACCAGAGCTCTGTGTGAAATCATCCATTCAGAAGACTTGTTTTTCATCAATTATTTGTTATTTATCTGATGTAAATATAAGAAGGTCTAATTAAAATGTATGACTCCTTATGCAGCTTCTTGTCATTAAGACCAATGAAAGCATTCTGAAGACCATAATGAAATAATTATGTTTGCCTTTAAGAATCCTCTTCAACAACACATGGCAGTACTACACTAAATTAAAACATCAGGAACTAAATTTCTCTTGCATCTATTTCCATTTTCACTAATTATACCCCCAAGCTTTCCAATAGACCAGGCCTTAAAATTCTTTTGAAGCTGAAACAGCCTAAGGAACAGCAGCCTTTTCACAGCAATGGACTTTGATGAAGAAACAAAGGTAATGCAGGCCTAGGAGCATTAATATTTCAAAAAGAGTTATCATGCGAAAATATGTGTTCATTTGAAAAATGGGCTAAAAGATTGTTGGTAGAGAGCCAAGTACGTGTTCCAGGGAAACCGATACCCTGATTTAATCTTGCAGAATTGCGTCATTCCTTCCTCGCCGCTTTTCGTCAGAGTGTTTTCTTGCTCTGCACAGAGGGTGTTGAGCAGAAGCATGAAGACAGCGGCATTACTGGGCAGCACCACTGCAATAACACGCGGCAACCACATTCCGCCTTGGTCTTGGCCAAGGTGGAAACAGCCACCTTGAACAGTCGCCACGTTCATCCCAGGCTCCATTTCCCAGGGAAAAAGCAAGGGGAAAAGCCATCCTCTCGCAGCATCTGGACACGTGGCCCTTCAGCGCTTCACCCACTACGTCTCGCGGCATCTACCCAGAGCTTGGAGAAGGATGAGGAGTTGGATTCAGAAAAGCCACAACGGGATGTGAGTCAGCTCAGACTTCACACAGCAGACCAAAGGCTAAGTCCTCATTTCAGACCCTAACATAATGGGTCCTTATTGGCATCAGAGAAGAGTGTGTGTGGTAACAGGCACAAAAATTAGAAGGATGGGCTGTTCACACACTTACTGAGCCACAAGAGCATGTGACAAAAGATGAGGATTTGAGAATAATAAATTATTCTATTAAGCCACTCTCTTCCCCCCTTCAAGATACTTTGTACAAACATCTGAGAGACTTCAGTGCTTTGTCATGACTTATTTCTCATTTAAATCTTGGTGTTCAAAGTGTGAGGTGGAACCAGAAGGCCTGTGAACAAGGACAGCTCTCCCAAGATTTCCAAGCCAAGCACTAAGGAGGTGCTGACACAAGCTGGTCGCCTAATGGAATTCCTTCCCAAATGAGAAGAGCAAACGAAAGCAACAAAGCAAAGCAAAGGAACCCTTTAAAAGATCAAGAAAAATCTCCTCTGATTACAGGTTCAGAGATAAAGGTATGAGCAACTGTTTATAAAAACAAGCAAACAACCCTCCCCAAGGCCCTGATCCTCACAGTAAAAAGGCCCACAAGTGCATGCCTTTTTTAGCTAGTCCTTTGACTTGTGCCCGAAGCCAAAAATGCAGATTGATGGATTAGTGCTCTCTGTTAGGAAGGCAAGGGTTGCAGAGAAGATAGTATCTTAGATTAGATTAACTGCATGAGCAGGGCAAAAAAAAAAACCCCAAAGAGATGAGCTTTGGGGCACACGGCCATCGCTCCAGGTCTGACCCAGGGGGCTCGGGGAAGCGCCCACCATCGGATCAGGCGTCCCCGACGCAGCAGCACTCATGAACGGTCAGATTTGGGCAGGTATCACCAGATGGCACTGTTACACAGTTTTCCAAGCTCTTTTTTTCTCGGTGTGCGAGTGAATGTTTAGTCTTGGAAAGACAGGCGAGGCTGCCGTAGGCTGCGAGGAGGAAGGTGAGCGGCAGAGGAGCCTGTTCACTGCTGCTGTCTGCAGCAACAGCAGCTCTTGAACAAGAGCTCTCTGGAGAGGAGGCAACTGCATGGAGGCTCCTGACAGGGCACTGCTCTAGGCTGCCTAAATACCTCCGCCCCAAAGTGGTATTTGCACCTAAATAAAATATTTAAGCCAACTCTGAGACTGCTAGATGCACTCATCAATCAGTGACTTGCAAATCCTCTTGATACGTTTCAGTCAGCAGCTGCCAGAGGAGCGGTCCTAGTGCAGGAGGGGAGCACGAGAAGAAAGGCCAACGCTATCTCCAAGGAAAACAGCCCTCTCGGCACGGTGAGCTGCCTCGCTGCCAGGGAAATACCGACAGGACGTGCTCGGGAAGAGCGCCGCGCCGACGCAACGGCCCTTGCAGGAGCTCTTCACAAGCTCTATTCAGATATAAAATGACAAGATTCAAGAGACTTTCTGTTTTGTTGGACTGTGTGTATCTTTTTGAATGAACCATTCCTTCCTCTGTTTGTAAATTATGGGCGCAAATGACTTTCCAGGATTTGAGCACCCATCTGAACGGAGGGAAATCTGAGTTAAACTGAGCTGTGGCAGTCAACTGACACAGAGTTTTTGGTGCAGCACTAGACAGCTTATTTAACTGCTCAACACCTCAGCTCTGTGTGCTTAAAATTAGAATTATCCTTGATTTCTAAATTCTTCATCTGTCTTGTCCATTTTTAATGTGAACCTTCCAGGACAGGAACTACTCTTCCTATGTATTTATTCGACATCCAGCATGATGGCACCAGCTTTACTGGTCTGTGAGGCTCAGGCATATGAGTGCTCCGTGTTTGAAGCTCCCATTAAAATCACAGGTGGAGAACTGGGTGCATGCTAAGTGCGTCACTGGGTAAGGCTCTAGAAGACAAAAATATACGCGATTTGTCAATTTTATCACTTGAAGATCCTTGCTAAGTATAGAATGTGAGCCTAAATGAAAGTAATGGGGTTCAGTTGAAAGAGAGCCTTCAAATCATTAATGAAACTCATTAGAGATAAAAATGTGTGAGATTGTGGTGAGACACTTATCTGTTATTTTTATTAGGGAATGCACTCATGGGGCAAAATGCAAGTCACTGAAAATACATGGAAACTCCTCCAAACTATGGATGGACTTTAATATCACATCCTCAACGGTGAAGCTCCAAAACACTTTGAGAATTTATAAATACTCATTCAAGCCTTAACCTATTAAACCTATACAAGTGTCTCTTGTATGTATATATTTAACTTACATGCTTTTATACTCTTCAGTGTATATATGCTATAGGCAAGGGAAAGAAAAATCACCTTGTCCAAGGGGAACAGAAGGTGTATTATATACCCTATGCCTAAGATTCTTTACACAGACTTGCTGGATTGTATTTCCAGCTCTCTTAACAAAAGTATTTGAAGAAGCTGTAAAACGCAAGCAGAAAGCTAAAACAAAGTGGGGTCAGTTATATAAGGGCCAGCATTAGTTTGTTAAGGGTTTTTTTTCTTTTTTTTTTTTTTTTCCCTGCCCACTCCCAAATAAAGGGACAAAGAAGTTCACATTGTGGGAATGTGCTTCCAAACCACATGATATCCTTATCAGATTGTCATGTACAACAGAAGTTCTCACACACCGACCCCATGCTGGGGATCCGCCTGAGCCGTCCCATCACATGGTGCAAGTTCTCCCCCCTTATTCAGATGACTAAAAACCGAGCTCAGGGAAGCCCGACTTTTTGCTTCCCCCCTCCCCAGGAAATAAGCAAAAGGTGCCACGACCACACGCGTGTTAACTCACTGCCACCGGGGAAGCAATCCAGAGCAGTTGCAAACGGCTGAGACTACGAAGCAGATAATCTAGCTATTAAAATGTATACCAGCAGGCAAAGTTTGAAATGGTCTGAGATAAAAAGCAGTCATCAAATATTAAATGTAAGGAAGCAAAGAGACAATCAGAGAAATTAGTGAGTCGGGGAAAAAATAGGATTGTGGTCGAAATGCTAAGTTCTGCAATGTTGACTTGCACATTTCTAGAATAGGGCAATATATTCTTAAAAACAAGTCCTACTTTGTCCTGTACGTTGCCATCTCCCCTGTTACTGCTGTGAACTCTGGGACTGAACTGCCTTTTCAGAGCTTAGGTAAGGTGGGAAAAAATGCTTTAAAATTATTTAATATGCAGTGAACATTCTGAGCAATGTTTGGTCACTTAAAAACAGGGCCTTTTGTTAATAGTGCCAGGGGAACGCTTAGATGCTCAGCATTTTTGGAAACGAAGCCATGAAATGTAGATTAAGGATGCTAACTTTAGGCTACTGTTTCTGAAATTCCTAACTTTCGAAATGCATTTGCTCATGCAACGACAGACTAATCAAACCCTAAACGTGATTTTTAAAAACACACATGTTTAATGATTACAATTATAAGGAATAGCTGAGATTAATATGACTAAAGAATACACAGAAAAATCACTCCCTTGTTATCAGTTGTTTATTTTGTAGCTAGAATATAGTTCTCATAAAAAGGCAGCAGCAGACAAAAGACATTATTCCTGGTTTTCCTACTAGAAAACCCAATGTTGCTACCCTCCTGCCTGTACTTTTTCTTGCAGTACAGAGGAAAAGATGGATTCTGTTATTTTAGAATAGTTTTGAGCATTTCATGGTTTGTATTTTCATGGTTCCAATTGGTTTGCGCGGGCTTGGATTTCAGCAAGAAGTGGCATGGGTCACACTGCATGGGGACAGACTTCATGCACACGAGCAAAGGTCAAAATCAATCATAGCTTTGTATTTCTAGGCCTATTACTTTTGGCAGTTTACCCTGCCAGAAGGGGCTAAAATATTTGCTTCCCAAAAGGAGTAAATAGCAATAGGGGGCACGAATGCACGAAGTTCTTCAGCCACCCAGCAATGAGAGATGAGGTAAAAGGGTTTCTTTTTATTTTTTCTTTTTTTCTTGTTTTATTTATTTTCCTCCTTTTTTTTTGCAATAGCCACCGCACTATCTAAACATTATACATCACATTTGCAGCCCGGAGCTTAAAGATTTCAGAGCAGAGGCACTTGAGGAGGACAATAGGCCCATTTAGGCAATTATATTCTGCAGGCTTTGTTATTAGGCAGCCCCGCTCAAGTCCCAGAAAGTCTGGATAATCAAACGTGTCCAAGTACAGGAAGGGGAAAAGTACAACCCCACCCTCCTTTACAGCCGCTGCCAGGATCCGCGGCTTCCACAGGGTAAAGTCTTTTCTCCGGCGTTCCTGAACCATTTGGCACGGGAGCCGAGCCCCTTCCCCGCTGCGGGACGGGCGCCCTCGGCACCCCGCGTCCGCCCGGGATGCTCCTGGGGCCGCCGGGGCTGCTGCCACCCTGCTCGCCCCAGCGATGCCTCCCGCGCATCCACTCAGAGGGCACTGGGTCCTCCCATGAATTCCGCAGGGAAATATTCCCGGGCAAGTCTTGGAGTGAGAGAAGCTGGGTGCCGAGCGGCAGCAGAAACAAATACCTTTCATCGCGCGTTAGTGGGCCCTACGCGACGAGGATAACGCTTTTCAAATAAGGGCTCTCTTCCCAAGGAAACCAGCCCTAGCCATGGAGCTGTAAAGTTAATTTTTTCTTTTTTTTCCCCCTTTTTTTATAAATGAACTTTAAAGAAAATAACCTGGTTCAAACAGATCTCGCCTTCTGGGCACTAGCAAACACACCTGCAGCAATCTGATACTTGGGAATGCAGATTACAAGTCCTTCACTTCAAAATGTTTGTTTTTAAATTCAGAAAGATGAAAGAAAATAAAGTACCAGGCTTTTTTTTTTTTTTTTTTTTTTGCAGTTGAGCACAGATGTTTCTAGTATTTCCAGCGCTCGCAGGGAACAAGAACCTGACCCAAACATTGCAATAATCTGGAATTTAGATGTAAAATTCATGCCTCCTGGGTTTTCCTCTTCACAAACTTTTTGGAGGCTAATACTTCGTCGCTCATCTCCAGCCAACCACCCCCCACTGAACCGAAGGAAAACTGTATCCTGAAGAATGTCTGCATCGGATTTTATTGCCATCTACGTAACTTTCACCTTCATCACATTTAGGATACTTTTATATATAAGAAAAATAAACACATAGTACTCTTCATTATATTGTTTGCTGAAATACGGGTTGGTACTGTTGAGCTTATGGTTGTTTGGGGCATTCTCATATCTTTTTTACCTGCGCAATGAGTGAAGACAATTGAAAACTTTTCTGTGTTAATAAACTCTTTTAATGCTAACGCAAAATTGCCATTCCTGGCAGCTCATTCTCTCTTAGGGCCTGTCCCATTCCTGCTTTTGTGCTATTTAGTAAGCTCACATTTCTCTAAAACTTACTCATTTTTTTTTCTTGGTAATTGTTGTCACTGTGCCACGAAGACCTGGAAAACTGTATTTTATAAATGTAAACTCATCATTCTTGTAATCCTAACTCTAGTCATTTTCCCTCCTCTTAAGAATGATTCCCCACTAATTTGATTATACAGACCTGATTTTTATCTCCCGAGAACTCAAAGGAGTTGGAATTACTTGTGATTAAAAGTGCAGTCAGTTCTACTCTCATTTCCGAAGCCACAACTTTTCTCTGTGTAAATACATAATTCCTTTCTTTAGGTCTCTAGCAATATAACTAATATTGCCTAAAAATACAAGTGTGTACGAGCATAATTAGGTGCTTCTTCTGTGCTTGCAACGCATCTTGTCTCAGGCAACGACTAATGTTTGGGTTGCAGCCCCATAAAAGGCTTTTCCTCCCACAGGGGGGAGGAAGAAAAATCCCACACAAGTTTAGGTCACGTTTGGGTTGCCTCTTACTCCCTCTTTCAGTTTGCAGACCCTCGTGGACCAGGAAACTTGGCCTGCAGCCGCGCAGCGCGTTTGCTTGCAGCACTGCAGCGGGGCTAAGCCAGGGAAGATGCGCCGGAGTGGGAGACCTCCCGCCCCAGGAATTAAACCTCGTGTTTCGGTGGACACCCTGATGCTGTTTGGGGGCTGCTGGGGCCCTGCACCGTTCACGTGTTGTTCCTGGAACAACCCTTTTACCTTTTCATTTACGTTTTGCTTTCCAATCGGGCCGCTATCAAAGCAGGATTTCTAAGGCCCAAAGTAATGGCTGCAGGTGTGCTGCAGAGCCAAAAATTAAACTACAAACTACACAAGAAAAAAAAAACCCACAAAATTAGCATCAGCTACACATCTAATAATTGCAAAAATTGGCTACAATAACATTCCATTAAATCATGAAGATCTTAATAAAAACAGAGAATCAGGAAACACTTGAGTTTGAATTAAACGTTGTTATCTTTGCAAGCACTGGAGCAATTTTTAAATGATTAAAAGCTTTTTGTAATGCAGAATTTTTTTTTTGGTCAGTGATTTCAAGAAACAAAAGATAAAAAGGCTGCTGACAGAATTTTAGTATTTTATAAACCTCGTACGTATATTCACCCAGCCACATGAAGTGCTCACACTTTTTTTTTTTTTTTCCAAAATCAATCCCCAAACTTACTCTACAAATCAGACAATTCTCCATTTGGAGGGCAGCTAAATTGCTTTGCCGTATTTATATATCATTAACTTTCATGGCTCAAATTACTGCCACCGTCTTATAATTCAGGTTTCAGCCTAGTTTTAAATTCCCATGCAGGGAAAATTAATCCTATTGCCTACAAAGTTACGAGACTGGATTCCTGAGGCATTCTCCTGTATGTTTTTTTATTTACTCTTGTTAATATGAGTTTCTTTGATTAGCTAAACTTCAGTGTTATCAACACTTGTCTCTTATCGCAGGCCCAAGGCAAATGACATATTTACCAGTCATTCCATTCTGATAAGGGGTAATCCTGTGTTTAACTTGTCCAAGAACAAACACGATATATTTTGTTTTTTAAGAATCACGCTTCTAGTTATTAACCAACTAACAGGGAACAAACAGGACATTTTAAAACCAGAAGTCATTTAAAGGCTATTTTGCAATTGGAAGCTTTTTACAACAGTGCATGACTCCTACTTCGGTAAAGTTTATTTAATCCAAACTTTCCTCCATATGACCGCTGAACTTACAGTAAGGATTAAACTATGGAGGGGGAAAAAATAAAACACATTTTCTGTGAAACATCTGGGGTTTTTTTTTATTATTTTTCCTAACCAAAGTTCACCCATAGCTAATAGCATTATTTTGAAGGAACAGATTTGTTTCATAACGTGTTTGAAGCATTCCGAAAACAGCGCAGCGAAAAAAAAATACTGAACTTCATAGCTTTATGCTGAACTTCATAGCTTTATGCTGAACTTCATAGTCTTATGCACCCCATTTTCATTGTAAAACCGTCAAAACATCTGAAAACCTGTGGGCTGGCAGTCATTGATTTTCACAATTCTGTTTTCATTGCGTAACCCACACAAATGTCATAAGCTGAGTGAAAAGTTTGGAGCAGAGTGAAAAACACACCAACTATTTTATTTATTTATTTTTCAATTCCTCCTCCTCCCCGCCCTGCCCCTGCCTTGAGCTGAAAGACACCTAAGGGAGAACCCCTCTAATTCTTAAGCAATTCTTTAACTTACTGCAAAAGAAAAATTTCCAATGCAATTCTTCAGTTAACGTGTACTGAAGTGCCCGAGAGCGTGTTAAAAACATTTTGATAGATAGCCACGCCATTTATCTAAATCACCGTCAGAGCCGCGAGGCATCCTGCAAGCTTTTCTGCAGAGGATAAG
Source organism: Crypturellus undulatus (assembly GCA_013389825.1). Taxonomy (NCBI): domain Eukaryota; kingdom Metazoa; phylum Chordata; class Aves; order Tinamiformes; family Tinamidae; genus Crypturellus; species Crypturellus undulatus. Next base: position 45,871 of record VWPW01006111.1, read on the forward strand.
GTGCTGCTTTCTGGCACCCCTCGTCACTCCTCAAACTCCAAACTGGGGGGCTAAAATCCCGCCGCTCTTGGCCACCTACGGATTTGGGCACCAAATCGAGCCGGTTAACATAATAATACCTTTGGAAAAGTATCCCTGCACCGACTGTTCCTCCTCCCTTAGCAGTGCAGCCCTGCCTCAACCTCAAGGTATAGAAATAATTGATGGTTAAACTCAAAGGGTGTTCACAGTAAGTAGTTTTCTAGCAAAACAGCAACTTCTTAGAGCAACAAAGTGGAGAAGAAAGGTGGCAGCAAGGTCAGTACAAAGAAATATTGCCTTTTCTTAGGAAACTTAAAACTACTGCCTGGTTTTTCTGGAATGGCACCTACACGCTGCAATTTCTGCGCCTCCTCTTTAACGCAGCAACGTTTTAATTGCCCCGCTGCCCTGTGCATCCAGATTATCAAATGTGAGGCGAAATTAGATTAAGGAGGCAAAGGAAAAAAAAAAAAAAAAAACACACACAACAAACTACTGCAGAGATGCTATGGAAATTTGCCCTTCAGCGGCTGAAGTTTTACACGTGCTGCATTCTGTTATAATTGTGCGTGTTCCCGCTCGGCTCCGCAACTCTTACGGGGATCAATAGGTTACGTAAAAAAAGAGGAGACAAGCAGAAAACAGCTCGGCTTTGCTTTCCTCGCCAAGGGTGCGAACGGCTTGCAAAGCCACATCCTGCAGCAAGGACCCCTGCGCTCCCCCTCCCCACCACCTCCGCTTGGAATTTATAGAGATATATGGAAAGAAAAAAAAAAAAAAAACACACACACACATGCAAACAATCAAATTGCTTCAAAGTGCAAAATAAAGAAGAGCCGCCGGGACCTACATTGAGCACTGTGCCGGTGTTGCCACTCTGTCTGCGCCAGTCCGCTGAAACACGCTTTGAGAGCCTTCTCCTGGAGCATGCAGGAAGACGGGCTCGCCGTGTAGAAATCCAGCATCTGAGCGGGGCTCACTGCTAGGACATCCATACAGTCAAACATGATTCCCCGTGCGCGCCGAGCGCCTGCGGAAGCGCTTTTCCTCTAGGTGTGGAGGAAAATGGCACATAAAAGTACACCCAACTCCATCAAACTCTGCCCCTTTTTTGGCACGTAGGCTGTTGGTCTTTTTCCCAGACCAGAATCATGAATTATGACAGACAACACAGCTAAAAGCCTGTAATTGATCCAAATGATCATTTACCATTTTCCAGGCTGCCCAGCCAACCCAGCCAGGCGGGGGGGACGCGAGCCGCGCTCCGAGCCCTCCTGGCGGCCCGTTCCCCCCCAAAATGCCCGGGGCGCCGGTGCCGCCGCGGGGCCCTTCGCCAGGCGCCCGCTGCCCCTCCGTGCGGCCCGGATCACCCGCGTCCCGGCGAGGAGAGGGCCGCGGGAGCGAGCCGGGATCCCCCTCGGCGGCGAATAGATCCTTCTGCCTCCCAACAGCTCACTTCCTACTACTTGTGTCACACGGAATGAAAGATTGAATTGCCTAATATATGCGAGTGAACTCTCCGTGAACCCTTCCCGGGCTGCTAACCTTCAAATGACCCAAGCGCTCTGACATCACCAGCTCCCAGGATTCTCACAACGCTTAAAAACTCCCGGCAGCCCCGACCGGCCGAGCCGCGCACGGACGCACGGACGGACGCACGGACACGCGGACGGGCCGCCGGGCCCCCCGCGCGCGGCGGGGACAACCGCCCCCACCCCCTCCCCCCCAAAATAAAACAACTGCACCCCGCACGCGTGCCAAAAAAAAATTTTAAAAAAAGCAAGCGCGAAATAATGCAATAATAGAAATAGCAAAGTGCCCCGTGATTTTTTTTTTTTTTTTTGGAGGGGAAACATAGCTGCCCCCCTGCTCGCGGAGGGGCCCCGTGGGCAGCCCCAGCTCCCCGCGGGGGCAAAGCGGGAGGACCGTGGTGACCTCCACCTCGTCCTGCCTCGGAGATGTTTGTTTTCAGTTTATTTTTAGGAGACTCGCTCGCTCCTGCCTCCCCCCACGGGCCGTCTGGCTGCCCGAAGCGCCTCCCGAACGCTCGCGGAGACGGCGCGTTTCTTGCAGCCGGCCGCCCCGCACCTCCGGCCGCGGCGCCCGCACCTTGGCTGGGTCAGCAGCCCCGAGCACCCGTCACGCGCTGCTCTCACGTGCCTGCAGATACACACGTGCGTGGACGTATGTGAACAACCTCCTGCTGCAAAGTCTTGCTCACAGGGACGGCCTCTGTCACTGCTCCTTAATCCCTACGGACACGTCGAAAATTACAAATTACAGAGTCCACCTGGGGGACACTCCTCGTGCCCCATTAGGAAGGACCGGAGGGTGAGCTCGCTTTGGCTTTAAGGAGATGCCTCAAGTCCCCGGGGTATTCGCAGCTTATATAAGGCTTGAGTCGGATTTTTGGAGGCTCGGTGCACCCCACTTTGGGAAGGGCTGGACACTTTCCTCCCTTCCGTGCCTCTCTCCATGCCTCTCCCTTGCCCGATGCGCAGCGTTTCTCAAAATCTAAAGCCAATGTGGGTGAGGAAACTAGAAAACGAAGCACTCTGTTACTGCCCTTCTCTCAAAGCTGCGTCCTGGGAGCCTGGCGAAGCCCGGGCGGGATGCTGAGCCCACAGAGCAACTGGAGACTGCAAAGAAGCCCTGCAAGGGGATTCACTCCGGGACCTGCGCAACCAGTTTAATGGATGCGATGTCCCCTCTCTACAAAAAGTCCTTTGATGCCCTGAGAGCTCTGTTACAATGCCTGCCGACTGCATTAGCAAAACTTCTCACAAAGATTCGAGAATTAAAAAAAAAAAAAAGAAAACCCACACGCACACCAAACACACTTGTTCTCTGAAACTGATATATCCGTATTTAAAGCAAGCTGCCAGCAAAAAGGCTCGCTGCAATCTGGAAGCAAATCCGTTTGAAGAGATAAAAACAAAAGCCTTTCTTAATGTGTGTGCTCTTTTTTTTCCTTTCTCTCTCCCCCTCAGACAGAAGAGATTTAGCTGTCCCTGCAGTAGGCACTGTCTCCTTCCATCTTCTGTCGAGGCAGAAGTGTTATAAAGTTGGAGTTTAATGGTGCCTTTTTTTTTTTTAAGGACTTTTTAAGGACTTTTAAAGTTCGTCAGGGCGTCCTCCCCCATTCTGGAACTCCTCAAGCTAAAGAAAGCCCTGACACTCCGTAATCTGAAAATTATGCACAGCACACGTTTATCCAAAAAAGTCATCCTTTAGGGAAAGGCTTGTTTAAACAAATTGGAGCTAAGCAAGCAGTGTTCCCAGTGTTTAAAAAGGGTAGTGGAAAACTGGTTAAATTTTTGTTAAAAGCTATTTTGTTATGAAATTGCTTATTTTGAAAAACAGAGCTAAATTGAGAGGCAGTGTTTCCTAACCAGATGATGCAGAATGCATGAGAAGTTTGGAATATGTAATGCCTCATCGCAAAAATAATTGGAAAGGATCATACAAAACACAGTGTGTTTTGTCAGTCTCTGATTTAGGGAGAAAATAGCGTTCTGTGCAGACCAAGGTTCTGGGAACAGTTTAAGCCGATGCCAAGAAAAACATACTGCCCACGTGAGTTAAAATAAATAAAATTGTACATACAAACAGAAATATAGTTATGTTTATTCCATTACCAGTCTTATAAAACCGTATTTAAAAATAAAACCTGCTTGCTGTACCTCAAAATGTACCCTGGCATCTTCTGAAAGTAAATGTCAGGAATTCATGCTTAACTGCATACGCACTCTGAACCAGGGCTTTTTCACACTGTATCTAAATAAGCCAGGTAGCTCAGCATGTTTTATTATGAATAACACTTGTGCTGCTTAAAACCATGTTTATACTAATGCTTATACTTATAGTAAAACTATGAGTAATTAACAAATTCTTTGAATAATCGAATAGTTGGCTCATACCTCATTTCTACAATATATTAATTTGTCTATCCCATATTTCACCTTGAAATAGTATGCTATTTGCTTTGCTAAATAGAATATCAGGAAAATGCATGCTCATAAAACACGATTTCCTAATTTAAGTCTAATTAATCGTGCATATACATTAGAGAGCTAACTAGTAAGTTGGTTAATTCCAATATAATGAAACTTTAAGTACTGTCATTTATTTTAAACATCTACCCAGCTCTTGTAGAGGTGCAAGTAGGGAAAAAAAAAAACTTTCCAGTATCTTCCACTTTACCCATACCAAAAGAATCTGATTTCACATGACCACTTTGATCTGTTTTGTCTCAGACTGCGATGGCAGAAACTTTACAATAAACATATTCTTAGCCACAAGTGAAATAAAAAGCAAAAGTTCAAGTCAGGAATCTATTTCCTTTGGTGTTACTGTATATTTGTCAGTGTGACATAGCACATTTGAAACCCATAATCATAAAACAAAAATTTACAGCCAAGGTTTAGGGTCTACATCTGTTTCTCTGGTTTTTGTACTGCAATTACCCACTGGACAATTCAGAAAGGAGCCCTATGAATCATGCGCTGTGCACACGTTGGTGCTGGGCACTTTTTCTTTAGCACGGGAGCCTGAGGATGCCGTAATGTGCTTCACCGGGAGGCAGAGCCGTAGCCAGAAGTAGGGTGAGCGCACTAGGTTCTCTAAATAAAATGACTTTACTAGAAGCAATATGATACCCCTGGAATATTACAGGATGGAAAAATTAAGAAATGCATGCTGAAATTTTCTCTGAAACAAAATACCTCAGGGGGAGCATGGTACTTTCCTTTTTTCTCTTTTTTCTTTTTCTTTTTTTTTTTTTTTTGCATGCATTTAACTATTAATCACACGTAACACTCTCTTGAAACAGTTTTGACAGCAGAGTAAATGGTTACTAGTGAATGATGTGTGTGTTTAAGCAGTGAAAGCAGAGACAAAGTGATGTTTTCTTCTACTCCCTGGGCAAGAGCTGACACTAAGCTTGCTGCCTCAGCTTTGATACTCACAGATTCCTTTGTGTCAGTTGCTGGGAGAATCGCCGGCAGTTCACTAACCCTGCCTCGCACACACAGCCGCTTTGATTTTTACCTCTTCATTGAGAAGAGATGTTAATATGAAACAGTGCTCAGCTGCCTGCCTTTTCCAGCCTCCCCCCGCTCCATAGGAGACACAGGGTTTAAGATCTGAAAACCTGAATTCCCACTTTGGCCCATGCCTTTTTTTTTTTTTTTTTTTAGCGGTACAGGATGCTTTCCTTGCGCCTCAAGCAAAAGGAAGATGTTAAATCATGGCATGCAAGAGAATGGCTGAAGATGTAACCCTCCTGAGGTACTTCTAAGGAAATGGTTATCCATCTGCAGTGAGTGTGGTCCTACCGAAAATAAATCAGCGCAACTGCTCCAAACAACCCAAGTGGCAGGGGCAGACACATATCGCAGGGAAATCGAGTCAAAAAAGGGGGGCTCCTCCTTGGACCGCTGTGTTCGGCTGTACCCAACTCAAAATGCCCCCAAAACGGAATTTGCACACAACAGGAAGAATTACTTCAGATCCTTCTGTGGGCCTGGAATACAACAGCAATCGTCAGAAGAAAACTGAGCACACAACTATGCTGTATATGAGATGGGAAAAGCAGAGCTGGTGAGCCACAGATATAGAACTTGGGCATGCAACCAGTCCGTAAAGTCACTTGCTAGCAATGTTTTCCTTGTTTTTCTTCTTTTTTTTTTTTTGNAAGCAATGTTTTCCTTGTTTTTCTTTTCTTTTTTTTTTTTTTGTCAACAGACAAGCATTTGTAAACAGGTCTTCAAATGTGATTGCTTAACTCAGAAGCTATAAAAAATCACCTCCACAAACTTTGAGGACAACGCTGTGACTCTTGGAATTGTTACTGAATTTTACACTTTCTCAGCCACAGAAAGAGAATGATCAAACTGGAAGATTATCTGTCTCAGCAACCCATTTCTAAGGGCAACTGCACCCAGATATTTTTAAGGGAACTACAGGAATCCCTAGTGATTGGTGAAGTATAATTCACCCATTTGTCCTCCAAATAGGTCCCTAAAAGCAGAGGGGCAAGCATTAAAAAAGCAGGATATTTAATATCCTTGCCAAACTTGCTTTTGATAATAGCACTGGTATTCTGGATAGTTGCCCATATCTAATGTCTTTTTGGTCTATGACACATTTGTAGCTTGGTGACACACAAGGGGATACTCAGGCAGCTTTGAGACAACGAAGGATAAATACTTTTTTAAAACACTGTAAAACTCATCCGTGCTGTAAATATTAGAAAACCCAGCCCCAGCCCCAGCTGCACCTCTCTAGAGCCCCGAAGGCCAACTGCTGCAGGCTCCAGAAAGGTCGGCAGAGAGGCAATGACGTCGCCAAAAGAGTGGATGACATGCGCTTTTGGATACAAAAGGATATAAAAAGAAAACGTATTACTGCATTAAAATTTGGCTACACAGTGAAGAGCTTTCTCTACGCTTGCTGTTTGGGAGATCCCACAAACATCACCGCTAAATGGTTGCCAGCTTTCTCCCTTAAAAAAAAAAAAAGTTTGTCTCATTTTGTTTTCTTTTTAAATGACCAGAAACTCTTGTTTCAAAGTTTAGCCAAGAAAGAGATTTTTACAGCTAGCTTATAAATCCCTCAAAACACAGAGTTATAATGGAAATGCTGAGGTAACTACAGTGCCACGCATGGCACTGACACAGTGCATTATATAATCCAGGGAGAATGAGGGCTGGGAGCCCTATCTGGGATCTATAAAACGTAAGTAGAAGCAAGATGTAAGAAAGAGCAGAGGAGCAAGTAGAAGTCTTGAATATTAAACTGCAGAGAATACTTTTAACAATAAAGTCTCCTGCATGCTGAACATGCTCATGGTTGGCTGAAGGCAAAAGAGCACAGAGCTCCATTAAAAATAATAACAGAGATTCCAAAAGGCCATTCAAGTAACTGCTCTTTGTTCCTGCCTTTTCGAAGGAGGACAAAAATGAGAAGTTACCTAACAAAAGGACAGTATTTTCAGATTTCCTGATATACTGAAAGACATCTCTCAGACTGTAAATAAGCAACACTGAGAAAATTAAGAATAAACAGAGTGCCAAACCTGTGTTACCCACAACCCCAGTTGTAACCAAAATCAGATTAGGAATTAGGACACCAGTACTTCTAGAGGCTCACTAAAGGCACTTGAAATTCTTAGGAAAAAGTTATCCCTAGTGATTTTCTTCCAACGAAAGCCCCTGGTTATTGCAGAGTGATGAGCACGGCAGTGCAGGGCAGACATATCCTAGCAAGCCTGACACAGCACCAGGGGCCTGGACTGTGCCACCAGCGTGAACTGGAAGAGATCCCCGGCTTGGCCACTTGACACACATAATCATGGCAGGATCATTCCTGCTTGGCTCGTTCCCAGCAAAACCTGCATGGAACACCGAAAGAACTGTCCAGTATCCAGTCTGTGGGTATTTAAAAGCAAAGTGAAGGAGTGACTGACAGATGTGCTGGCATATCTACCTAGCTGCAGAGGTGATGACAGCAGTGACCACGTGGGGATACCACCTGAAGTCTCCTCGTAATGATGGAAATTACACCACCACCTGTATGCTGCCTCCTGCACCATCCTACTGCATAATCCCATCTTCACAGAATCACAGGGGGTTGAAGTTCGAAGGGACCTCTGGAGATCACCTAGTCAACCCTCCCGCTCAAACAGGGTCACTTAGATCATGCTGCGTATTTTGAGCATCTCTAGAGAAGGAAACCCCACAACCTTCATTTTACCAGATTTCTGTTTTCGGTGAGTACATCTTGGGGAACAGTACATATGAACTTTTGCAGTAAATGAGGTAGGATTAGCCAGACACTGAGGTGAAAGTTTGGCGAATTGGCTCCTGTTTCCTTCTGCAGAACCTGTGCCATCCATACCGTGTGAGTTACCTGAGGGCACACGTCCCCTCAGGAACACTGTTTGCACTTTAACCATGGTGAGGTAGTCTGAACAGCAAGCTTTGCTGGAGGCATCAGTTTTACAAGCCCATATGATGTCCTAGTATAACTATGGCTAAACAGGTTCTTTACCTTCCTTCTGTGCTGCAATAACAGTGTCCACAGTAAGGCTTTTGCAGGCATAACTCTTTCACAGTAGGAAAGATCACTTCCTTACCCTGTATTGTTTTACCACTGTAAAGATCACCAGGAGTCAGGCTGCGCTGCATTCCAGTTGCATTCAGCCCAAGCAGTTGCAATATGAATGATGATGAACCCAAGAGGCTTGCAAGATGTTTTATGATTTTCTAACTCATATTAGGATACACTTGTTAATTTGTTCTTTGCTACATCCTTCAAATTCTACCTGACCTCTATAATTTAAGTCCAGAAAGTAAATCTGCATAGTCTCAAGCTGCTTGATTAAACTAGTCCCATATAGTTAAAGAAAGAGACTCCAGGTCCTGTACCTCTGATCTGTAACACTCCCATATTCACCAAAAAAGAGAATGAATGTCCACTCCGGTGTTGACCATGCTCAGAGAATCATGATAGACACATATCAAGTTGTTGGGTTTTTAACCGGGAAGGACTTACAGAGCTAGAGTGCAGCTGGAGATTACAGCAATCCTCTCAAGCATTATACCCCAACCATTTTGCACTGTAACCAAGTCTCTGCTCTTTTGACACTCTTTGTGACACACGTGGAGGGTATGTGCCAGGTGGTATTGAAACATTCAGCATGGAAGACTTGACATATCTACAGAACTATCAACTCTGAACTGCAAAGGCCAGACCAAAAACCTTCACCTGTCCTGAGCTTTCTTCTAACTGAGTCCTTCTTCTAACTGAGTCTACACAGACTTTGTCTTCATATTGAAACATCATTCCTTTTAGTCCATTGGTAGTTTGGGGCAAACTTCCTTAAGAATGGACCTCTCATGCATGAGACCCAAATCTCCCGTGTATTCTTATGAGCTGTAGGCTATCAAAGACCACGCTTCACCTATCTTTACATGAAGACATACAAATAAGAATATATGGAAGAACCTCTTCCCTTTGCAAAGATGACTCCAAGATCTAGACCTTGCTACCTCCATCTGTTCTGTCTTCAGTACCAAGTAGTGCAAAGGATGCAAAGCCATACCAGCAGGCCGCGTTGAAGCTCACTTCTCTGTGGAGCTATCAGGATGGACAGATGGCAAAGTAAGGCTCAACCCAAGCAGGCTTAGTAGAAATTTGCATGTGACCAATTCTGAGAAACCTGTTGAGATTCTCCTTAGAAAGTACAGCACTGTGCTACCTTCAGCTGGGTTCTAAAGACTGCAAGAATGGATCAGTTAGTTAGTGAATATGCATTAAAGACTTGAAAAAGATAAAGTTCCAGGTGCTGTACTATATTCCTAAATCCTTTTTTTTTTTTTCTGTAGAAAATTCACATCACTGACATTTAAGACAGTTCTGCTAGCTGAACGACGCTGGAACATTATGTCACCCGGAGCCAGGACTGTGTAAGCATCTAAGAAAAGTGGAGAGCTTTGCCAAAACTAATTATCAGACAGAACCCCACTGGAAAAAATGAGGCACAAAGATCTAAGTGAAGTGTAAAACATACTGAGAATTCAATGACATGTTGACAAATACCACTCCACTCTCTTGCTTCCTATCAGAACCTAACAGCCGAAGCAGAGATTTCTAAGTGGTGTTTTTACAGGCCAAACTCAGTCTCTCCCTCATCTTATCAGTAGCCTTCAAAGGGAGTTTAGGTGGATCTCCTCCAGGAAAAAAAAAAAAAAAGGCAAGAAATTTCAGAAGTGCCACCTCTTCCGTACAAATATATTGGCACAATCACAGAGGCTTTGCTTGAGCTGTGGGACTTTGAGAAAACACACCTGGCTCTTCTAAAGGAGAAATTAAGGAATTCATGTTTCAGCCCTTAAGCCTTGAGTGGACTTGAGAAGAGGAATAACTAAAGAGAGAGTCTAATCAGGACACAGAGAAAATCCATACTGGCTTCTTGAAATATCTCGGACAGAAAGAAACAGCTCAAGGTTCAGACATTTAACCCCTCTTTCTGCACAAGCAGAGGCAGGGAAGGCCGTGCAGGTGAGCGCACGCACGCATGCAGGCAGGAGACGGCGCTCATGAGGATTCAAAGCGAAGCAGGTCATGTCTCACTCTCACTTCAAATCTGCAACATCTCTTTTGGGGATCTCAACTTTTCAAAGTATTTTAGCTTTGGCGGAAGAGAGATGTTCTCAAAGTAAACAAAAGCAACATTTTCAAACATTTTCAGGGATGAAAGTCATTGCTTTTTTTCTTTTTTTCCTGACTTTGGTGTGGAGTACAATTATTTAAGGCTCTGTAGGAAAGTGTGGAAGGAGCTGGAGTGTGATTCCAGTTCGGAAAAACTCCAATAAGTGACAGCACACAAGAAACCCAAGATAGATGCATTGTATGGCCGGCCTGAGTCTCATTGGCTGAAAACCCTGACTCTCGCAGCAGGACTCAGTCACATAGCAACTCCAGAAGGCAGATTAACCCTTTCCCGGCTAACATATTCCACAGGATTCAGAAGCCCTTTTCTTCCTTCCGCTTCAGAGTGATTTTGTAAGTTTGGAAAATCTGTTCAGAAAAAAAGCCTTGTACTAGCAGGGTAAAAGCAAAACTATCTGTCTCACTGAGGGAGCCTAACAGTGCACGGAACAGAGAACGCTCAGAGTTTAGAGGAGGGTGAGTTTTATGCTGTGTGATCCTATGTTGTGACATCTACTAAATATAAAACACATTTTCATGAAATAGCTTCTGCTTAGTCGCTGAGAATCCGATCTGGACTGCATTTATCCAGTCTTTGGGTCACTTCCACCCAAGTTCTGCCCACGTATCTATATCTGTCCAAATAATTCCTGAAGTATTTAAAAAATCCTCAACTGATATCAATAGAGTACTTAAGAAATCTATTAAAATTATTCCTCCTCACAGAATGTACTACTTTTATCCCAAGCGGTACAGATTGACTTCTGCACTCTCTTATAACACTGATGTTAACCATTTGATGACAGTAATCTAAATAGTCTTCTCTGCTCCCTGGCATCAGGTGATTACATGAGAATCTCTATTGATTTCATTACAGAATTTTCCTCATTTCATTTTTAATACTGCATTAAGTGTTGTGGTGATTAGCATAGCATTATATAAACATGAGCATCATACTATTCTTGTTGTCAAGTTGGGAAAAGTTTGAGTCTAAAAAGTCAAAATCCAAGAGAAAAAGACTTCCAACGCCCACAATTTTTGAAGTCTGATGAGTCACTCCTGTTAGTTTCCTTTCTTTAGAGAGGGTCTGAAATCCAGGGTGCAGGAGGGGCACACGGGCTCACTCGGGGCATATGTCTCAAAGTCACACTTCACTGCTAGAACCATAGATTCATCAAATCATTATGTTTGGAAAAGACCTTCAAGATCATTGAGTCCAACCGTTGAAGTCACAGCTGCATCCCATTAGGAATAAGAGCTACTAGGTTTCCCGCAGAGAAATTAAGAGATCAAACGGATGTGATGCACACTTATTTCTGACTATCTTCTGGCTATGGTGGGTGAAACAACTGTGTATCTCTTCTTCCTTCCTTTCACCCCTAAATGAGACACACAGTATTAAGGGCACTCGCCAAGGCCACCAAGGGCCCGTCTCAACCACGTAGCTTTCATAGGCATTCACATAGATGCTTACAGCTTTCATTTCCTCTGGAAGACACAAGGATGCTCTTGGCTGTACAGATGAAAAGTCTTAACCAAACATTCTTCTCGTCCTCCACCACCCTCAATCGTGGACGCAGCAGAGTGGCAAGCACGGATGCTGCACCGCATCCTTCGCACTAATACCTCCTCCTCATCCATACTGGAGACATCTGCTGCTCAGGAGGAGCTCCTGAACCCCAGTTAGGCCTGGAGCAGCCAGAAGAAAGCAGAAATTTGCTCAGTCTAGTAACATACAGTAACAACATTTTGAAGTTTCTTTCTTCCTCATTTGTTTTAGAAATAAAATATAACCTCTGTATGTTAGTAAGAGGACTATATGTATGCTTTAATTCATGTGTCCCTTTTCTAATCATTTCACACTCTGAAAGTTGCTCTGTTATTTCTCTGTATGGTTCTCATAGACTACTTGACAATCCAAGACATCACTTAAAATTGTATTTATAATTTAACTTGGTTTCATGCATGATATGTGGAAAGCTCTTCTTGAACAGCTTAGATGCTGTGTTCATACAAGTAAATAAACTAAGGCTATCAACAAAGCGAATGGGAGTGAATAGTGAATGAGGGTCCAGAAGAGGTATTTCAAAAATATTCTGCTGTCTGAAAAATTAGTTTAATTTCTTGGTATAGATTAAAAAAAAAAAAAAGTTCATCTTTGGCTATCATTTTTTTCAGACAAAAGTACCACTGATACCCTGGGAACTCATCCTCTAAAAGGGTAAAATCTGAAGGACTAAATTCAACATGATTATTCAGTTACTGAGAATATCTTTCAAATAAATTCCAATATGTACCTATCAAATCACTGTGCCCTTCATTAAACTAATGCTTTCCTACATAATGAACAAGACAGTACAAAAAGTAGGTGTATTCCACTGCCCTGGTACTAAGGTAGAGATATCAAAATAAATTTGCAACTATATCATTATATCAATCTCCAGTATTACTGCATCAGTACTATAACCATAATTAACTAGCTGCAGGTCAAATTTCCAATAAATCTCTAGAAATTAAATGTATAATTTGTCAAAAGCATATGCCTTCATAAATTGATTATTCAGAATTTAGAAGCTTTTTAATTAGGAAGAAATTTATGCAATACCATGTGTAATAATTACGAATCAGCTCTTCTGTGATATTTTTGTACATCAGCAAAAATTAAAACATTGGAAAACATTACCAGGTCATCGCAGTATTTCAATGTCAAACGCTACACATAGTTTAAACGTAGAGGTTAAAGATATTTTCCCGTATCTTTTACATCTTACATAGCTCTATGATCTCAGGACTGGAATCATTAACCAAATACAAAATCAATGAGAAAAAAGATCTAATCTGACCATTTTCAAGTGCAGAGTCACTAAAAATGATTTATGCAACTGCAAAACTTTTACTGTGGTTCTGTAGTTTCACTGAACAGCATATACTTACTCAAACCTCTATTTTATGCTACATGAAACAGTATTTTCCTTGTGTCTTCCAGACAAAATCCTGGAAGCATTTTATACTTTAAAAACACAGCCTTCACAATAATCTTTGGGATGAGGTATTTTGATCCCCAATTTCCTAACGGAAAATTACGGGAAAAAAAAAAAAAAGAAAACGAACAGTAAGTGATGCTCATTAACATCGCAAGAAGCTCAAATCCCAGCACCCCAGCTCTCCTGCTTCCCCCTCCTTGCTTTAACTGCAGGACTGTTCAGCTTCTGCACCCCCCAAGGGCCCTGGGTCCTTCTATCAACATTTCATAGCAGAAGATTTTTTTTGACAGAGAACACAAAAGCTGCTTTGTTGGAAGTCTGGACACTTTTTTTTCTACCTAATAAAAACATGAATAGAAGTGGGACCTCAGCAAGCATATGGCAGAAAGTCTGGATTAACTGAAAAAAAAAAAAAGAAGAAAAAAAAAGGGCCTAGAAGACTTTGCTCTCTGTCATTCTCAAACATGTTTACTGCTGAATGTATATGGTGTAAATAAGGACTATGCAGAGCAGGCCATAATGGAACATTGTTTATGTGCACATCCTGGCAAATGCATATACAGCACAGAGGCGATTTCCAAGCTGAACATAAACACAAAGGGAGAGTGATGACAAACAAGTATTCCACGGCAAGAAAAATGTTATTCCATATACAAACCAAATAAACTAAAGTGGTTTCTCCCCTGCTAAGCTCCAACTGGCAGCTCTCAGCTGCACACACTATATAGCTGTTAAAGAAACAGGAGACATCCCAGCCTTACTGTTGGCTTTCTTTTTCGTAAGCAACCTTATTGGGGTCCCAATACTAAACAGAAAAACACAGTTAAGATTTTATTTTGCTCTTCTGCAAACACGAAACAAAACAAAACAAAACAACCCTTTCTTTCAGCCTGAATAGGAGCTGGAGAGATAGCGCTCATGCCAAGGGGACACCGTAAGGAATTAAGTCACAGCTTCCCCCATCTGAGCTCCCATTGAAGATAGGGAGACGTTTCTTTCTTCTGAAGGTCTCTCTCACAAACCTATTACACGGCTTTAGTAAGTGACACAAGTGTGACAATAACAGAGGTTTTGTGCTCCTGGCAGAGTTTTTTCTCCTTTAAATCATTACTCATAGAAAGAGGAGGTTTTACAAAACCCAAGTCCCTGCAATTTCAAGATAGCAAACCAGGGACAAACTTCTTTTTTTCTTTTTCTTTTCTGCTTTCTTTTTTTTTTTTTTTTTTTTTCTTTTCCAGAGAACTGAATATCGTGCTTTGACAGCTGCTATGTAAATAAATGAGTGTAATTTTATTCCCACAAAACCAACTTCAAACGCATACCCAACTAAAGGAGGAAGAAAAGATGACAAGTAGGAAAACAGCAGGTAGAGTGACAACGAGAACCATAGAGAGCCAACTGATAAAGCAGCATTTTTTATGTAATTAATAGGCCTCTTAGGATGTTAGATGCTGGAAGAAAGAGGTTTTAGTAGGGGACCATATGGACTGCAGAGCAAAAATATTCTGTGAAGGCCTGCACAGAAATACAACCAGGCCATGATTTCAAATTATTTTAAGATACTCAGAGCGTCCCTTGCTTTCTCCAGAACTCTAGATCAGGGCTCCACAAAGCATGAAATAAAAGTTCACAAGCGGAATACACACCTGCATATTGTAAAATTTCTGCTAGTCTGTCAAAAACCTGGATCCAAGTGTCCCAGGCCTCATACTTTACAAAGTGGCTCAGATGCATCACTCACAGAAAAGAGATAAAGTCCTCGCTGGGAATATTTTTAGCATCTTTGAAAGACAGGCCCAGTCCCTTATGTTTTAGTGGAACCGGTGTCGCTTTGTTCTTTGACTTTCTTTTCCCAAACAGCAGCAGTTCACTTATACAACATCAAGCTATCCCCAACGAAGCCTCCTACCAGTTTAACATTAATATCTTTGAGTTAACTCCTCACTTAGAAGTGCATGTTTTTGAAACTCCCCTTTCTAACACGCAAATACCTCCTCACCCTCACATGATCTTCCGCGTGCCTGCCTGCCACTTAGGCTTATATTTAGCAGCTCGCAGAGCGGTGCTGAGGCTGCAATGTGCTGCAGGAAACAACACATTTCCACCTATTACTCTTTTCTAAGCAATATCTACACGACTGCAACAACTGGGCATGTGTGGTATCAAATGTTCTCAAATGCAGCACGTACGGATGCGGCCGCTGCTACGGTGCCAGCTCATAAAGAGTATCCAGTAAGACAAGAAGAAATCAAGTTGTGCCAGGGGAAGTTCAGGTTAGACATTAGGAAAAGTTTCTACACAGAAGGAGTGGTGAAGCACTGGAACAAGCTGCCCTGGGAAGTGGTAGAGTCACCATCCCTGGTAGGGTTCAAGAAACGTGTAGGTGAGGCACTTAGGGACACGGTTTAGCAGGCATGGTGGGGATGGGTTTACAGTTGGATTGATGATATTGAAGGTATTTTCCAACCATAATGATTCTACGCTAAGGAAAGCGCACTTTATATTACTATTTTTAAGTCTTCTAATATTTATGTTCATTTTACGATTTACTTTATACTTGGGGTTGGCAACTCTGAGCAAGTCAGAGATACAAAAATGAACTCAGGTCCTGAGGAAGTGAAACAGGCAACAGATATGTACAGAAAACACTCTGATATAAGCTCTAAATTCCTCACTAATTATTCTGTATGCTGTGCAACCCTGCACATTTTGGTTTACTAGGCAACAATATGAAAAATAATATTCTTTTATATGCTCCCCCCAGTTTCCTCTCTAAATTAAAACTGAGTTGTTATTTTAACCTAACTCAGCTATGTAATATAGTCATGATGGTAAATCTCAATGATCACAAAATCCCCTTGATTCATCCATCAGTTTACTATCCTTAATAAACATAATCCTAAAAACAGCACAGGGGAAGATCTTATATGCCTGAAAATGATGGAGGAGGAGCAGGGAGTGACCACATACACAAAGCTACTGCTTCAGGGCTCATGACTTCCTTTTGGAAGGCTCTCTGAATACTGCTAATAAGGTCCTCCTGATAGGACTAGAAGCATTTCTTCATAAAAAAAAGTCTTCAGTGTGGGAAGATAAATTTTTCCAGAAAAAAATTAATAAAAAGCTTACAGATGTGGGCTCTGAATCTAACAGACATAAGTATCTCTAAATACCTAGGAAAATATAAAATACAAAAATTATTAAAGGTGGTGTGTCCATTTCCTCTAGCTTCTCCCAATATCTGTAGTCGTGATCATGACAGCAAGCTCAAAGCTTATGTCAGCCTGCCCGAGCTAGTTGTCAACTATTAGTGACCATATGGCAATACCAGGTTCAGCATAGGCAATTTTTTTCTTTTTTTCTGCTCATTATGCCATACATTCACAGCTGTACTACTAAGCACTAGTTTCTAAAATATCATGCAAGAAAACATGTGCATATCTACACCTGCACTTTACAAAAGGTATACCTGCCTTGTCTATTGGCTCTGGCCTTGCATCAGGACGCAACTCCCACCCCACATTGCAACTGATCCTCAGGCCATTTTAGGAATCTGAGCCCAAACAACATTTTAGCATAGGCCCAAGCTCTCCCTCATGAACTTCAGAGGGATTGGGCATCAGCAAGGCTCTTCCTAAGCATCTTACTAAGCACAGACCCTTTGTATCTACATTCATAAATACCATGGGCTGGAGCTCATTTCCAGCTCTGAGTCTGCATTCAAACCATCTTCTCTTATACAACAGCACATTCTAGGGAATGGTGGTGGGGATGGTCTCTCTACCTAGTTATCCCATGAACCAAGTCTGGCCTTGCTGGGAACAACTGGCCCATCAGCACGGACAACTCCCAGAACAGCAGTGCAGTCCCTGCCCCAACCCTGCACGTTCTGCTGACGGCCTTTGGACCCGTGCAACACCCAAGCTCTAGCCAGCTACCTGGGTGGAAGCATGAAATTAAACAGCTTGATATTACATTCGCTCTGAGGAGCATCTGGCACTTTGCAGTGGAGACAAAACCTAAGCGACTAGGTGTGAGATTTCAAGCCCACACTAATGCCACAGAAGAAATGCAAAAACCAGAAACTGCAGCGGAAACCATCTTTCCCTACAACTTCTCCAGGGTAGGACTTGAGTCCTCACGTAAGCGCTCGTACTGTCACTAGAACTGACTGATTTGGGGAAGAAGTGGCTCCATTTGGGCTAATAACACTAATACAACATTTTAATCTCATTTGATCCACCTGTGCACCCTTGTCAGCTACATTTAGTAAAATTTTGAAGGCTTCTAGTTGTCTCAAGTGCTTCACAGTCCTTGGGTACTCACAAATCTTATATACCATTCTCTTCTACACTAAAAACTTAAAGAGTATTTCTGTGTGTGTGTGTGTGTTGTTTTGCAGCATGTAAGTTACATGAATGTGTAAAAGAAGCCTGTTGCCTTCAGGTACATCTTTCTGAGCCTTGTTCTGTATTGAGCTTTCTCCCTCCTGTCATCCGTAATGATGTAATCGTTCTTCTGATGAGGCTCTTAAACAGCTAAAAACTAGGAAAATCTCCTCCTAGCACCTTGCAAGGACATGGGAATTTTGGTCATGTATTTGGAATTTAAGTGCAACCACAAGATGTGTCTTTAATGCCCTCATCAGAACATTACCCTGGAGCTGAGCTTACTGGTCTCTTATGCTCCACAAAGTTTATTAAGAAGGGTGCAATAACATCTTGGCTACAGAGAAACTTTGGCTATTTTCTCATCAAGGAAAAGAGAGTGCCACACTTGTTGGTAAAACTTGCTAGATTTCCCCTGGGAGTGAAGTTTGACATTGAAACAACTCAGAACTCAGATTCCCAGATTTATCACACAGATAGCAAAAGGCCTTCTGGAAGGGCCCTGCTCCATCTTCTCTCATCAGCTGGGTCCTGATTCTTCAAAACCAGAGGCACCATTAGCCCTGTCCTTGTCTACAAAAAGGAAAAGCATTAGCCAAAAAGGCAACCTTTGCCTTGTTTGTAGTCACACTCCAGCACCCACTGCAAGTCCTCTGTCAAGACAAACAGGAACCTTTCCAGGACAAGGATATTCATCGTCTTTGAGCCAAAATACACACTTATGCCCATATCTACTTCTGGAATAGGTTCTTTAGGCAAGACTCCCCATCATGAAGGCCCTCTTCATCCTGATGGTGAAAATGCCAGGCAAGAGTTACAATTCTCAGCTGGGGGCAAACAGGCCTACCATCCAAGACCAGGAAAAGGAGCCAAGAAGCCCAGGCCAGCAAGCCTTCCTTCATCCCTCATGGATAACAACATAGCAGAAGGAGCTGAGAACTACAGCCAGGAGGAAGGAATCCAGGGTCTCGCCCTAGAGTAGGAGCAACGGGGAAGTTCATCCTGCCATTCAAAAAGGGAAAAACATGACATAAGGAGCCTCAGCCACGTAGCTAAAAATAGAGGGGACTCTGAACAGTAAAATCTGTTCATCTAACCTTGATGGTCGGGGGCTTCACATCACTGCAGAAAACAAGTCCCTAACAGGATTTGTCCACGTTCAGCACATTGAAATGAGGCCACCTGCTAGTGAACAGAGCTAATAGCAAATGCCTGATCAGTAAGTACTTGGCTAAACACCCTCCTGAGCGTGTCATCCTGCTCCCCTGGCAAAAAACATGGAAGAAGGCTAGAATTAGGTGAAAATGCCATAATTCACAGGGGACGAGGAGGGGAGCACTTGGCAGATCTTCTCTCAAATAACCTGTTTTTAGGCATTGGAGTGAATCTCATTCTGATCTCTTAATATATAATCTGTGATGTCTTGGTGACATTTCTGTCACTGATAAACTATGTTTAAGCATATCAGTGGAGGATGGCCTATTTAAAGTATGCATTTTCAGTTTTAATAGGTGGATGCTAGGAATATTTCTAATCCTTTGTTAGTAGTAAAAAATGGAAGAATTATAAGGACTTCCTTACCTAGACCTTTAAAAAAAAAAGAAAAAAAAAAAAAACAAGTCCATGCCTATTTCTGTTTTAAATTCACATGCTTTCAAAGCTGAGTGCATTCCACACTAGTGAGTGATTTAATGGCTGCAATTTCTGTTTTTTTTGTTTTTGTTTTAAGAGTTAGAAATACTGGATTTTTGCAGTCTACAGAATGTAAATTGCAGTCAGTGTAAAAGTGGATGGATAAATATCCTTATTTCAATAGCAAATGAAACCTGATGCTGATTTTTCTTATCCATACTGCAGATGTCATGCCAAGTCACATAGATGAAAATCCACCGGAAATAACAGAGTTACTCTGAATTACCACTAGTCTAACATAGCAGAATTTGGCTGACACAAAGGCAGGAAGACAACTACACAATTGCACATACTACATAAAATAGTATCATTACATACTTAACTTAAGAGCCCTATGAAATATTTACATAAACACTCACATAAAATAGTTTTCCTATGAAAAATTTGCTGCTAAGTTCCCAGGGCTACAAGCATTCGCAGAGTAGGTTTTAGATGGTATAATGTAGTGTTAGTAAGTATTTAGGCCAACATTTTTCCAACCAGGAAGTTGGAAAGCTAAGATAAATGCCTCTTTAGGTGCCAAACATCCATAGTTCGTATACACATTGATAACTGCCAAGGTGGACGGGACAGATGACACTCCAGCAGTGGATTTTATTTAGGTTAATCTACAACGTATCATTGATATCATTTTCTTTGTGAGGTCTGAAAACTTTAAAATAGATATCTGCACTCAGAAACCTGAGTGTCCTAAAAATAGACAGAAAGCTGAAACACAGCTACCATAAATGTCTTGAGAGGATAAATGCTGTAAGAAATGGTGCTCTTTTTTTGGGAGGGGGAGGCTTGTTTTAGTATTTCCTTTTGTACAGCTTTATTTACGCACAAGATGGAAAAATAATACAGCAAGTTTTATTTTTCTTTAAATGATGATTATGCACTACATAAGTAATTTACTTCTTCATTATCAGTCTTTCATTAATCTTTCATTAATTTTCATTTAATTTTTAAGCACCTAATAAGTTTCTAATCTTGGATGCTATGTTTGTGATGTGTTTGAAAAGATACCCTCAAAGCCCAGCCTGCCTGAGCCCCCAGATGAAGTATATTCAGTGCAAAGCTGGATTTCCTGTTTGTTTGCTTTCCGCCTTCCCGCGTATTGGTGCAGTACTCAGAGTCGAACTCAGCTGCAAAGATAATGCAAAAACAGAACACTCTTCCTCCGGCTGCTGAGGAAATCCCTGCTTTAGATTAGAAAATAACTAATGATGGTGTGTCCCTGTATGCTTTGGAGTAGGGCCCCCTATTTTATCTACATGGCAGCTACCTGTCAACGTGTGGTGCTTGGAGTAGCGCACTGGGAGTTCATACACACCAAGACTATCTAAACAGACCATTAAGTGCTAGTAAAGTAACACATGTGAACGACAGGTCAATAAATTTTAAACAACTTATGTTCACTGCAAAGACCTGGCTGTTTTAGAACAAGCAGTGTTTACATAAAATCAATTTTTACAAGCATCTAAATAATTAGGGAATATACCACAATAATAATTATATTCTAAGTTCAATATAATGGTTCCAAAGGAATTTGACTAATGCCTTGCTTGTTTACTCATTTTTGCCTTTTTTTCTAAAAGTCTAGCTTCTTAAACAATGCCCTATATTTACAGAAGCTGTTCAAATTTCAACTTCTGCCCAAATAAGAGGTAATTGTTGCTTTTTATACTATGTCCTAATCTTGATCCCACTACATATATGCGTACAAAATGACTAAGAGGTCAGGAATTCACACTTTGAACATATGTTGTTATTTTTACCCCTTCTAACAATATTTGCCAAAGCCACTGTTTAAAATCAATCAATTTACCCTAAGCAATATGCACAGTAAATTGAAATTATATGCATTCAGTTTTAGATCATAAATTAGAAAGGTTTTAATTAAATCATGGTTGAGGTCTCAACTTTCTGATCTTTTTGCAATGGTTGTGTATTCATTTAAAAGCTGTATATGTATACTCAAATAACCATGCAAACATATTTCATGCGCACACACCCAAATGCAATCATAGGGAAGTAGCTGGCAAACAAAAGAACCCAAATTTCACAATAAAGACTAAGCTAAACACAATCCAGAGCTACAATGGCAAAGGAACTGGCAAACTGATTCACCGTACAGGGTTTCAACTTCATTTTTGTTGCTTTTCAGCTACAGGCAAATGACTTTAGTGTGTTGTGAGTGCTATAAATTCACTTTTGCCACAAGAACCCATGATGCCATCTGTTCCCTAGAGCGTTTACATAAAGTATGCCAATGCAAACCATCTGCAAACTGCTCTTGCATGTGAATTCTTGTGATAATGCAATGTGGCACATTTGCAATTTCAAATGAAGACCACTTGAGCTTCTTTGTAATTGTCATTGCTTAAATAAGATGTTCTACAGAAAGCTCTTTAGAGGAGGGTTGCTGGTGGTTTTGTTGAAGTCCTTGATGTTAACTCATTAGCATTGGTTTTAGGTTTTGTTGCTGCAAGATAATGGCATGCCTTAAGGTAAGTGTGAGAGGAGCGAACAGAGTGAGGACATCTTCCACTCCCTCCAGCTACACACCGCAACAGAAACCCTCCGCATTTTGAAAACGAAAAGAGAGCAGGAACTTGGCTCCTAATATTAGTAATTGGATTGTATGAACTGTGGTAGACAACTGTAGGGTTACTATATTCCTACCCTTTCTACCCTTTGCAGACTATAAACTTAAATTTACCTTTCCTCTACATTTTTTTCTTCTATTTGAAAAACTTGATGTGGAAATGATGATTAGGAACTAAATGCTGATATTGAAAGATATTCTGAATGCCAGTGGAAAGTCTGAGAAAGCGTAATGGAAAATCTCTGTGGGTGTGAGCAGACATGCTTATGTCCATGCAAATCTGTGCAGATCCTGCAGATGTTTTGCCTCCATAAAACTATTTGCTTAAAAATTAAAATATTGAGTAGACTTTTTTCTAAATTTGTCTAGCGGATACCTAAATTTTCAAGAACACTTTCTGCCCACAATGGGTTTAAAAGCACAATTTCCTATTCTGGATTAGTATGAGTTAGTAACTAAAAGAGTTTTTATGAGTAACGTGCATCTGAAATTTTATATAAAAGAGTAGGCAATATCACCTTTTAATTGTATTGCTTTACACAGTGTAACTTCATGTTTCTGCCACTACCAAAAATAACTTCACTTCGGCTCTTTCCCACTATTCAAACATACCATTGGCTCTAGTAAAAATCACTTAGGAAAACAGAGATCTCCTGGGGTCTATAGGTGACATCCTCAATTAGTCAGTGTGACACGTGCCAGCGTTCACGCTGCACAACAGGGCTCATCCAGTGATGAGCCCAGCCGACCCAAGGGCATTAACTGATGGTTCAAGAGCGTATTATAGACCGGCTGACTGTGGAAATGATTAGCAATTCTTAAAAGATTCAGTCAGGTTGTAATTTCTCTCAGTCTGCTTTCGTGCTTTGTGAAAACTACTGTCAGTCCGGATCTTCCCCATTCAGTGAAGATTTCTGCTGGGAAATAGTTTCTTGTCAGCTTTCCTTGTACACCAGCCTCCTAACTAAATCCTAATAAAACTATCTCAGAGATTTTGATTTCCCTCACTCATCTAACGCAGACAATATTAAACACTGTGAAGGGTGCATGATATAATTAGTTATAACTGATAGTTTTCATTTGTTTAAGTGCAGAGGCCTTATTTTCCATCATTTCCCTTTTTAGCAGAGAAGAAAGCAAGTGCTTACATATATGGTGCATCTCACTGCTATTTCTCCAGCTAGTGAATGCTAATTCTGAGTGCTAACTCTGCCTCTTTAGCAAACCTACTTAGCAGCTCCCTCCTGAGCCTCAGGGACTGGCACTCACCCCAAAGCTGTTTTGCAGACTGGCCAATGTCTTGCTTTGCTGAAACTTTCAGTGCATGCAAAATTTATGCAAAGAAAAAAAAAAAGAAAAAAAAGGATGATCAAAGTAGCAGGAATACCTGAGCTTCTATCCCTGCTGATAGCTCACTTTCACTGAGCAAGCCCCAACACCATCTGTCATTAAGGCAATGTATTGCTTTGCTCAGACATCTGTGGGTCACATTATTTCATGACAAGGCTTCAGCAAGAGGGGAAAGTAAAACTGAGGCAGGTTATTAATCACTTACTCACCGTTTCCTGTACAACATAGAGGAAATAATCAAGCAGTATAGGGGGTTATAAAGGGAGATTCCTGAGAAACAAAAATATGCAGTTCATTTAATGCATGGCAGGAGGCCGTGTGATAGAGGCAGATTCTGTTTGTAGAAATTTGGCTTCATTTTATTTATGAGATTAAGTAAATGACAACAGCTGCCACATCTAAATGAGGGTACGATGGCATTCTCCCAGCCTCTGAGAAGAGCAGCTCTTCAGATTTACAAGTCGTCTTCATTCGTATCCAAAAAGCAACATGGTTTGATCCAGAGCGGGTGGAATGAGACCAAAACCTCACTCAGTGATATTACACTACCAGGAACATGAATCTGGAGGGAATTTGCCACATATAAATTAATGCCAGCCTTAACTGGAATAACTTTGACTCATCGATATATGCAGCTGTGTCCTCACTAGGGAGTTTTTTGGCTACATACGGTTTTAAACATCTGCCAACTCTAAATCAGAGATCCAAATATAAACTGCAGCATGCCAGAACACTCTGTCAATTTGCCCCTCTCTCTTGGTCCTATTAAACACTAAATGGGTAGGGGCTCATCGGTGACGGTCAAGTCTTGATCTTACCTGCACCCCATAATCCTGTCAACCTCAACATCAAAATGGGAGTCAATGAAAACAAAGCTGCACCCAATTTCTTAAATCTTTTTTTCCACCTTTTGCAGTCTACAGCAGGCTGAATTTTTCTCCAGTATTTTTCTGCCATGCAAATGGAAAACTGGACGCAATTTCCTGCCAGCTAGTGCTGTGGAAAGTCAAAGGTTTGGAGCATCAGTGACAATGAATATGGAATTGCATAAGATAGTTTTCTGAATCATCTTTGAGCGAAATGAGATAAAACTCTCTCTGAATCATTTTCTAAAGCTACATTTATGTATTCAGCAAAACATATAGAAGAGGTCGCTTAGAAGTAGAAAGAGGAATACAGAGACAGCATTTTGCAGAAATGCATGTTTTTAGCTCACAAATATACCTAGGCTTAGGACTGCCAGTCCTGTTAAATTATATGTGACATTTCTGATACTGGCTGATTCTTCGGTTAGGTTTGCAGGACAGCAAAGGCCCATCCCTGCTTCTGCTTAGCTCCCATGAATTTCCTAGGGAGAATGACAGTACTCAAAAACATGTACAGGACTGATGTGCCCCTGCCTGGCATCGCTGTCAGATGTCGATATAGCAGCTTTAAGCTTAGGTACCAAGTTAATTTGCCAACTGAAGCAGTATCAACCTACAGGTAGCAGTGATTATCATAGTAAAAACAAAGTCAGTTTCACAAATGTTACTGCTATTAGTACTAATGGAGCAAACTGGCTAAAGATGCTAAAACCTTGGGAAAAAATCATTGCAAAGCACACACACACACAGATTTTTTTTTTTTTTGCATTACTCAGCTTTATATTTCAGCCTTTAGATCTTTAGAAATAGCCAGTTGTCAGACACTGACACCTGCGATAGAGCAGTAACTGAAGCCTGGATAGAGTTTCCAAGAGACTAAGAGCCCAGGGTAGCGCGGCTGTGCTGCCTTGTTACAGTGCTGCTGCAGGGGATGCATATACAACAAGACCTTTGGTCCCTAACTGTGATGAATACCAAGTTGCTACAGCAAATATTGCCCTGGATGACTGCCAAGGACTAATCTTTCAACAATTAGGAACTTGTTTCATTTTCCAGCGTAAGCGTGAGTACGCCTTTGCTAACTCAATTTCAGTATGAAAGATGTCAAGCATATTCTCCAACACAAAATTAAAAGACAGACTGTTTTATCTTCAAAAGAAGTGACTGGAACATAGGAAATCACACTTAAATCTGTCTTTGGATACAGGATTAGTTAGAGACTGATGGTGTTTTACTGATGTGTAGAGCCTTCAGTACCCTCTTAAAATTATTGTTCTTAAAAAAAAAATCAAACTTCAGAACCTGGCAGAAATTGTATTACTTTGTAGTGATCAAATTCTGTCCTTAGATGTACACACATGGGCTTCCACTTGACTGCAAGCCAGGGTAACCTGAAAGCTTTCAGCTTAGAGCAGAATCTGACCCGCAGATGCAGAAAAAAATGTATGTTTGATGTAGCAGATTTCTCTTCTTTCAGAAGAGTAGCATCTGGCCCTGGAAGTGTTTTAACACACTGAGACTGATGCATTTGACATACTGTAGTCTTGCTGAGTTCCTTCCTTTATTTGGAGATGATGAACTTGATAGCAGTCAGCATTACCAAGTGATTAATCAGTCACTTTCCTAAAGGTTATCTGTTAAAAATACATCTGATTAATTTGGTCCAATGACAGAAGAGGAGCTATAGATCCCTTACGGCTGACCCAGAGGCCACTACTGTATAACAATAGACAGGTTTCATTTATAATGTAGTGAACACACCTGGAAATCTGCTTGTAATTAGGAAGCGATAATGAATCCATCTATCAAAAGGAGGCCTGTTTGTCACCAGCTCTGGATGCAAAACCAGATATTTACTGTAAATCTCTCTGGCTTTCTCTGGAGGCCTTAATTGTAAATACAAGTCTTTGGAATGTTAAATATGGGTCTTTTCAGCCTCTGATTTTGAAGAAAAGGTTTTTCTTCTCTTTAGGTGTATTCAGTCTTGCTCTAGCAATGACTAAATGCAGGATGGGGTTGCATACATGAATCTTTCCCTTCAAATATCTTTCTGTTTCAGCACAGGAGAAAGATGTTTAGAGACCCTGGTTCTGTTCATATGAAAGACAAATGAGATCTATACAAACTGAAAATGCTTCAATGAAGGACAAATAAGGGAACTTGCAGAGTGCAAACGATGATAAAAGAGATGTGTATAGCTAGCATAAGTTCCAGGCAGAAGTACAGGTCATTCAGAACCTGTAAAGATTACTGAGGTGATACTAAGGCTGTTTCATAAATAATCTGATTAACATGAGCTACCAAAGAAGGCTCAGATTCAGAGAGGACTTTGAGATTATGAGCTTTGGGAACTGGAAAAATAGAATTACCATCAAAGGAAACTGTCAGGAAGGATAAAAGGGAACGGAAAGAGTTTGGAAAAGCCTTGACAACAACTGCTTTTTTTTTTCTTTTTTTTTTTTTTTTTTTTTTTGAATCAGCATTCAGGTGAAGATACTTTGGATATTAAAACTTGAGCTCCCAAAAGTCATCACTGTAGCAGGAACAGGGCTGTTATTTGGGGCACCTGAACGCTGCCATCACACGGCATGGCTGACACCGAAGATCATGGATAAATAATGTCACCAAAGGAAAGCCACAACAAAAGGGTTCAATGCATTTCTAAATATTGATTCCTTCCAGAAACCAAAGCGATCTAGATAGGAGTGGAAGAAAAGTGGACATTAGGCTTTACTGTAAAATCAGTTACAATCCAATTAAGTTTCTACCAGAAAACCAACATAAACACCCACAGGTGGCAACAAAAGAGAAAACAAAAACATTTAGGACCCATGCTCTAAAATCTAACAGCAAAAAAATGAACAGACCTGCTCTGTTTCACAGCCACGGACAAGTTGATTAAAGGATAGAACGCAGATGTCAGAATAAAACTGTTAAATAAATCATTTTACAAGGAGGAATTTTCAAGTTTATTTCCACCGCCTTCTTGGCAACTAGCTAATTACCTGCTTATATCTTCTTAAGATGAGAAGGAAGCTGAAAAGAGGCCATTAATAAATCAGATGTTCCCCAGCAGGCCCAGGCCTTCTGAGGCCTTCTTTAAACACAGGGGACAGCAGTTTTTACTAGGGGAGAGCATAGCCAAGCTCATAACAACATTACTCAAAAAGTCCAAACAGTCCTTCAACCGCCAGTCTTCTCAAGTGCCTGTGGGGAAAAGGTCCATTAAGGAAACTCTAGAATATATACATAGGGGTGAAAGTGAAAAAATGAGGCACAACTCAGCACTAATGTTAGTCTCGGTCAATCACACTGAAGATGTTGCAGCCAGGGCCGACACTGATTCTCCAGGGTGCCAGGGTGGTGCGGGACAGGTTGTGGTTGTGGAGAAGGGCCCATTCCTCACGGCTCTGCAGACAGATTGCTGTGTCCAGGGGCATCCTCACGGCTCTGCCATGAGCATCGATAAATGCAGCACACAAGCGGCGCGAAGGGGCTGAGGGCAGCAGTGCCAGGGCTGTATGAATTCTTCCCTAGGAACTAGAGCTCAGCTGTGTAAAACAGCACGGAGAAACAGGGAGAGACAACACCTAAGAACAGTTTTCAAACACTAGACTCTAAATAAAATGGAAAATGTAGGTAGGAGACTTAAGATGAGGAGAACAGCCAGAAAAAATGCACCAGCTCAAAGGAATACATTTGAAGTAAAAGTCTGGCTTTCCAGCATAATCTCTAATTCAAATTAAATTTAACAAGAAACAGATAAAAAAAGAACAAAAGCATCCCCTTTCTCCCAGTGTATAAGGAATGACTGTACGAACACTGAATTCACTGGGAACGAGGAATATCTATCACTTAACCAGCCACAGGTAAATTAATTGATTAATAAGATCTGTTTTTCTGCAGTTGATAATCAAGACAGCATTTTTAGAAAAGGATGGCTTAGCCAAAGGAGATGCCAGAAGAAACACAGGGGAGTGCAGTCATCTCCAGCTAACAAACAGCTTCACCACACAGCTGCCAGCACCCGAGAGGACAGGGAAGCCCCCGAAAGGCCACCCTGTATCCCGTGACAGGAACGACGTGCCTACAGCCTTTGGGATCACTACCAGCAAGGTTTCAAAAGGTGATTTCTCTCAGAGGCACAACTGTTCACATCAGAAGCTCTCACACTGTTGTCCATGGAGCCCCTAACAGGACTATGAGGAACTCAAACACTACACGATGCTGCTTGTCCCCGTAATGTCAGGTGTCAGTACAGAATTAAAGTTGTCTTCTGGCCAAATGCAGCCCAAAGCCCTGCTGCGAAGGCAGGAGCAAACGCAAAGACAGACATGAAGCAGGCAGATTGGACACCAGTGGAGCTATCACTGGAAGACAGAGTTCCTGGGAAAGGGCAATAAGGTGCCATAATGCAGTACCAAAGGAAAGACACAAATAGGTAATAAAAGCAGAAAAGGTGGTGGCAGCAGTGCAAAGCACAGCGGAAGATGGAACAAGAAGGGCAACGTAGAAGGGCACATGCGAAGAAGGATCTGGAAGTGCACGAGTGCCTCCATTCTCAGAGCAAAGAGCAGTCTGGTCCTCCTCAACCAGCAGTCCCCTTTTGCACGTCCCTGCACATGTGCCATCTAACAGAGCTGCCTTGGGATCAGCGGGAGGAGGATCGCAAGGAGCCTCCTTCGGTGCCAAGGAGGAGAGCGCAAAGCAGCCGCCTCGCAAGCATGGGGCTTTCAGACTGCACGTGGTTGAGTGTGTTCCACTAATAAAATACATTTATTAACACAGCGTTATTTTTAAACGTGGTTTTGCAAGAGGTACATTGTGAGTTGGGAGAGCAGAGAGGCAGAGGATGGGAACAGAGGTTCCCTGCGTATTGCTGGCAGAGAGGAAGCTAGTGTGAAAGCAGCGCTTTAACAGCAGGATATTTATAACTACAGATATAATCATGGGTGAGGATGCTGGTGATACAGGCTTGTAGAGCGGTGCAACACAGCTCTATCACACAGCAAGTGCTTCCCAAAAACAGCTGGATCAAGCCTGAGTTAAGTGACACATGAAGGCAAAACCAGTAACTATAAACCACTGCAAAGCTCGTCATGATCCGTGAGCTAATGCTTGCAAAGTGCCACAGATCTAAATTTTGAGTCACCTAATGATACTGTGGCACGAAAAGAGCTAAATAGCCACATTAATTTCAGATCCATAAAACACAGAGAAAAAAGAAACAGTTCTAGCCATGTGGGAAAGAAATAACCATTCTTAACAAGAACAATAATAATAGTATTAATTTTCCAAAAGCCAAAAAATTACAACGGAATAAAAAAAAAACAGATGAATCATAAAAGATTTTTTCAACACAAATAGAATTTTAAGGTTTAGAAAATAAAATAATTAAAAAAAATCAAAACTTGCTTACTGAATTAAGTGTACAAATCCTAAAGGTTCAAATTGTATCAGATATTCATGTCCTAGAAGTGGTCAGCCTACGTGATGAGTACATCATAATTAAGAAACACAGATAGCAGTCACTTCAACGAGTATGTCATCTCTTTTCCCGCAAGGATGCGCATTATCACTGACAGACACATCTGTGCACTTCAGACCTACAGACTTGTCTTGGGGCAGCTCACGGCACAGGCCTCCTGCCCATCCTATTTTGTGAGAGGTATCAGTCAATGCGAGCTTATGTCTTTACATTTTTATGTTGGCTTATAAATATAAAAACACCAGTTCATTAACATCTAATCCCATAAAAATAGATTTGTACTTAGCCATCCAACTCAATTATTTCATTTTTCCCTGGCAAAGCTAGCAGAGAATCTATAATATATTGCAGAGAGATCCTACTCAACAATTCTCTCCGATACTAGCAAAATAGTCTTGTTCATAGCTAGCAAAGGTAACTACGAGTACCCAGAGCAGCCCCTCAGTTCTCTCTTTTCATTGATTTTATTTTCTCAGTAACTACTTATTTTCCATTCTGTATTAGTCAAATATGTCTCTCATTGGTCTTATAGAAATGGTATCGTAAACTTCAAGCACAACTACTTACATTGCCAATGTGGTTCTGGCACCCCCTAAAGCTACCCAGACTTTTAAGGGCTCAGCTCTTCCCGGGTGAGACTCCTGCAGAGATTTGATGGATTAAGACTTCCCAATACTCATTGCTGTCAAATGTATCATACAAACAGTGTTTTTATGAGTAGCACGGGAACAGATTTGGAAACAAACAAATCTTGTCCTCAAGACTACCCACAAGGATACTTAGGAAAAAAACATTTTGGTGGATATGAGTGCATGTTTTTCTACTTACTGCCCAGTGGGGAAGAAGCTGAATTGCTGCTTACTTTTGCAGACAGTAATAGGATTTCTGATTCACCCTTCCTGGCTCAGATACTACTATCACCTTCATCAGTTAAAGTACCTACGCAAGTGCATTTGCAATGCACTTTTGTGCAATTTGTATAGTAATGCCTTTGTCACAACTCAAGAACATGAATGTGCCCTGATTGATAAGGCGGAAATGAATGACTGGAGCATCAACACAGCCCTCGGAGTCATCTTCTTAGTCACAAATGAACAAAAAGTGTCACTGTATTTCCTCCCCTCCCACTGTTGTCCTCCCTTCCTTTCCATTTTGCATGTAACTGATAAACTTTGCTATTTTATTATTCCTAAAATGAAATTCTAGATACTGTTTCTGCAACTCTCCAAGGTTTGCATAAGCTCCCATATAGCAGCTGCAACCCTAATCTGGTTTCTCCCATCTCATCCTCTAAATTATAGCTCTATCCAACTTGTCTGAAAAGCCTCTCAAATAAGCACAATTACAACAAGGTTTCATAAGAATATTCTTTTTCCCTAGATATATTCTGTCACGGTGCAGTTTTGCCCATGCTCCTCACTGTTTTAAAGCCAGGGTCAGGACAATCTAGCATGAAGAAATCTGGCCAGTCTGCCTTTTCCTACAGCTGTAGATAAAGCTATGCACTGTCCATGTAGGCTTTTGAAGATTTTTTGGTCAACAAGAATCATTCCTTCCTCTAAGCCCCTGTCTCTACTTTTCTGAAGCTCTGGCCTTTATTCTCAGTAACTGGAGACTTTGAGGCAGATGCGCTATTCTGTTCAACTGCAAAATAAAGAGAGCAAAATTTGACCATAAATTTCTAGTTGAGGATACTATTTGACATGTTGCAAGTCCCTTGCAAGTAAAGACCTAGCCACTGCATAGCAGATTATTCCCAGGCACAATAGAGGCAGCAGTATAGAAAGTTCTGGTTTTGGAGGGAGATCAAATGCCACAGGAAAGCACTTCCATCTTGCATCAGAGAAATTCCATGGATTAGTTGAGCCTTTTCAAATTCTGGGGAATTTCTTTGGAATGATGAAATACTGGGAAGCAACAGTTTCTTCCTTGTATTACTGGAAAAAATAAAAAGTCACTTCTCATTGCTATAGGCTTCAGAAAGGCTGAAGAAGTCTCAGAAAAGTGCTGACTTTAATAATGCAAGTGGATGGGATATCCATGATGATTACCCATAGTAATAATTTCTCTGAGGTCAGGGTAGACTCTATTGCATAGGAGAAATAAAGAATTCTGCAATAGCAACTCCCTACAAAAGCAGATCTCACAGTGTTAGAAAGCCACAGAATACTGCAGAACATTCTCAAGTTATTCACTGGTGGCTTTCTTACAGAAAAGATTTCTCAGTTCATAAACAATTAAAAACATTTTTTAGGTCGTATCTTTTGTACCCAGGATTCCTGTATTTCTCGATTTTCTGGTTTTAATTGCCTGAGTGAAAAACAGGCTGGATAGGGGAATTCCTTCAGTTAGACACCAGCCTCCTGCACTATGTCAATGAGTCTCCACCCCTGTAAGCAGGAGCACAGTGGCAATAACTGTACATGTGTACGGGTGCTTCCCAAGCTGTTTAGCAGACCTGACCAGTCTAGGCCCTCAAGACTGCATTTTGGAGCAGTTTTAGGGTTTGCTGGTTGTGTCATTCACTGATCTCAGGGAATAGCTGCCAGCAGATGATGGGGAGAAAAAGAGATTTGGGATAGATACAGGAAAGCAGAGACTGCCCAGCAGTGGGTTTAAAGCACAATGTGCTTTCTGCAGCCAGCGTGAGGAGCTCCTGGGAAGCACCTCATCCTGTCCAGGTCTCTTCTCTGAAGGCCGGGATCAATGCCAATAGGCTTTGGCAACGACCATGTTGAAGCCAACAGTGTGTGTAGCAGTCTACCTCATGTCTTCATCACTGGCACACAGAAGCTGCAAGATTTCTTTCTTAATGTCTTCCTTAGGAGAGGACAGTGACAATCCTTTCAAGCTTCTGTCTCGAACCGAGCACATCCTTCTTTCTGTGCTCAGATCCCCTGCCTGGAGTGCCAACACTGGCTTTGAGAACAGACATGATGTTGGCTTAGGTCCTGCTGTGCTCACATGGTGCTAGCGGGGATGGATACTGGGCTGATCCTCTGTGCCAGCTTTCATGGCACGGCTGCTTCAGGAATTTTTTTCCTCTAGACATTGAAGAGTTTATCAGACAATTTCTGTTTGGTTTTATGAACTGAGAGTTTCGGAAGACAGCAGAGTGTCTACTTGGCATACAGGATTTCCAGGGACAGAAGAGACATGAGCTCCTTTTGCCCTCCTCCACAGCAGGATGGGCAAGGCTTAAAGACTGAGTATTTCACATCCTCATTTCACAAAGGCACTTTGCCAGTCTGTCCAGCTGCTTGTTACTCGATTGGTTAATAGCATTCAAAACAGAAGAACAGATGATTATAAATGGATCCAAGGATTGTGTAGTTCTTGAAGATTTCAAGGGAGCTTAGCTTGATGTAAAAGCTAGCAAGCTGGAAACCAGTTGGATCTCTTGCTGCCACAGAAAGTAATAAGAAACCAAAGTTTCAGTCTCCCTCCTGCCTTAAGTAAACAAGATGCTTGTGTAGCCCTGTCAGAAATGACTTATCAAGAAAAGACAGTTTCGAGAATATTTAAAACAGAATCTATATTGACACAGACTTGAAAGAGAAGAATATTTCTTGCTGAGCGTACAAAAAACTTATTTTGGTTTGAAGAAAGGGAAAAGAAAAAAACAATCCTGATATGAGCCTGCAAGTTTTCTTAGTACTTGAGCCTCCTAAATGTAAAAAAGAGTTTGCCTAAGAAAGAAAAACATGCTGGGATCTGGTCTGTATTCCAAAAGGTCTTTGCAGTCCAGACTTACTTGAGCTTCAAAAGACACACATAGTTAATACTGATTTTATCAAATATCATAATAATACACAGGCTAGAGTTGTTTTTGTAAGTTTTGCATAATGAATAACATGTCAAGCTGTGTAAACTTTTACATTTTTGGTTTCTCATCTAGACAGATTTTACACAAGGTCAAAAGCAAAGCTATATGTTTATTTTACTTTATTTTTTACTTTTAAACACTTAGAAGAAATAAGAGTTGGTTTTTTTTAAGCATTCTTGGGCCCTTCATCTTAAGCAAGAAGGAACCATACTGACATATTACTTAAGACATAATGGATTTTTGGAAGAATATTTTACAGACTAACCATTCAGTGAAATTTAATGCTTAATAGAAAGCACTTGGCACAAGCTCCCTGCTCAAAGTGTCACCTTGAAAATGGCTCAAAGTCACTTGTCACTGTAAAGTTTACCCACACTACACAATGCACAATGTGGAATCCCACACCAACCAAATGCAACTATAACTGGACAGCCCAGGTTTCTGAGGAAGCTATAGGCACTCTCTTTCTGGCTACCCACAGATAATTAGCAGCTCCCTCAGTTTGCAATGTTTTGGGAAATATCATGACAAAGGCAATCTTTGTGTAAGTACTAACTTTGACAGTGCTTTACTATCTTATGCCCGGGTTAAATTTGGGTCACCGTACATGTAAACCTACAGAATCCTGCATATGACGCCAAACAAGCTTCTGTCAGAGGCTGACCTTTACAGAGTACGTTCTGCTTGTAGGATCTAGAAATTATTTGTAAAAACTGACATCTGAAGTGTGAATGCAGCTGAGAGGTTATAAACTGAGCTAGCCGTTTTCACTTGCTTTCCTGCTATAAAGATGTTTGGACCTTGATATTTTAGACAGAACCAGTTTCAGCTGAGAAATGACATCAACGGGAGCCTGTACAGTGCCCCTTCTGATTGCAGGCAAAATGAAGATTCCTCAGACAGGCAACACAATGCCCTCGTAAAGGGTAAAAGTCAAATTCTGCCCTTTGGAAGAAAAATGTTGGTGGCTGCCTGCCTGCTTTGAAAATTGCCATACGCTCTCTACAGATATGGCTGAGAACAAGTTCAGTTAGTGTTTTACCCAAATCTGTCTTTCTCTATTACTTTTATATCATACAGACTGCCTCAGCATTATTGTGCATTTAAAAAGCTATTTATTAGCTAGGTCTTTAGGAGGTGATACAAATACCTGGCATATAGAAAGCAAATTTTGGTAAAAATGCCATAGTCAGAATTTTTTTATCCAGTATTTGTGGCATATGCAGCAGAAATCAACACATCACACCCCCTTAATTTTCCTGTTCTCATCAGGCATACACTAAACACAGCCCCCCAAAAGGATACCCTATTCAGCAAAGCTCAGTGACACCCGGCATGATGCATCCCTCGCCTTCTACAGGATTTCACATACTCTTCCTTTCTTTGTTGTCCACTGTCCTTTTCTAGATGTCCACCCTACACCTGAAAGAAGTAGCTCCATTTCCCCCTGGAGATGAGTCACCCCCTGCCCAGAGTGGCAAAGCCAAATGTCCTGCAGCACCTTCTGCTGACAGAAGTATGTACCAAAAGTGCAATTTATTGTACAGGTTTCTCAGCGTCTTCTTTTGTAAAGACAAAGACTGTTTTTCTATATGCACAAATGGTCTGGTTCCATAATCAATATTATTGAGAATGCATTTTATTTTTTTTAGAGACAGAGAGAGATTTTATATATAAAAGCTGAGAAAATCTGATGCCACAACATCTGTCAAAATGCTTCTTTCATTATGTAATGTGTCAGTACATTTGCAGTTTGAGTCAGACCATTTGGACTGCACTTTTATAGCCTTTTTTCCCTCACCTACAGCCCTCACGATAGTGTGATACAGAGAGAGGCTGTTGGTAACACATGCTAATACCAGGTACATGAGTGATTTAATAGGGCTGGAGTGGTCTTTTTCTCTTTCCCGGAGCAGTTCGTGGTATATAGGGGAAAAAAAACAAATACTTCCATCATCACAGTACTAACATTAACCTTTACGTAATTGGTACTATAATTCAGGAGCAGCTCAGTGCAGTTCAGAACATTTATATGGAAACATGAAGAGGTGGATATGGATCTCTCTTCCTGGATTTATCCACCTAGTCCCTGTGAACACACATATGCTGTTACAGATCAGTCATGTCTTTGTGAACAGTCCCTGGCACCTATGCTTGTGCTGTAGGAGGAGGAAGAAGCCTTGTCCATTCTCACCTGCTCTGCCAGCGTTTCTGTGCCATGCCTAAGCCGTCAGAGAACAGCAAAGCTGCTCAAAGCCCTGAAGGAGCAAAATCTATGCAAAAAATAGCAAAAATAAGAAGTATCTTTCACGTACACAACATGCATACCACCTTACCTCTACTTTTTTGTTATTGACAACAATAAGGTGTCCTTTTCCCTTTCCTTTTGCACTTCACACTCCCAGAAGGCTAAGATTGTAAAGGGAAGATTGGTATATATCTCAAAGGCAGCACATGCCAGGGATTCTCTCCTTTCCCTGTAACTGTATGTTGCACAGAACAACTGTATAGTACCGGGCCTATTTTGTAATACTTTATTTGGAATGAGACTAGCTTGTCTACACATCTGCATATGCCATAATCCAGTGCATCTACAAAGCACTCGTGGATTTACAGCACCACGGAAGACATGCCAGATAACTGAGTCGAGTCAGCAACTTTGCTGTTACTCAAACTTATCCACGAAAACACAAGCTCTACTTTATGTCCCTGCAACTAATCTGGGAGGATGTTCTTCAGAGGAGAACCTCCCTCCTCTGAAGGTGAGGAAACCCTTCTCTTCCTTTTTTGCGTATTTTTGTATTTTTGACCTGTGCATATGCAGTTGCTCCTGTGCAAACAATATCGTCTAGGTTGAACCCTTTCGCCCCCAGTAGCCTCCTGCCCCTGTGGTGTACTTCACAGCAGCAACAATTTTGGTTTTGTGGACTTCTGTAGACCACAGCGAGATGTAAAACACCTGCTATTCTGAAATAGGAACTAATGTTTATCATGAGCTTTCTGATTACAATCTCTGATATGACAGGACGTTCTGCTGTAAAATGCAGTAAAATCCAATGTTAATATTTTGTTGCTACTGTGCCTTAAAGTTCCTTTAAAACAGTCCTGTGAAACTTGTTTATTTTATTTTTGCATATCTAAACAGTCCATGTCACTGCCTGGATATAAAAAAATAAAGTAAGATATGAAGTATGGTTTACAATTCCACATTTCTGCTATTGCCTTAAAAAGGATATTAAGTTTAATCTGGAAAAGATGATGATACAGAACATAACTCACTTTTCCTGTCAGTTTATGCAGTACGTTGGTCTGGATTAAAGAAACAGCGTATAAAGCCCTTGGCTGCAGAACAGCA
Organism: Crypturellus undulatus; assembly: GCA_013389825.1. Taxonomy (NCBI): domain Eukaryota; kingdom Metazoa; phylum Chordata; class Aves; order Tinamiformes; family Tinamidae; genus Crypturellus; species Crypturellus undulatus. The sequence goes on from VWPW01006111.1 coordinate 82,646, forward strand.
ATGAAATACATGGGATAACACTACACAATATACAAATCAGCGTCCCTAAAGACAGAGCTCCTGCATTCCCTTTTAAGTTCATTTAAGCTTATTTACTTCAAAGAAAGAGTTGATTTCTTTCAAGAGTAGGTCAAGGTAACTCTCTCGCTCTTCTCCCTAAGCAGAAAAGGAGATGAAACATCTACAAAGTGCCCATACAGCCCCGTTGAGCTAGGAAATCGGCTTAGCGGCCCAGAGTTGTCCTCATCTTTGCCATCTACGCATGACAAATGCAGCCTAGCATTTCTAAGGTGAATTCAAAGTATTCCCTGGCTCGCTCACGTTGCTACCATACCTTTCTCCTGCCTTATTCTTCTCATTCGTTTGTCTGGGAGCCTAGCGTGAAATGAGAAATGCTCCTACCTGTTGCCTTAATGGCTGTAACAAGAGGGAGCAGTGGAGCACAGGGAAGAGCTCCTAACCCACTTGGTATCTGGTGGCCTCCAAGTGTCCTCTCCCATGTACCTAACCCTCGCCATCACCTGCTCCAGGAGAAAATGCTCAACAGGAGTTGTTTCATACGGTAACTATTTACCTGGGAGTTAACTAGTTACGTGCCACCGGCTCTGCAGGAACGTCTGTGTTGTCAGCAGTCATGAAGATGAGGTTGATCACTCCTCTCACTGCAACAATTTCAAAAGGCACTGCAGGACACAGCAGATTATAATGGATCGAGTAAGGCACAGCAACCTGTGGGACCTCACAGGAACCAGTTTGCATTGTTCCAAAGCTGAGGAACAATCAAATTCTGCCCACAGATGAGCACACAAACCTCTTACTGATATCAACAGGGAGCCTGAAGGACTTATCAGAGGGCAAAATTTGTCCTCAAATAGTACTCATGGATCTCCGATGGAAACAAACAAAATCCCCCCAAAGCCTCTGTGTACAGCCATATGGTATTCAGATAATGTTGCCAGATGGAATAGTGCATTTTGCTTAGTCTCCTTGTTACCAGAAGAGTAACAAATTTAAAAATTAGCTTTATATAGTGCATTTTACCCTATTTTAAAATCAATAATCAATCTTGCTTGGAAAAAGTATTTCAAGAGCCTCAGTGACAGAGAGGCTTCGCCGACAGAATCCCAATATTAGCAACCTTTGGTTACAGACACACGCAAGATTCCTTTCCTTGGAGACAATCTTAATATGTTCTATCATACACATACTTTCAGGGGAACCCATGGCAGGATTTTTTCTACCTCAGTTGCTAGCTGCAGCACACATGAAGCAAGACGCGTCTCTGGAGCTCCTGCAGTGAAAGGCAGGCTGCTCTCCGGTCTAAGCGACGTGTGTAGCCACTACCATCCAACCCACAGACTATCCCCCTTGACAAAAATTGCAACCCTTTCAACAGCAAATACCTATGGCAAATGGCTGACAGCACTTGGCAGGAGAGACCACTGTGCAGGTTTATCACAATCAAACCTAGACACAAAATGAGAAGAAAAACATCACAGAATGTTTGTTTCTCTTTCTCCTCAACAGCTGATGGACTTCTTAAACCAAATTTTCCCAATCAAGCTTTAATTATAAGCTGCTAGTTACTACAGTGGATATTTTCATGGCATATCATCTCCTCTTCAAAAAAACAAGCAAACAAAAAAACTGCCCAAGTTCAGCCTGAAAAAATAAACTTCTGTAATTCTCACACAGAGCAGATTGCACTGCAAAAACATTCCTGTTCTGCTCAGGAATGCAAAACTGTTTAACTCTATGTATACATTGGGTTCCACATCATGGAAGGGGCTTAGCCAAGTCCTGGATTCATAAGTTAAGGTGAACATCCAGCCAGTCTCACTTGCACTGTGAACCTGTGAGTAATTTTTGACTATGCTTTCTACGTGACACTGATTTTATTTTCATCATCTGAACGTTTTGGAAAATGTGTTAATTTGACATGAAACATCTTCAAATGCAAAGACAAAAAATGTGGCAAATGTTGAGTGTGATAATTTGGGAAATTTCAGTGCGTAACTTATAAACTCCGATTGATCATATGAAACTGTCATTTAAATAATTACCGTGTCATCATATGCTTCTACCAGTAAATCGAATACAGCAACATGTGGAAGAGCTACCATTGAGCATCATCAAACTCAACTCGACTCAGCACGAAGCGTTGCAGCTCCATGGCAGACTATTCTTGCACTGCATCTGAAGTTACCAGAAGTTACCAGGACAGATTTTATCCTTTCAATAGAACTAACGAAGGAAGGGCAATCCTGGGAGACACATAACTGGTGTTGGCGAAGAGGGGACGAAAGGGACAGATACATGTAGAGGTGCCAAGATAGGGAGAGCCCCTGGCCTCCGGTCTGATCTGAAAGGTGCCAGGAGTTGCTCTCCAGACATGAAGCTGGTAAACAGGCCTCGGTCCTTTTCCATGCCCTCTGAGAATTCCCTTGTGCTCACACTGATGCTATCCGTATTTAGAAAGGTGGCTTTTAGATGTTGAAAGGAACAAAAATGTCCTGAAATTGAGAAAATAATCTTCACATTGTGCACATACAGATAGGTGTGTACATGTATATAGACACAACTATACAATACTGAGCATATATTCCTCGCACATATTTTTTCCCATCCACATATAACCATGCAACACATTAATAAGAAAAATGGAACATTTGGCTATGATATATGCATATTTTGTGATATATACATGTGTTTTCTGTAAAACACCATGGAAACTAGATAAATTTTGCTCAACTTTGGAACATCTAACTGTACTCACTGGTGTTGCACAAGGATCCATTTTTTCTTAAACAATTTAACTCATATTTAATGCAGACTACAAGCCTCTGTATTTATTTTCATTACTTTATGCTGATTCTACGTGGTACAGAAGTCTTTCTGTCTGAGGAGATTCTAAATCTAAGGTACATGACAGTGTTCCTTATTCTTTTATTCCAGATACATAACAGTGTCTCTGTTACAACAAGATTTTGGGGCCCTTGCGCCAGATTCCTTAATAATACTTGGTTTCAAAACAGAAAGAAAATGTCTCGTTTACTTCTTTATATACGGATTTTTTTTTCATTATATGCCTCCAGAAGTGTAAATGTAGAAAATATTCAACTTAAACTTTGTTAAGATATACAAAGATAAACAGAAGTGTATGTATATATATATATATGACTGTCGCTCTGATCTTCACTAAGTAGGGATATGACACAATTATCCTGCAGCAACACCTTGCTAGCTTTTTAAAAACAAAATAAGCACAGAGGCAGACATGGGCATTTTGATTAGTTTTGCATACTTTTACCAAGCTTTGCAAGATAATCACAAACAAGCACAAAAAGAGCTAAAAGGATGGAAATGATGTATCCTAGACATCTAAAAATTAGACTTGTGAGCTTGGGATTCCAAACACAGGTGTCTGTAAGGGCACGACGGCATCATCCTGCCTAAATGAGTACGGAAGGGAGATCAGAACAAGCACCCAGAGAAGCTTCTGTAAGCGCAAGGGAGACTTATGGCGTTGGGTAGACATATAACTTTTAAGATGTCTGAAGTGAGGTGAAATAAATCCGAACATGTCTGGAGCGAGGAGCAACGTCGGAGGCGCAGGGAAGGCGCTTTGGAGCCCGGCAGCCCCGGGGCCCTTCTCCTCCTCCCGAAACGCTGCAGCCTGGGCCTCAATATACATCAGATGTGCCCCATTAGCAGTGACGTTTCCTGCCTTCGCAGCGCCCGCGCTCGCTCCTATAACAACCCGCACTGTTCTCCATCGCTTGGCTCGCGCCCCGAGTCATGCAACGCAGCGTGAAAGAAACCCCTTTTTCCAAGGGCCGCAACAAAGCGCCCGTTTGTGAGCAGCAGCTCCCGCCTTCCCCCGAGCGCTGAGATTTTATTTAAAATTCTTGTGGATGCTTATGGCCTGAAGTAACTGCGATGCAAAAACCAGATGTCCGGCACAGAGGAACGATTTGAGGAGCTCTCAGGGACGGGCAGAGCTGCAAATACGAGTGACTCCTCCATGGCAAGGGCTGTCACGGGAGCGTCCCCCGACACTGGCACGTGGCTCCTCATGCCGCTCTGTCCAGGAGCTCCACGCAACTGCGTAAAAGCCACGGGATGCTGCACCAATCCTATTAGTATTAAGAGGTAGTGGGTACCTCTACTCAAGGCTATCTAGGTCATTAAACTCAAGTCATGCACACTCTCATATTGATAGGAAGACCTAAAGCTGCTAAACAGAGTGCACAAGGAGGCAATTTTCTCAACATAACCCCCAATTACTTCAAAAGTGGTTGTTGTTGTTATTGTTCAAAATAGACGTCACGGGTTCTAAAAATGCAAAAAGGCCGGGAAACTATGAAGGGTGGAGTTAAGTAAAAAGTAGCATCATTTCTAACTTTGTTATCACCAAAAGTGCAGTTAAGCAGTTAAAAAGGCAAAAAAAAAAAACAAAAAAAAACCTATAGGGAGCCAGGTCCTTCAAACCCCACTGTACTGAAGCAGCAAGTCACTCCTGCAGCTAGCGATATAATTTGTGTTTCCATCAGAAGTGCAACCACAGCTGGTTTAGGATTTTCAGTGTGTGCTGGTATGACTGATCTACTTATAAAACTGACTGAGATAGAAGAAATGAGAGACTTGAGATGGCTCAGCTATAAAACAGTATCCAATTATGTGTCAAAGTCAGACTGGATGCTTTTTGATGCGTTAAAAATTTAGAATATGTGTTTTTGCAAGTAAAGGTGTTTTAGTTTTGTCAAAATAATTCTGAATTATTTTAAAACTCTGTGTACATGCCTACCAGCGCGTGTGTTTACTGATAGGAAAACACCAGTAATAAATAGTAAAAGAGTAGCAAACCCCTCCTTGTTGAAAATGTTGGAGAGATCTTGTTTAAATGTATTTAAACAAGATAAGTTGTCCGCAACTATTGTAACAGAACTCTTGTGTTTTGATCGTGTTTATTTTAATACTTTATGCTGTAAATACATCAATAAGAGTTCTTTATTCACTTTTACCATGGGTACAATGAATTCTTGTATGTTTTTTTTAATAGTTTCTTTCTTTCAACTTTAAATCCAACCACTATTATGAAAACAGATGTAGAGTTATTTCAGGATAACATACCCAAAATGTACTTTTTCCCTCTCTCCAATGCATAACAAAATGTGATTTTTACTATGTGTTATTATAAGCAAACTGCTGGAAGCTAGGTCTTTTATAACCTGCTGCCCTATTTTGACTGTAGGAAAATGTGTTGTCATCTTCTCTGTGAAAATATTTAGATGTACATCATCTATGTTTCTTTAACAGTCTTCTCTGAATATATTTTTAAAACCGTATCTCTGTCTTCATATTTTCAGATTTTTACCTATGGTTCCTTATTTTTAGAGACATGGTCTGGTCAGATAAAATTTCAAGCACGCTGTCCCTGTTATGAGTCCTGTGAATTTCCTTTCTCAAGAGACTTTTAAAACCTTCGTCCTTCCTGAGGGCAAAGAGTAGCAGAGGAGAGACGAGACCCCAAGAAGGCAAGGGTCTAAGTCAGGACACCGTTAGCGGTGACAGTGTCCAAAGTGAGCTCCTCTGGTGACACTGAGCTAAGCAGAACACCCACTTAGAGCAATACTCCCAGCAATACCCTGCCTTATGACATCCATCCATCTTCTTGACAGTTAGCACAGGATGACACTACTAAACCTGGATGTAAACAGTAGCAAGGTGCATGTAAAGGTATAATTTATATTGGCCTTCAAATGAGATAAAAATGAAGAGCTGAAAAATTTATCTCACAAGTACACATAGCTTATGGTAATAAGGACCAGCCGAAATGCAATTCAGTATGAGCCTATGCAAATCACAATCCCTTCCACCTTTAAAACCGCGCTACATCCTCCTCAAATTATATTCAAACATATACCGAATTTCAAATTCAACTACATTAAATGCTGCTGTAACTACTACAGCAAAAATAAAAACAACCCTCCCCCCGCGGCTTCCGCAGACCTCGAAGGGCCATGTATTTCCCCGTAAGGAGGGCCCTTCTCTAATAAGAGCTTCATCCGATCACTGTCATTGTTCTAGATAATGGATTACCTACACATACATTTTCAAGTGTAATGACACTCTTGCTTATTAAAGACCTCTCAGCTGAAGGGGCAGAATATTATGAACTGGCCAATCCATTCATTTCCTTGAATATGTTATTCAGTATTTTATGCTAAACCAGCAATACACCATCCATTTTAGTACAATGATCCTTATGTTCAATAAAACTGAAGTGCTGGATCATAAATCATTATAGTCATTTATTTTACATTAGACACATTAGCCACTATATTCCATAATCTATTACAATAAGGTGGATTTAAATGTACCCCAAGGAACTGCAATAATAACTTGAGAACCAAATATAGCAATTATGGATAAAATATGCTTAACCTAAAACTGCACTAGCTACATAGACTGCTGTGAACTTTAAATAAAATTTAGGGAGGATGATAACTGTCCTAGAATAAACAAGCAACTGAGGAAAATTAGAGCCTCCTCTATCTACTTCAGATAGTTTAATATTCCTTTCTTATGGGGGAGGGCCTGTTTGTTAGCTTATAAGACAATGCCTATTAAAATATTATTATCCCATTATTCCTATCATTATGAAAATTTCCTATATTTCCCCGGTGCTTACATTCTACTTGCGATTTAAAATATCTCTCTCTCTTACTAGCTATCTGGTTTGCCTGCTTGGATCCCTTCAGTGTTCTTCAGCATCCCTCCAACCTTTTAATGTTTGTGGTAAACTTTCCAGGAAAGTCCAGACCTTTCAGGGGCTGAATCACCTGCCAAACACCATTTTCAGCATTAGGCTCACCCGTAGGAAAACTAGGGAAATAGAAGGCCTGCCTGCTTCCTCTTCCCCCTAGATGCAAAGCCTCCACACAGTCTTAAATGCCACTGGCAACTTCTTGATCCTGGACCCAGAAGCAATCATCTCACAGGTTTGTGAGTACCGTTCAGTGTTTTTCAGAATTAGTGCTCTCCAAATGCTAAACATAATTACACATTAAAGCAATTTTTAGAGGGAGGACTCAGCCCTAGAGACCTTGGAGATTGCCGAGGATGCAATTGCTTGTACAGGTCGAGTGCAAAAGAGAAAAGGGTCTGAGAGAAGAGGAGGGCCATCAGGCATCGTCTGCGTGACAAACTGAGATACATTATGCCCAAAATTTCACAAATGGTGTTTTGTTTGTAAAATATCATGTTCTTCACTGCACAAATTCCATTATTCTCTGGAGAGTTTCCTATTTTTACTGCCTGTTTCTCTCCTCCCAGGAACACAGATTATACTCACAGAACTAAATGCCAACTGCCAGAGTAGCTGCTCTTACCTTCTACTATTATTCCTCTATTACCTCTGATTTCTCCCTGATGTTTCTAAATAATTACTATTAACTTCCATTTCATAATTAATTTCCTAGGGGGCATATTAGCTAGCTCTGCAGATACGTGCACTGGATGTTCCATTTTCCAATTATTCTGTTATCTGCATTTTATCTAGAGTTTTATTTGCATCATTTCCTTAACTTCCTTAGTGCCCATTCTTTTTCCACAGAGGCTAAATATGAAGACTGGACATTGAGTTATGCTCCTTGTAGCACGCCTAAGAGCAGTCCTGCCGGCCCAGCACATGGGCCAAGGAGCATAGCTGAGATGCGCTGCTGCTGCCGGCACCGGGGACTTCAGGCTCCAGCTGCCCTCCTAGCACCTTCCATGAGACTCAGAATAGGCAACCTCCAGATCACTGATGACAAATAGAAAAGTTTGCCTCGCCTCAAAACCACAAGATGTATTTAGGTAGACATGGGAATCTGAACAAAGCTTGTGATGTGTCTGTATTCTAGTTTACAGCATGAGCTGTCACAGTGGGAGGTGTGCTGAATGCAAGAAACCTCAGCTCCGTTTTAAGTCTTCATCCCAATTCCTCTCAGACCAGAGCTGTTCCACATGATCTATTTATTTTTATTTAAAAATGTCTGACTGACGAGAGCTGCTGTGGTGCCACCAAGAAGAGAACAATGCACCAAGCTCTGTGTGTTTTGGAACAGAAAGTAAATATTTTGTACAACATTTATTGTTGGATAAATAATTTTCTTTCTGATAAACAAACACTGAAAATCTGTATATATTATCAGAGGAATTCAAATCCCTGCGATAGCCTTGCACTGCGGGCGGCTGTCAGAGCTCTGCGAGCGGATGCTAAGCGCCCCAAGAAAGGCCGATGCTCTCCCACCCTGCCATTGCTGGGCAATTCCTTTGCGTTGCTCCTCATCACGTTCATACATTCATGTGTGATAGGGGAGCAGAAAGCATACGAGAGGTGTGTATCTAACAAAGTCAACGGACGTTTTTGTCTAAAGCAGGACAGGAGCTTCAGGAGCAAACTGGGGATGAACTTTAAATTTCTGCTCACTTCGTGGTCTCTGCCTTGCTCGGCTCCTCCTCTGCCAGGGCTCCAGCGAGCGAGTCTCCAACCAGGGAGTGTTTAGAAAGCAATTTGAGCACGGTATGCTCTCCTCAAATGTCATGCTCACACTTAAAACAGTGATAGGTTCAGGAGCAACAAGAGCTGCATATTTCTGATAATCCTGTTAAAGAAAACAGATTCCACTTATGCTAGTGCAGAACTCTTTTTCCCTAGTTTTGAACAAGGCTGGAGGCAGACAGCATCCCCATAGTGGTATTTTTTTTTCAAAGCATAGCATCAAACTAGACAGTGATATATAGTGAGATCCTCTAATCATCTGCAAGTTGAGCCACTGCAAAGTTGCACCACAAAAAACTTTTTCCGGCAAGTTTGCAGAGCGCAAGCTGCTCACCTGGTGCTCTCCCTCTTTCTGCTCCTTCCCCGCGAAAGCAAATGGAAGAGGGAGATGAAAGCAACAGCAACAACAACAGGTCGTGGAACGCGCTTTGATCAGAGGAAGACAAAGCGCACGCTGTACTCGGCACCGAAGGCTGCAGCGCCAAAGCGGGGCAGGACGGCTCAGCTAGCTGCTCTGCACCACGGCCCGTGCCCGAGACCGCATCAGCGCGCTCTCCTCGGTGACCTTCCTCCTGCCTCCGCGATNTGCCAAAGCGGGGCAGGACGGCTCAGCTCGTCCGTGGTCTGCACCACGGCCCGTGCCACGAGACCGCATCAGCGCGCTCCCTTCGGTGACCTTCCTCCTGCCTCCGCGATGTGGAGCCGCTAGGCAGGTCTCACCCCACACAGATGCTCTCCCGCTGCGACGTCTTCCCACAACAGCTACTGCGTTCAGCACGTGCATGTTGATCCCTTCCAAACCGGAGAGGAGGCTGCCCACAACATTGCTACGAGAATGGAGCCGGATAGTCTGAAACACTACGAAAAAGCTCCATAATTTTAGCTGTACACAAAAACATTGAACTAATTGTTGGCAGAGATATCTTACCAGCAGTAAGCACTGATCTTGTTTAGGTGCAAGACACTACATATTCTACATGGAGACAGAAGCTGTTATGGTATCAGTTTCTCTGAGAAGTCATGACTAGAAGCCATGCGTGCTTGTTTCATCTATCAGGTAAACCCTCAAGGAAAACTGAAGTGCTCCCACTTTTCTACCCTGGGAGAAGGTTTTAACATCACAGTAAATCACCCTGATTGTACAGAACCCACATGTGGGATCCGCGTGCAGGCTGCTCCAAAAGCCTGAGGAATCTCAGGTCCACAAAAGAGATTAAAAAAAAAAAAAAGAAAGAAAAAAATAAACATGAAATAAACATGGAGTTATGGAGTTTTTCTATTGGGTGGAAGCCTTAAAAATATGTAGTGAAATTTTAAAACGCACAATGACTTTTTAGAGATGCATCCTCCCATCCTCCCCTCTGCCAAAGCATCAAATGAGCCTTTTATTCCTCAGAAAATTTACACTGTGACTTTAATCTGCGTCTAAGCTGGTGAAGACTGGTGAGAAAGCAAGGCAGGTCCTCACAAATGACACCTCGCACAAATACTCGCAGTACTGAAGCCCTCTCCTCCGCTTTATTAGCGAAGTACTGAATTGATTGAATCTAAAGAGTAACTTCCTGCAAGTCTGGCTGGCAAACAAACATGTGGAAAAGTAAATACGTTTATCATATAGATTTCCTCTGCCTTCTTTTAAATAAGGAAGTGCTCAATTGCTTTACTGAGCAAGATCTGTATTGCATGGAACTGATGATGATAAATACGTGATCCCAAGCTCAGATGGGTGACTAGAGCCACATGTAATACAGGATAACATGACTTCTGCATAAAATACAAGAGAAATAGGTCCTCTGTGCAGGAGTGTTTCTAATCTAAGTATTAGGTCTAACATGTAGCAAGCCTTAAAAACTAAAGGGATGGAGTAGCATTGTGGCATGAACATGTCCCTCACACAGTTTTATCGGAGGCAGCAGGCACACAGCAGTTTCCTATTCCTGATTTTTTTTCATTTGTTCTAATATGAAGGTCCTCTTTAAAAGAAACTAAGTGAAACTTAGTGAAACTTAGCTATGTTAGAAGCAGGAAATAACCAGCAGTTTGAAAGCACCCGAGTCAGGATTGAATTTAGCCTTCAATTTTCCAATCTGCGCCTAGCACAACATCAGTACCTTTAAAGTCTCTATTAAGAATGGGTAAAAACATTTGGAGAAGTCAGGGTCATCTCTGGGAATTTATACTAGAAATGTTTGCTGTATTGCAGATCAAAATAGCATTTTGACTCATTGATCCCCTGAATGCCATAAAATCTGAAGCAAGATCCTTGTGCTTAGCGGTGGGAAAAATGAGTTTCTTTGGCCGTCTACAGTAACACAAAAAATGAATAAAATAAAAAAAAATAAAGGAAGGAGAAATAAAGCTCAGGATGAGGGTGAAGACAAGACAAGTAAGCAATTAAAAAAGAAAAATGGGCTTCAATTTGCGAACAAACAAAAATTCGAAACCTCCGCCCTGGCAGCCTGTTCAGCTCTTAATCAAGTATTATTACAATTGCATGCAAATGGCGGGATGGCAGAACATTCCTTCAAACTGTGTTTTCATTAAAGATTCTGCTTTTTCCAGAATAATAGTAAATGACATGTGAACTTCATATGAACTATAGGTCATGAAAGGATTTAGTATTGGCATTTTTAATCTAAAAAGTCTGTGCCAGAAAATCAATATGTTTCAGTTGCAGCATTCGAATGCAATTTTCTTCACGTAACAGGGTTCTTTCTTTCCCTTTCTTTCTTTCTCTCTCTCTCTCCCCCCCCCGTTGTTGTTTTTTTTTTAAATAATGAATAATTCCCAGTTTTTCTATGAAACAAGCAGGCGTATTAGAAGGTAATGACATCAATAACACATTACATGTAAACAGAAAATGAACAAAAAAATCATTCAAGGCCCTTTTCAAACTGGTGTGCTTTTCATCAGTGCTATTACAGGTTCCATTCACATTATCGGATTGAACCATGCTGCATAACCAAGGTGCTGACAAGCCTTGATTACCCAATAACTCCTGTATTCCTTTCAGGCAGGTTCACGGAGAGGACAGGAATGCGCGGCCTTCCTGTGGGGCAGACTGCTTTCCAGCGAGCCCAAGTCAATGAAACCCAATGCCCTCCCGCTCCTGCGCACCAAAACCGGCTTTGCATTTCCTGATAGGCAATTATGACTTTTCCTTCTTTAGTCCCAATTGTTTCGCGCAACAATTTATTGTACATCAGCGGGGCCAATGTAAACATGCTCAACTCTTTTCATAACACTTGGAGGGGACTGCTAAGTCATCTCCATAGTAAATCTGTTGTCGGCTCTTTCCCATGCTGCAGAGTCAACAAATCCCTCTCTCGCCCAGGGCAGGGCTGGCCAGGCACTAAGGAAAAAAAACCCAAAACTGTTGAAAACGAGTGCAGCGTCTCAAACTTTGCGTCCCTCTCTACTCGCGCAAACTTTCAGTGCGCATCATTAGCAGGCGACCTCTCGCTTCTCCGCTGCTCTCCACACCTCTCCGAAGAGGCACTGCTCGCACAGCAAGGCAGCCCCGAGTGTTTCTCGTGTTTGGATGGAACGCTGCTCCAGCCGCGGGGAGGGCAGAGGATGCATTTCGCATCGCGGCGCTCGCTCTTCCTAGCGACTGAGGCTGGAGCGCTAATGAAAACCAGCCGACGGAGCTGGCAGCCAGATGTGCAGCGTGGGCTTCTAGCGAAAGGGAGCCGGAGCCGCGAGGGCGAGCGGGTAACACAGGCTGGCTCCTGCTCCGTGCCGCTCTCCTAATCCCTTGCAGACACCTCCTCTTCTCTTCCCTAGCATATCGAAAGTAATCAAGCCAAATAAACAGTTGAAACGAATTTATTTTTGGTAGCAATTTATATTAAACTTTCTGTTACTTCTCCCGAACTAAGCAGTTTTTAGGGTTTTCCTCCTACGCATCTTCTGCGTGAAACATCTGCTTTAGTATCATTTAACACCCAGAGCTGTGGGTGTGATACTACCTACATTTCTCTAGTTAACATCGAATGACACATTTTTTTTCTGCACATTTTTCTTATTATTTTTTATTATTTTAAAGTCACAGCAGAATCCAGTTTCAACCTATGCCTGGCATGCACGTGGTGAGACTTTTCGTGCTGCGTGCGACCAAGACCAGAAAGCTGCAGCTCTGGCACAGGGCAACGCCAGTGACCCACTCAGATGTAGGACCAGGGGGGCTCTGCAGCTGCACCCAAACACCCCGTTTTGGACTCTGTTTTCTGAGCAAACCCTGTGGGGTTGGAGGAGGGATGATGTGTGCTCCTCTCCACCTCTGCCTGACGCACCAAGCCTATCCCTCCTCTGGGTGCCCAAGTTGGAGAGGCAGAAGGAATGTGGTGGACCTTGCGCTTCTGCAAGTGCTGGAGACACCCGAGTGACACCAGGCCACATCTGCAGCAGCAAGAGACCTCCCCAAGCCTCAAGAGACGAGCAGATATATTTTGTTGCAAAATATTCTAATCCCCTGGATAAAACCATGAGTCTATGCAGCCAAAAAGCCATATTTCAGAGTCAGTATCCAAGCACCGGGACTCTGAGGTGGCGAATACCACAGTTGCAAACAACTTACACCACGGGAGTGCAGAGAGAAACACGCACAGAAGACCACAGAGATGCACACTGATACTTGGGGAACTTTTCTACTGTAAATATACATTATCTAGTACTCAAATGATTATTTTATTGGCACACTTTTTTCTTCTGCTACACACAGCTTTTCAGTTCTTTCATCACTATGGACTATTTCTCATCACAAACTTCTAAAATGGCAAATATTTTGAGTTATCTGTGGCTAAGCTAGCTTACTTTTTAATGCAGCAAATAAAGGGTCTTTCACTTGGTACCTCCTAAAACTGGAACAAAAAGTGATTTCCTACTCAAACTTTTAAACAAACAAAGAAACAAAAGCCTGGCCATTTTTCCATCCAAGCAGAAGAATTACTGCTGGCCAAGGAAGCAAGCTTGATATATTTCAGCAGAGAACGTGCCACTTCGGGATTTTCTCACACACTTGCAATACTGAGCTTTATTTAAAACTCTTCTGCATCCACCACCATAAAAGCTATTCACAAGCAAGAGATTTCAGATGTGAAGAACTGGGAAAATCTGACCTCATTTCATCCTTAGATGATTGTGACTCTAACAGTGCGGCTACTAAAGATACTTATGCATTTTAAAGCCAGTCTTACAGTAATTAGATTATGCAAGTTATTATTGGTATTATACATATATTAAAATACATAGAAAGAACAAGAGGCATTCCTTATCTTTGAAACTAATCCTCAAACATACTTACCAGCACAAATCATCTACAGAAAATGAGTTTGATTTTTACCTGTAGCTACCACAATTCATGATACATACATAAAAAAACAATTAATTGAACCATGAGAAAGCAAAATAACAAAGGCGATGCAGTACTCAACTGCTGAGTATAGAATAGACTTGAAATCTGTGTTATGGACTTGCTGATATTTGGCTGACTGCATAATCTATGGGAAATTGGGGCTCTCCAGCAAAATGCAATAAGTACGTAATTCTTCACTTCAATGTTAATTCAGTCATGGATTTTTATTTTAGTTACTCCTACTTTATCGGAAGAAAATAAATCAAAATTGTGTTATTGTATTCATCTGATAGCACACTCTAGTTAAACAGTAATTGCTATTGATAAATGCTCGAAGGTAAATTCACTAAACATGACTCTCTAGTGTAGGGTGTCTCCAGACAAAATCCTGGTAGCATATGCAGCTTTACAAAATCTCAGCATATCTTAAAAACAGACCACATTTGAAGCACTGGATTTTTGCAGACCAGTCTTATTCTCTCAGACTCATACATGACTATTGTGTCTTTATGTCATGCACATTTAAAATCTTTCTCTTCAAAATTACCCACATTCTGCAATTCTACAGCAGCTCCTATTCCACTGCCTACCATAATGGAGACTTTTTATATAACAATTTTCTTCAATCAGTCTAAATGAAAAGATATGTTGTCATCCTCCTCCATCTATCACTTTGTTTGTTGCCATGTTAAACTGTAACTGCTCCGGCCTTACAATTACTGAGCAGTAGATTTTTTTTTAGTTTTCTGAGAAAGCTTCTTCCTTAATTGTGCTGAACAAATCGTAATGATGGTTTTTAATAGACACTTGGGGACAGTTCATAAAAACTCTATGCACCACTCAAATACAGGTTTTTACAGAACTTAACCAGATAAAGGTGATATTAATCTTTTTTGGAAAAAGCTATTATCCCATTCATTTAGAAAACCTTTCTGTAGTCTGACTAAACATTGCTAATCTGTTATTTTACCTAATGGATTTGTAAGGCAAAGGAAAAAAAAAGTACACTAAAGTGCAAAGTCAGACCTACATGGCTCAAGCCATGGTTCAATCATCAGTCAATCATATTCAGACTTCAGGTTGAAGCCCATGAATACTGCAATCATACAATGTTAACAGGACTCGTTTATGTACTAAACTTCCAATTTATCTTTTTTTATTGCTGACATTTGATAATTAGTCTTTACATGAAGAAAGTCTTTATAACCAGATTTTGCTAAGAAGTATTGTTGCATCATTATCTTGACTGGCTTGTCGGTTAATGCAACGTCTGTGTCATCCTCTGGCATAAACCCAATAGATGAGACCACTCAGACAACCTTTATTCGCTTTTAGTAAAAATTTGTACTTGACTGCTCTAAAAAGTGAAGTTTTTGTTCATCATTCAGATCTGAAATGAAGTGGTAGCACAAGCCTTTGGCAGAAGGTCTCCCTCCAGTGCAGGGGCCTAAAACACCCTTCTGCAAAAGCTCTTGCACAGAAACTCAGTTTCAGCAGCATTCCCTCTGCGACCCAGGAATTATGCTACAGGAAAATTTCAATGCTCAGTTTGAAATTAACTTTTAAGTTACTCTTCCCTCCCCCTGCCTCCAGAAATGCAGGTTAAATCCTCACACACGATGACAATTTTCTTCTATCTGGAAAAACAAAATGTTTGAAAAAATACAATCCAAAAAAAGTTTCAAAGGAAAAGCAAGCTGAAAATAAACCCTAGGCAAGAAGAACTAGTTAGGTTTGAGACTTTTAAGAGACTTTACACTTAGTTACTGAAGAACTAATAGGGCAAGCTGTAGTCCTCCCTAATTGCAATTACTCCCATTCAGATGGATCTTGCTACGCAAATGTTTCTAAATCTGTACCTCTTTCTCAAGCCCCACTCCGGGTCCAAATACAACATATGCTATTTGCTTCATAAGCCACAGCAATATTAAGTCACTCTCCAATGAAGATGGATAGCTTTTTTCCTAAGCTCTTGCCCAAATACAAATGGCAACCACGAAGGACTCCGTGTTACCTTTTGAAGCTGCAGTGACACATACAGCATGCAGCTGTCCGCAGGCCTGAACAGTGCTGCAAAAGGCTTTTTTTTTTTTCATGAATTAGTCCCTTAGGAAGATCTTTATTCCAAAGCAAACTGCTGGCAGCATGAAATGGATGAAAACTGTAATATTCAACAATATGCAGAGGGCAACAGCGTTAGTGCATGAAACTGCACAGCAAAACTTTCTTTCTCAAACACACAAATAAAAGATTTTGTAGACTATGTGTGACAAACAAAATCAGGCAAGTGTTTACATAGGAAAACCAGAGCTCTCGTAGTTGCACAAATAAATAATATTCCTTTTTTTCTTTGAAGAAACAGCATATGCTCAACACTCCTTTGTCCTGTATCACAATAGAAAAACCCTTTGCGCTGGAATATCTGAATCACTTCTTGGCAGTCTCTCAAGGTAAACAGAGTAAATTAAAAATGCATGTTTATCGTAGGCACACACATACACACACACTAGCAAAGTGGAGTGCTATATTTGCCTATCAAACACGAGAAGCGATTGAGCCCATCAGTCATTCAAACAAGCAACTGAAAAGTGGAAATAATGGGATGACAACATCAGAAAACAACCTCCCAGAAAGAGATGAGTTTCCTTGTTGCCATTTGTCTTGTCTAATTAATCCCACATGTGGGACTAGACTGGAACATTAGAAAAAATTAGGTACAAAATATTACTTTCACTGCGAAGCTTCAGAAGTACAAAAGAACCAGAAATGCTTTATGGTTGTGTTTTGCTTTTAAACTCCATTTTTCATAGCATCCTCTTAATTTAGGACTCTGCTCCTGTGCCTAGATGAGACTAAGATAACGTTGGCAGCGTAGAAGAAAGCAATTGGAAAAGCTGGGGCAAATTATGCCATTACCACTAATAAAAAAGGATGTCAGTTTCTAATAGGCAAAAAATCCATGTATTAGGTTGCAGACTGCTCCTAGGTGCCCGCGGAGCGGTCATGCCCACGAGCACTTCCTTCTGCTCGAGCCTGGTGAAAAGGGCATGACCTATTCCCTTCCATGAAAACCTTGTCACAGTTTATCCACATTTTTGTCAACTCGGAATCAGGCTGCTGTAACACACCCTCCACAGGGCAAAACAAAATGCAGAAACAAATGCAGAATGTGTCAACTGCTGATTTAATGGAGTTTCATGCCAGCAGCTACTTGCCCTAATGTGTAAGGGTCTGCACTATCTGTGCTCACGGGAGGCTAAGCAGGTATCCAGGTGTTGCTTTTAGTATGTAAGATGCTAAAGACAACAATTTTTGAAAGGGATTTTGGATTCCGTGCGTGTAAACCAATACCTTGACCGGGCTCTCAAAACTGTGGCCAACTTCTGGAAAATGTGCTTTTTAATAGCACACCACAGACAACCCCCAGCACCACAGGGTGCCCCAGGTAGGCTCGCAGGGCTGCAATGCAAGCTCCCTCAAAATGCCAGGAAATATCCTCCATATGCCTCCTGCTCTGCAGCGGACCGCATATGCTCTCATTCTGAACATGACACAACACGACTGCTGTGCCTCTATTTTGACAGGTTTTGGGGACAGAATGAACTGAAGGTTGCAAAATTTCCCTGGCCTGAGAGGTATGTGGCAGAACAAGATGTCTGCTACAGTATTATTGATGAAATTAATAAGATAGAGACACTCAGGGCGAATATTGCATGCCTTTCCTTTTAATACAATGAATTAAATATATTGCATCCTTTCGCACAGAAAGATCAACAAGAGGAGGAAAACTATTCTGATAATTCTTGGCACTATGAGGAAAAAGTGCCTTATGCAGCATTTGTCATTAAAACCCCAAATAACATTATGCACTAACTCCCAAAGGGAAAGTGGCACTGGAGAGAGCTCCAGCAAGCTAATAGTTCTACACTCAACTTTTCACACTCACAATCTGTTTAGAGCTTTACAAAAAAAAAAAAGAAAAAAAAAAGCACAGGAGTCAAATTCTGTGTTAGGCCTCGATCCAAAGTGAACATCAGTGAGCCTGGTTTGGGCATACATGTATATATTTAGATGTCTATACACAGACACACAAGTAGATACATACACACAATTACGCATCACCTAGCTCCCACACATGAATCACTAGCACAGTTCGATGGAGAAGAACATCCTAAAACTTTTTTTTAGGAGAATTTAAAAGGCACTTTGAGGAATTCGCTGAAGAAAGTTTCCAGTTTGCTCTCACAAAGCTTTTTCTTTTTTCTCTCTCTCTCCTTTTTTTTTCTCCTTTTTCTCATCACTTCCCAAACTCTTTTCTGTTTATGTTTCCACAGAAAGGAAGTGTCACTCAATCCCTCACGCTCCAGTCAGAGCTGAAGTGCCTGCAGCGCTCCTTGCCCCTCTCTGCCTCGGTCCTCGGAGGATTCCCCCCGCACTCGAGACAGAGTACCATGCTGATACCCATTTAGAAAGCTTCCCTTTGAGGAGTGTTGACTGAAGCATTTTCTTTGCAGGAATGCCCCACTGCAGCATTTCTGCTCTAATTGTGCACACCAAGCAAAATGCATTTCATTTATCCTCTCCGTGATAACTGTTTCAGTTCGCATCTCCCATGCTTGCTGTCTTACTTGAAAGAAAAAGGGTTAATTCCTTTTACAATATATCAGAACCATATGTATTTTTTTCACAGCCAGAAAGGTCTGTATTTCACAGCCAGAAAGGGGGGAATTACAACGTTTTCCTTCTCCTTTAAAGAAAAATCTACCTTTTGGTTATTGATTCAACTCCACTCCTCACATAAAAATACTCCAGCTTTTAATTTCTTTTCTGCTGCACAGGATCTGCATGTTTTCCTGTGGCACTTATAGGGGTGTGAAAGCTACATATCTGTTATACATATTTCCCGCATGTAAAAGCCCTAATTAAGTAGGAAGAAGATTACCAGGATGCCCTGGTTAACACACCAAATCTTAGGTCAGAAATGCCAGCAGTCAAAATGCCTGTGTTTGGCATCAGGAATCTTTATAGGAAAAGAATCATCTCACAGAGCCAGCAGAAGAGCCTGAGAAATGTATCAATACATATCAAGATTTAGGAAAAAACAACAGCACGGAGATCTGCTCTCCCATCACCGCTAATACATAAGGTATTAAATCGTTAAGATTTCAATTACAAGGGAAGAATGTGGCTAACCAAATAAAAGCAAGGGGAGCTGAAATAAGCAGTAGGTTAAAGATTAATATTCTAGGTTCAGAACAAAAGGATGCTCTTTTGTGGCACTGTACTTATGCCTCTGAATGTAAACATTGTTCCGAGAACCATTTTTTCTTTGCCCAATCTTTAAAGGGTAATAAATTAGACCTTGGACAGCCATACAAGCTGCTACTAGATGTGAATGTGAATGTGTCTGTAGAAAAGGCTGACTTTCAATCAAAGTCTATTGAAAGAATAGTTGGATTTTCTAAAGAAGCATGTTGTGCCTATTAACCAACTTACAAAAGGGGCCATTTTCTTGATTTATGTTTGGTTGCTATAGAGATCTTGCAGTACAGACTGGCAGGTGAAGCTTCCATTTAACAATCTCACAGGTTTTTCTTAGCTGTACTCGGAGGACATGGAACTACAGTTGGTAAAATTCACCGCACAAACATGCTACATCTGTCAAACTTAAGGATCAGATTTAAGGCTTTTTGAGAATTTATTGTGAGTACGGTAGGAATTATTACACAATCTTTGCGCACGAGCATTTTATGCCCTTAAAAATCTTATCACAGTGGACTGTTTCAGCTCTGTTGCATTTTGTCACTGATACACTTTTTATCCTGCAGGTAATTACAGGTTTAGAAGGAATCCAGTACATCACAACACCGTAGGTTTTTTTTTAATCCTCTTTTTTGCAGTATATTCACAAGGAAGAACCTTTGTTCTGTACAGATAAACACTGTAATGCTAAAGTATGTGCGCTTTTTATTTTTTAAAAAATTAAAATAACCTTTTGCCACACATACACACACAAAATCTTGTGCTACCAAATACCCCAAAGCAAACTTCATGACCAAACGTCATTCTGGAGTTAGAAGCAAAACTTTGTGTGTCAATAAGTCACAGCCAATACAAGACCTGGACTGAGAAAGGATATTTTAGAAGACCAGGCCTGACCACTAAATGCTGTAAAAGGTGAGAACTGGAATCACGGCGGAGCGAAAGGCAACACACTCTGTTAGCAACCTACATGAGATGTCAAATCTGCAAGGCAGGCTACACTTCAAGTCAAAAAAAACAANTAAAAGGTGGGAACTGGAATCACGGCAGAGCGAAAGGCAACGCTGTTAGCAACCTACATGAGATGTCAAATCTGCAAGGCAGGCTACACTTCAAGTCAAAAAAAACAAAACAAAAACCCTCTCGTATGGCAGCCTTTCCTTAGCTGGTTTCCTGTGTTCACAGATTCAACCCCAAATATACAGAGGAGATGAAAAGAGAAGATCAGAGACAGAAGTCTCACTATTAGTGTGTTTTAGCACGGAAAAAAAATTCTTTCTTTGCAACTCCTTAACTTCAACAAGAAATACCTTATCACAAAGGAATCCTTACTTCATAAACCAGTGATTCAATGCTATTATTAAAGCAAAGAATTTCCATGAGATGTGGTGCTTGCAGCTGCCGTACATATTGACATCTGCATCACTAGTAGCATCACTAGTAGTGTAACACTAAATAAAATACGGGTAGGACTAAATAAAATGGCACATTATGACCCCTCTCCCCCTTGTACAGGAGAAAAAATGAGGGGGAGGGGTTATGTCTTCACAGAGCTTGGATGGAAAGATCACGTCTCCTTGCGCAAGCTGGGTTTCTCTCTGAGAAACTCCGNGCACAGAGCTTGGATGGAAAGATCAGCCAAGACCCGCCTGGTAGCAGGGTGGTCTCATGGGCACACCGTGCCTAGGTTAGCTGGGTCTCACCACCGCAGCGCATCCTCCCTCCTCGCCCCTGGCTTCATGTTACGTCTCCTTGCGTAAGCTGGGTTTCTCTCTGAGAAACTCCGGGTAATCTTTGCTATTGAACTGCAAGGCAACCAGTCTGGCTGTATTATTCCATTGAAGCCCAAGGTGCTATACGGGCTCACTCAGTCAAAATTAAATACTATTCAACCCCACTGAATATCTGATTTTTCTGAGCTAGTCCTCAAATTTGTTACCAACGAGGTCTGATTTCAATTCCTGAGATCTATTTATTGCCTGCAGAACTAAGAGGATGTTGGGGAAGCTCCACATCTGGAGCTACCACAGGGCACGAGATTGCTATAGACAGAATAATTTCCACACGCAAAGGGTGCCTAATCCAGTGTTTATCAATGTAAAGAGGTGACCCTCATATACAGCATTAAAAGGTGTAAGAGAATAAAAGGTTATCTTTTGTTAAGGCCAATACAGATGTCTTTCAAGAGGCAGAGTGTTTTGGGGGGGCAGAGGTTGGCTTGATCCTGTACAGCTGAAATTAATGAAAAGGAGCTTTACCACCAAGTTCAAGGGGGCAGGACTGAGACATGGAGAGGAAGAGGTCTGAATTTAGGCAATCAGAATTCAGACTATCTTGAAATGATTTTTCTTTCCCTACTCCCCCCTCTCAGAGAAAAGAGCTTCAAAAACTTGCTTACACTTAAAAGGGGGAGGAGGAGGATAATTGCAATAATCTTCAAAGGATTTGCTTTAATTTCTGCTGAAAGGATAGCAAGTCTTTTATTGTTTGAACATATGGCTTTTGGGGAGAGGGCTCTGAGTTATTTCATTACTGGTCTTTTGGAATTTTGCTGATTATTAGGAACAAATATGGCCTTAACACCAGAGCAGCGATGAAGAGAGATGACTTCCTTGCAAAGCTCTCAATTGTTTGCATCCTAGTAATTATTCAGCAAATGGATTCCACCTGTTGTACATCACCCAGCACATGCAGATGGGGCTGAAATATATCCTGGATTTATATTTTATTTGGACTAACAAAGCCAGGATTTGAATTCAAGGGGCAGTGAGAGAACCAAGAATGTTCTGCATCAGAGACTTGGAAAAAGAAATACAGGACTTTGGCTGCGGCCCTTCTACTCAAATTATCTCCAAATACCTTACATGCAGTGACTCCTCCTAAGGAAAGCAGAAGCGATCAAATCCATTATGCTCTGCTGCTGAACTCTGTCTCAGACCTGCTCTTGACACATTTCTTTTACTTCCTGTTTTTTATTTCTTACTTCAAAATCAATGGAAATACTTTGACCATCTCCTTTCCTAACTTCAAGTTAAGATCATGATGAAGGCAGATTCAACCACTAAACCACTATTACGTAATATCTGTCATCCAGATACTGTTTTATTGAAAGTCTGTATTTCGGCATTTTGTTTTTATATCTTGCATGTGTTAAACTTGGCTTTCCCATGTATCTTATAAACATAAAAAACACAAGAACTGAAATCCTGTCCCTGCTGAAGTAATAGGATTTTTGTCACTTATGTCCACAGGATTGGATTTCAACCTAGATTACTAACAGATTTTTCTTCCTTAAATTTCTGTCTCTCAAATGTACATCTATTTGGTAACAAATATATGTAGGTAAAAAGTATATAAATGGTATATATTAATGTGGGGATAAAATTTCAGGCAGAAATGCTACTATTAAAAACACGTTCTAGACAACCCATCTGTGCTCACTCACGGGTTGCTCATGAAAGTATGTGGCATCACAGGACTTCTGCCACCCAAGGTACGAGAACATCATTACTAGATTTGCCATCCTTTACCCGCCAAGGATATGTGCAATAACAGAAAGATCCTAAATACATATTTTTCTCATTACATAAAAAGACATGATCATCTTAACTTCGGTCATTGTATAGGAGGTCACACCTTAGATTTTAGTCTTTGATGTGCGTATGCATGGGACATATGCATACAACCACACCAGGATGGTAATGTCCACATGGAAAACTGCTGCATCATACAGTACATGAGTTCAGTGTATATGTCACCTACTTTTTGCTTGCTGATTCAAGCCTTTATAGTTCCAGTGCCTTTAAGATCCTTTCAATGGCTTCTCCTTGTATTCCATAAAAAAATGACAGTGGGAAAAGATTCCACCCTGTATCTGACCCATATAGAACGGGTCAGCTTGGGAATCAGGACTCTTCATAGTACTAAGAGTTTTAACAGTTGTCTTCAGTTCCACAAGAAGGTACTCAACGTCTCCATGGACCTGACAATTAAAACTGGCAGCCGAGGGGACCTCCACCACAGAAAAGCTTTTAGGCCATTTCTAAAGGGGTTTTGCCATGTAATAAGCACACCTCCTCACATTGCAGGAGGATTGTGAAAAAAAAAGAGTTCCAATAAAGCTTAAAATTCTCCAAAATGTTCTTAAATAGCCTCCCTATAACTCATATAGCATATAAATGAATATAAGATAGTGTTGTGTAACGAGTTTATTGGCATACAGTTGGTATGGCCAGATTACTTGTCCTTTTAGTGAGTAACCTTAGACTGCAACCATGATGGTAAATCTTAAACATACCTCGTCTACCGTGCATTATTTGTTCTTCATCCATACAATTCTTTCAAAGTATGTAAGTAGATATTTGCATATAAAATTCTGATGGCCCACAAGGGATTTGATTTATGCCTTCCTTTCTAAACCTACCAAATGCATTAAATTTTCCATCATTGATAAAACCTCTAGGCTTTCAAACTTGTAAATGCATTTTTACAATTGTTAAGCTGCAATTATAGACTGTGAAGGTTCCCGGTCTGGTAACAATGGAAACTGAAGTCTTATGTTTATCTTCAGGCCAGGACGGATGGAGGCAGCAATGGTATATGCTTTCCTAAACTGACCTGCTAATGACCTGAATCTTGCCCTGGAGGGGTTAGTCTCTCTTGGAGTAAGGGAATATTTGGCTCTGAAGCAAGTTCAGCCCACTACCGATTTAAAAGAAATTGCATCATCCAGGTTAAGGGTTTTAGATCTTATTCTGCAAAGCCATTCCTATTCTACTGTCATTCACATGTGCTTTATTTTTCAGGCATATTTGTTTAGAAACAGAGGTATTAATTATGAAAAATATCTGTGTGAAACATGAGTGTTTTTATCAGTTACTGCAATAAATGGTATGGCCAGTGCTGAACATTAAAAAATTTAGTACCACTAAGACTTAAGAATTTGATTGCTTATTACTTTCAATATTTTAATCTACTTCAGTATGTCTATTCTGTGTGTCAAATGAGACATCTCCCTGTGTCCATGCAGAACCGAGACCTTACAATAATTCTAAGTTCTTTACTGACCACATTCCTTCACTGAAAGGTATCATGGATGAGAAAGCATGATGAGACAGCAGTTCAGGTCAAAATAAAGAGTGACTGATCCTGACACTTGGCACTGAAATTCTCAGTCTGTTCTGAGGTTATTCAGTTAAAAATTAATTTAAAAACTATTTTGCATTATGATAAATGTGCATTTTACATGTAACTGATCAATCGCAGAGACAGCAAACGGCATAGAAAAGATATTTTCATGATATTCTCTTGTCCTTCTGGAGACTAATGATGCAACGTTCCAAGAATGCTCTATAATCTGGAAAACACTCACCTAGATATTTGAATGCTTACTCACCAACCCGAACTTGCCAGCTTCACCCATCACTACCGAAGTATCACCCATTCTGATTTTCTTCATGAGGTCTCCAGTACTACAGGGATATGACTAGNTGGCACTGAGATTCTCAGTCTGTTCTGAGGCTATTCAAAAACTATTTTGCATTATGATAAGCATGTGCATTTTACATGTAACTGATCAAACACAGAGACAGCAAACGGCATAGAAAAGATATTTTCATGATATTCTCTTGTCCTTCTGGAGACTAATGATGCAACGTTCCAAGAATGCTCTATAATCTGGAAAACACTCACCTAGATATTTGAATGCTTACTCACCAACCCGAACTTGCCAGCTTCACCCATCACTACCGAAGTATCACCCGTTCTGATTTTCTTCATGAGGTCTCCAGTACTACAGGGATATGACTAGAACTCATATCTCCTGGAGACTGCCTCCTTCTTTGAGTCTCTACATCTGCACACAACGCTGTACAATTCAGAGCAGCACTTACTATTCTATTTTAGTTTTTTTTCATGTGCTAATCAACACGGCATCTAGCATCGCAGTTCACATTCAACGCTATCCATACACATTCGCAAAACAAGAACCCCATTTACCATTTTACAGAGATATAAACAACAAGAATTAAAGCTATAATAAAATCCCACATGTATTTAAGTTCCTCAGTACAATCCCCATCCAGATAAAAACATTATTTATATCTGCCTGAAAGAGTCTGCAAAACACATTTGTTGGAATTTTGTTCCTAAGTCACTTCAGTGCCTTGGAAAATGTTCTCCCTTTTCAATTTAAGAAACAAATGGAACAAAGTATGTTCTGTTTAAAGTCTCTGTGTTTGAAACATTAGCTCCTAGCCAAATTCCTCTCTGAAACATACATTCGCTATTCGCTTGGGAGATTCCACACCTCCAAAGGCAAAATTTGCATTCTGTAGTGTGTGGCAATAAAAATAAATTTAGTATCACATATGACAATGTGTAAATCTATCTGCCCTCATATTTATCAACTATATATATACAAATGGTGAATAGCACTTCCGACTATATGAAATTTCACAGTGATTTCTTTGTCTCTTAACAACTTTTAAAACTTGCCACCTTTGAAATCTAGCTCATTGACTCCTATTTCAAAGATGACTTGCTACATTTAATGAAAAGCACGTCACATATCAGCTGGCTTAATTCAGGATACAAGTAAATTACCAGTAAATCATAATATTGAAGGATATGAGTGCTAACTTTGCTCATTTTCACACAGTATACACACAACTACAGTGCCCCAGCAGGCGTGTAAAAAGTTAGACCAGAGCTTTCCCAGTGTTTACAAGTCGATGTGCAATGACGCAAAGATCCCTGGCTAGCTGAGGGACCCATCTACAAGAGCTGAGACACCATTTCCGCACGTTGCACTTGGTTCTTTCCAGCGACTACTCCCACCCCTGCCAAAATGGGAGCAGATGCAGCTGGCCGTGACTTCTCTGCCCTCTTGCTGCTGCTGTGCTCAAGCGGGGCTAACCACCAAGGTCAGCTCAACTGCACCAGGGACAGGGCAGCTCACGGGCATCGTGACCTCCAGAGCCTCAGAGGCTTTGCCAGGAACTGAACACACGAGCATGCGAGAAGCCACCTCCAAAAGAGTCAAACTGGCTTCTCATTACAACTCAGTGAGCTTGGGAAATTGAGAAGAGAAAGCACAACTAGGTGTAATGTGCTCCCCTAAAAGCCTTCGACAGCAAACGCTCCTCAGCCAAGCGCCTGCAGGCAGCACACGCAGAAAAAACAGCTACGTGGCTCCTACCTCTTCATACGGAGCCCGGAGATCCCCAAGGAAGACGGTGACCTTTATGCTGGCAGCTCCAACCTGTTCACGCTACAGGGCACGACTTGCACCACTGCATATATTTCCCTGCATCCAGGTATACCATTAATAACACTATCCTTCCCACAGAGCCTGCAGAACAATACATTTTATATTCTAATGAAGTAATTATTAAAATAGGTAATTATTGAAATAACCACATCAACTCCCAGTCATTAAAATCCTCCTAAACAGAACGGCATGATGGCTTAGGCTATTAGGAAGCTTGGCAGCCACCCAACGCCTACAATAGCTTCTAATTAATTGATCTCACCTCTAATCTGCTATTGTTAGCCTAGTGCTGATCATTTGTTTGGCCTACAGATCCTATTGCCCCTTTCATTTGATTGTATTTGTTACTGTACCCTCTCTATCTCTTTCAATTAAGCACAGGTTAAGTGGTTCAACCGCAAGAGAATAGGAGATAATGGCACCAATCAAAGTAATCTCTTTAATTTGCTAAATGGATTACAGGGAAACCCCAGCCAAAGTGAAGTCATAGCTGGTGGCCTTCACTTGAACTATACACAAAGAGTATCTAATTATTAACCCACCGCATGCCAAAATTTACAGATATCTAATAAAACTACACAGCATTAGGATACTAGCCGGTTTGCTATCATTACAAAGTTTCCTCACGTAAAATTACTTTTACTGTAAAATCTTTACACCAGTGTCTTTCCAGGTATGCCATATACCTTACTTCTAAGTGCAACATATCTAGATATAACAATCAAAACCCTGCACTGCACTCAAGTCAAGTGAGTGGATTTATAATCTCTTTAAGGACATGTTCATGATAGAGTTCATTTTTCATATTTGTACTATAAATGCAAATTCAGGTTTGCAGTCACTATTGCTTTTGCTTTTGCTGACTGCAGAAGTTTTAATAGTAAACAAGCTTTGTCCTTAAACTGGCAAGAGGGCTTCTTCCCCTCTCTCCTCTTTCTTCTAAAGGGTTTTTGAGCAAGCTGTCTGGCAAAAGAGCTACACGGCCAGTACTTTGGCGGAGTGTGTCCTTGGCTAATCAGTCAGGCAGGGAACTCAAGAATGTGAGCTGCATAAGACAAGAGGATCATTTCCTTACAATGACAGGGTATTAGAAAGAGAAGCGGTAGGAGGAGACAGCAGGATTTTACGCAGAATGAAACTTCACTCATTTGAGAGACAGACCTTTTGAAAGTAATCCAATCTCTTTGCCTTTTTAGAAAAAAAATGTTTTTATTAGTGGCAAAATAGAGATTACCATGTATAAATCTATTGCTCCTGGCAGAATCAAATTTGCATCAGATTATGGTACAGTAACACAGACTATGGTATCATTTTGCACTTGTATTTCATCTTTGGTTGGTTGATTTCAAACTGGACAATTACACATTAGCTTCAAACAGAACTTCTCAGAAGTAAAATGTCCATTTTAAAGTGAGCTAAGCAGAGAAAGAAGAATCTAGATCCCAAGCTGGGTGACTTAAGATCCTACAAAAAGTCCAGTAGAAATGGAGCAGAACTCCTACTTTCTAGATCTGACACTGAGCCTACAAGACAGCACTTACTTCTAACATTAGTTTGGACATCCTACAACATAAGGTCAAAAGTTACAGTTTTGGGGGCTGAGTTAGTTTCTGTATTCTCACTCCTTTGCCTGAAAAAGATTTTGCACAGTGACAGTGCTGTGTGTCACCTTTTTATGGCCATTCTTGTGATGTTTCCGATTCCAGGTCATTCTCATGTAACACAGGCAAGTACATGGAAATTATATGTACCACTAAATTTCCAGTAATGCTCCTACCACAGCCTGCCCCTGTTCCAGCAAGATGTCAGCTTTATATTTCATAACATGTTTGTGTTTGCATAGTAACTGTCCAGTAACTTGGCACTCTTCTTTGGTTCTGCATTTCAACACTCCCAGCTCAGCACTAACTGCTTGCAGCCAAGCACAGACTTCCTGCACTCCTGAGCTAGCGGCCACATGTGCCACTTCATCTCCTTCAGTAAAGCACACTTGACAACTGCTTGCACGGCAGGTATAGTTCTCCAGAAAAATCCCAACTGAACCTAATTTTTACAGTCACACAGTGGTACCTGTGATTTTCCTTTCAGACTGCTTTAATTAGGAAGCTGTAATTAACTGCAGCACTTGGGATTACCCTGGAAGTGATGTGCACTTTGTAAAAAGTGCTCTGTGAGAGCTGTTCAGGAGGCTGAGTGACAACTTCTTCACATTCTCCCTCTGCCTCAGATCTTGATGTGTGTGTAAACACAACATATAATTAACAAGTACTGTTAAGTATGTTCTGGCCTGGCACAAACTGGGCATCTCTGAGCTGATTCAACTCATCAGCCCAGCAAATACAGAGACTGTTCCCCACCACATTACTTACCCAAACTGGCTCACGGTCTAGGGGGATCCATGAAATACCATGAAGGTCCAAGAAGGGGCTGGCAGTGGAAATTAGGGAAGAGATGAGCATAGTTTGGAAGGGAAAGAAGCGAGACTCCTCGTTTTGTAAGCCATTCCCTCCTCCACCTTATTACATCTCCTCCTCCTGTTCCACACTGAGCATGCAGACCAGAACAGACCAGAACATCAGAGAGGAGTTCCAAAGCTCATTCCCATTTCTACCTCTATCTTTTCTGCCCGTTGCATCAGACTTGAAAATACATCACTTATTTATACCTTCCAAGCATGGAGTATATCAGACACCGGAATTGTCTAACACTTTCAGCATTTAAGAGCTCACACAAGTGTGTATTCTTTTTTCCAGCTGTTGTAGCTCTAAAAATTTCAATGTATATAACAATATGAATAAAAATAGCCTTCTACATTTTAAATTAAAAAAAAAATCTTTCAGTATTTTAAATTATGCCGTTGTTCAGGTAAATTAATCAAGATTAAACTGAACCACAGGTAAGGTAGGAGCTTTCACCTGATAGTATTTTCAGGTTGGAAATTATTTAGCAAGCACAAGCTTTGGGACCTGTGGTGCTGATTCAGCCCTTTCATAGAGCCAAAGGTCAACCCACAGTTCTACTTCACTGGACTGCAGAAGTATTTACTCATATCTGGAACGGGCTCATCTGCACGAGGAACATTTCTCATATTTTGTCTTGTATTATGATTCAGAAGCTACTGAAGAATCTTTGTTGTTGTTGTTTTATTTATCAGGCAGTCTTTCCTGCTGCTTATATACCGACCTTAAATAAGCAGGCCACATCTGTTGTTATGAAGTAAATCAAAATACTTCCAAATCTGCATGGGCTAGTATCAATAATATAAATTGGCCCATAAATATTGAGGCCCTAGTAAACCTCCCTCAACAAGCGAGCAAAAAAAAAAAAAAAGGCAAAAAGATTTCAATTTTAATTCAGCTGAACTAGTGCTATTACCATGGAGGCACACAAGAACACATGAATCCAGGGCTCGAGTGACGGTTTTCAACACCACCTTAATTAAACCTGCTCCAAGCAAATTTAATCAGTGTGGTGAACAAAATGGCTTCTGAAAGCAGGGAGCAGTTTAAATTAGCATTTCCAGCATGACTGTCAATGGTGCAGCCAAAATATTCTGTTAGATATCAAAGAGGATATCTAGAAAAAAAAATCTTATTGCAACTATTTGAACAAATGACTTTAGAAGGATTCTGCAAAGCAGGGAATGCAGGTGAGACACTTTCACTTCCTTCCAGATATTCAGAGAGACTTGTTTAAAATCCTCCTATATGTTTTATGTCAATGGTAATTCTGCAGGATGTAAATTCTCATCACAGACTGATCAATTTCTCTTTACCCTATCCTTTCCTTGGTGCCTGCTTGTGGTCACTGTGGGAGACAAATTATTGGGCCAGATGGACCCTTGGTCTGAACCAGCACAGCCATTCTTACATTCTTACATTGCAATATGTTTTCCACACCACCCTGTCACAGGCAATGCAAAAAGTACTTGCTCTTTCTTTCTTCTGGCTGCACAAAGTCTATTATTTAGATAATTATGCTAGGAACTGTACCAAGTAAATGTTTTCCTCCTCTCGCTATTGATGTGAGACAAGGCTTAAGACTGATGATAATTCTATAGCCTGCCTATAAAAGTAACAAATCTCAGTGATGGATATTCTGTATGATCTCTGATTTAAAACTGCCCTGAAAAAGACAATTCTCTTGAAGTGCTTTCTTCCCTAAGTCCAAATTATTGCTAAAGTAAATTGTGTGAGAAGTAGGTTTTTTGTTGAGCAAATGAGGACTAAGATGATGCTGTTAAGGAAAGCCTCATGCAAGATATTCCATCAGTTTCTGGGAAGCAGGGAAAGGAGAGGAGAAGGAGAAGTGAAGCAGTGACAGGGCAGTGACACCAACTCCCACCTTCCATGCTCAGAAACAAGAAGGGAGAGCAGGGACACCAGGTCCTTCTGTACACTGCATTGTTGCAGGTGACGTGCCCTTCCTTCCAGTCCCTGGAGAACTTCACCTCCACGTAACTATTAAAATGGATGCTCTTAGATCTTTTTCTCGTTATAGCTGTATTTTCCATATTTCAGGAGACAGCTTTTTCAGTGCGGAGTATTAGAGGGTGAAGGCACTGTTAACATTCAGATGCAAACGCTTCATATTAAATGGATGTTTGTTGAGATCACCTACAGAGATGCACATACACAAAGATTACAGCAGAAAAGGCCTCTGCAAGGACTACTTCTCAGTAGCCATCTGTAATACAACAGGAAATTTCTTTAAAAAATAAACAAACCAAACCACACCAATGAACTCCCAAACCTCATTTAACTTCTGTGTATAATTTGGTATCTCATTCCTGTGTCAACATGCTGACTTCTTAGGCTCTATGCTAATTCCTACTTTTTTTCTGGCCAATGAATATTTCAATGTTTAATACAACCTCAGCACAAATTAAATACAAATGAAAATACATTATGGCTACAGCATTCTGCCAGAAAACATCTGCTGAAATCCCTGGTTTCAACTTAGGTGTATGACATACCAAATTACTGTTCTGAAGTAATGAAGAATTGAAGGGAAAGTGGGAACCTTTGGTGCTTTTCCTACTAACCTTCCAATAAATCTGTGAAAAGTTCCTGCTTCCTAAAAGGTATAGCTTTCCCACAAAACAGTCTGCAGAAAAAGAAAAGAAAAACTCTTTTTCTTCCTTACATGTAAACGGTATCTAGATATAACCCAAATTATCTAGTTTTGGTTCAACTGAATTGAACTTTTTCAGCTAATAAGCCCTTTGCCTTTGTCATTCATCTTAATGGCACCGTGATGTCTGAAAGGCAGTTCTGCATATATAAATATACATAAATATATACGTTGGACAAATGAAGTAGCAAATACAAACAATGTGGTTAAAACCTGTTCAGAACATTTAGACTGAGGATTTACAGAAAAACATTCCACAGTTCTGTAAAGCTCTCAGGACAGGCTGGTTTGGCTTTAAGTAAAACAGCTCCTACTCCTAGCAAAGAAAATACTATCACTCAGAGATACCAAAATAGCCATGAAAAGAAGAGAGAACAAAAAAATACTGCTGTACTACAGCGGTAGTATGGAAAATTATCTTTCTTCAAAACTGTAAAACAAAGAACAGAATTGTTCAATAAAATATTCTGTCTACAAGCAAATGAACACTAAATCTTTTACAACTTCAGAACAATATGTGATGTACCTAAAAAAATGAACAATTTAAATCCTCAGACTTTAGACACATTATTCACATGGTTTACTGTACAAAATTTAAATCCACCAGTATTTCAATAGTTCTCTAAAGTAATAAGGAAGACAATTCTGACGAACTCTGATCAAACCACAGAAAAGTAGATAGCAAGTGGTTTCAGTTAGATACTAACTGAAAGTACAGATGAGTATTACAATCTAAAAGCTTCTAGGAGTTAAGGCTTCAGAATAATATTCATACCTACAAGTACGATCTTTGAGGAAAAACAATGTGCTAAGCCAAGTACATATGGAAGCATCTAAAATTACCAGCTCTTATTCCAACTCCTGGTTATTCAGTAGCTAATCTGCACTGGAAGATGGTAACTAAATACAAATGAATTGTTAAGAAAAACACCCAGTATTTGCTTGAATATTTAACAGCTGGAACAGCTGGACTGGATTACTGAACAATGAAATTTAGTGTGCAGTCAGGTAGCAAGGACAGCAAGCTCCCCAAACAGAGCCATAACATAAGGAAATATAACAAAAAGTATTTATAACAATATTTTTTTCTTCTTAACTGAATATTAAATTTCATACTGAATGTGCCATTTCACAAATACAGATGAATCAAATCCATGTTCCTAATAGCCAGTTTCTTTGAGCTGTTTTTTTTAAAAGTGAATGACTTCCTTAGTTTCATTTTATAGTGACAAGATAAAAAGGGAATTCTTTGATTTTTTTTTATTGTAATTGAGTATTGAGTATGTTGAATTTTCAGTACTGGAAGGAAGGAAAAGTGCCTATATGCCTCCATTTATTTAAAAGTATATGAAATCTCACTCAGGAACTTTTTCAATCACTGCTTATCTATATTAGTTGCTGTCCCTGTAAGCGAGAGGCTTATCTTGGATACTGACCTGCTGCATTCTACAGCATGGTTTTATTGAAGTGGCATGAGCCTGCTCTGAAGCTCTTTAACATATATGAAAGTACAATATAAGAAGAGAAGCCCATACCAGCTCCCTAGGAATGCTGGACTGCAGTATGCAAAGGTGTTTCTGGATGAGAAGCTGTTGGCTCAGGGAGGAGGAGCAGTGGGGAAGACAGATCATTTGTCATATTTCTGGTTTCTAAAAGCTCAGGGATCATCTGCCCATCATATTGCAAAGACTGAGAACCAGTTCATCTAATTTAGACGGACTCTCTTCCCTGGGAATATAATGTGTAAGTACAATCCTTAAGTCTTGCCCAAATGTTAGGTGCCTAATGACAATCCCCTTTAGAAAGTTTCACAAGCACCTCCTTTTTTCTAGCATAGGAAACTCCAGTGCTTTTTTTACAAGGACCACACCACCAGTATCCAAAGTACTGGTAAAAGGAAATGGCTTAGATGATCATTCTATCTCTAACTTCCAAGTTTCTCTGATTTACTGGAATATTTACTGTGTCAAGTGGTACAAGTCAAGTGTGTCAAGTGCTCTCCTGGTGCTGATATCATTGTGAGAGCGAGGCACTCAACAACCATGGTGGTGAGTACAGGATAAATATCCAGATAGAGTAACCATGAATCAGTTCATTAGAATGACCAAATTTACCCCTTTAAAAATGTCTTAGAAGGAGCCAACACTGCATAGGAATGGCTGTAACCTTGGAAAAAACAACAGAGAAGATGCTGCTGAGTTCAGACAGTTCATGCAGAATTGACAGTTCTTTGCCAAAATACCCATCAGAGCCACTCAAGCTCCTCAGGTGGAATTCCTTTATGTTCAGGCACTGACTTGTTTTGCCAAATATTTCTGATGTGATTTACATACCTCAGAAAAGATCCCAAACTCAGCAAGTTAAGCCAAACCACAATCCCAGCCAAAGCCTCCACCTGTGCAAAATGTTTATTTTTAGCAGCTGCAGACTTCGGGGAGCCCAATAACAAATTCGACCTGCAGCTGCTCATCATGCCAACTCTGTGTCAACAAATGGCAGGCTGGCAGCAAAAATGTTAAACATAACATTATGTCATTTATTCGATGTGTTACTAATCAGAAAGCCAACAAACATTGGAACATCCAGGAAACCTGGTTTTGGAGGAGACATCCAGACTCCTGTTCATCAGCTTGAGAAGGACCTGGCTCTCTGGCAGCATTAGCTACTGTGTCTATTTTCTTGTTAGTAGAACCTATCTATCAATGCTTGTTCTTGGATTGCTTGGTTACTGCCTTTCCAAGAAAGTCAGGGCTTAACAACAGCTCCGTCACTAGAGCTTTTCCACTGAAGTTCACAAGAGGTAAGAGAAAATGAAGCAAAATACACCGGCAAAGCTATATTCATTTTCCATTCTCTAAATGCAGTGAAATATATTGGGTGCAAACTTGACAGTATTAAGCCACACCTAGGCATATACGGTTTCTGTCCATCAAATTAAATTAGTCAGGGCTTGCGCCATAGCCAGAGAACTCCTCAAAAGCTTGTTTACTGCACAGCCAGCTTTAGGCACAGTTAAAGAAGTTACCTAATGGAGGAGACTGCCAAGTTAGGTGTCCTGAGGAGGACAGGGATGCTGTGTTCAAGCAGCGCGTGCTGCGGAGCAGCTGAGTGTGACCTCAAGCTTGCACAGCTCGGAGGAAGCCCTCGCACATGTTAGTGATGCCCAAGGGGTGAGGAGTGGGCCCTACTGGGGCAGACGAGGAGGTGCTGCTCTTGCTAGGGCCATGCTGAGCAGCTGGCCCACAACCTGGAGCTCTTCCCTGCTCTCTGTGCTCCTGCGGCTCTGATCTGCCCAATCTTCTGTACAGCTGAGCGACCTGCGTCAGCAGTAGCCCCCTTTTTTGGCCACAAGTCAGCAGATGCAAATTCAGACGAAAACAAGACTTTTGTGTGGTCTATCTTGCATGCAGAACCTTCTGCTGACCTAACCCAAATCCAGATACACTGACTTGACCCAAATCCCAGGAAAGTCTGGAATGCCTCCCATCGATTTCCATGAGCTGTGACTCAGCCTTTAGAGTGCTCCTTGACAACTCAGCCACCGCAGCAAGTCGGGATTGTCACCGCCTGCTCCGAGAGCACCAGTGTGACGGAGAGGTGAAAGATTTGATTTAAGGTAACAGAGAGGTTGTCAGCTGCTTTCATTTTTTCTTTTTTTTCCCCCTAACATCCTTGCCAGATTACTCACAACTAAATTTAAACAGTAAAGAGATTCACCGGCGAAGTAAATACCAGCCCATGCCACCTTCTGTCACACTGGCAAAGTTAGTTTGTTTTTTACTTCTGCCACCCTGACTGCGCCTGGGTGGTAGACGCTGCTTGCAGTGTTAATGCTGGACACAACTTGTTCCAGCGCCAACAGACATCACCATCCCAGAGTTAAATTCCAGCTTCTTTGTGTGTGCGTGTGGTGAATTTCTTCCTGACTGAGAAAAATCTCACTGCACAAAGAGGAGCGATAACGTGCGACCTCCGTATCACCAGAGCCTTCTGGGTGCACACCTCAACAAATGAGGAGGAAAAATAAAAGAAGGAAAAAGAAAAAAGCTCTTTATGTGAAAGACAAGTTATTATATACAAAAAAGAGAAACATCAAAGACAAATTCCTGAATGTTTTTGACTACCCACAAATCCCATAAAAATCAGCAAGAGTTAAGAAAGCCAAGAGAACAATGAAACTCTTCACCCCTAATCCCAGACTTACACATGTGTTGTAATTAAAGATAAACTGAATTTCAAAGCCATTTGGAGTAAAAGGGCAGCTCTAGAAGCTGGGCTATATAGATACTATATATAGCTGTGGAGCTATAATATAAATGTCAGTTATTTTAATAACCAGTCTGCTTAATACCAGCATATTTTAACCACTAACAGTTCAAACAGCATTTTGCGAAAACTAAGTTTTTTTTTAAATTTGGTAAAGAAACAGAACTTCAGTGGAAACATAAGATAACAACAGTTTGGCAGGGAAAAAAAGCAATCATCTTCCAGTGATTAATTCTACGGAATATTTGGAAAAGGCTGCCCTAGAACACAAGTCCTTTCAAATGCATTTTTAATGTTTTGTTTCCTAAATACCCAGTGAGGGGTAGGTCTGGTTTTACCCAACATAGTTGTCTATGAAATAATACATGTCTATGAAATATTCATTTTCTCAAATTTTCTTTGCAGTGGTAGAGAGGCTGCAAGAAGAGAGGTTCTCCCCGGGTTCAAGGGGAAGCTTGTTCACCACAAGGAGGGCCAGGCAATGGGAAAGGCTGCTCAGAGAGGCTGTGTTGGCTCCATCCTTGCAGGCTTTCAAGACCCATCTGGAAAAAATCCCTGGGCAGCCCGGGCTGATCTCAGAGCTGCCCTCTGGGGTCCGGTCCCACCTGAGCTGCTCGGTGATCCCCAGGCCCGTGTGCGGTGACCGGCCCGCGAGCGCAGTGTGGGACGTCTGGGTTTAGTTTTCAGCTCTGACACAAATTCCATGCCTGACTCTGGGCTAAGAAATTTAATCTCCATGCTTCCCTTCTCCATTACCTTTTCTCTTCCTGTTTGTCCGTCTCCTCTGATTAAATTCTGAACTCTAAAAGCATGGGCTGTGTGCTCACATGGTATGTAAGGCAGTGCGGCTTGGTATCATTTGGCACATTCATATGCAGTGAAATAAATCAATCAATAATCAAAAGAGTTATATTACGGCACATATATATTGTGGCAGATAAGTCTGTTAAAGAGTCTGCCCTCAATATCCTGTTTTACTTCCAGTAATCTTAATGATAATTTTCCTTAAATGCGTACTGAAAGATTAGGGCTAAATCTGTAATAAACATAAAAATCTAAGTTATGCATATAAACCTATTTTATACAAAGAATAGTAGTTACGTCCCCCTCAAAATAAAAATTTATTATGCACAAAAGTCTTGTAGAGGTACGGGTAGCTATGAAAACACCTGCACACCTAATTCTAATTTTCCTGCTGTACAAAGGAATGGATTTGGAAATCTCTGCAGGACCACAAAAAATAAATGTCAGTTGTTTACTGAAGAAAGAAATTGGAAACATACGAATTTGTTTATACACTGAAACAACTGCTCCCATTTATCTCAATGGAACTACTGTACAGCGAGAGCAAACTGGGATTCTTGCCTTCTTAAGCTCTCCGTGGCTAACGACATGATGCTGTGCCTTACTTGCCTGTCTGCTGTTGAACTCTACCCTTGGGTTCTTTTAAACTATCACGGGCACCGTTTCAGCACCGACCCACAGCTGCCCAGTCACTGGGGGACACTGGGGTGGCAGCAAATTTGCTGGAATATACAGTGAAAAATGTTTGAGCACCTAACAGCAAAGTCATAGACTCTCTTAAACTAGCTGTTAAAGTGTCTATATTTTAGTTTTAATGACGAATCTTATGGAACAGACATGCTAGAAGAGCAATAAATAATAAGTTATTGTACATGATCTTTCATTTCTGAATACTTAAGGAGATTAATGTACTCATCTGCATTACTACTCTGAGCTATTCTGAAATGAAACCTCACGCAGAGTAGCTTATCCTCTACTGTTGATATATCAAGTCATAGGGATGTGACATACCTCCACAAGATATGCAGCAGCTTCCTATTTGGATTTTCTTCCCTAATAAAAGGTAGATCAATAAATAAATTCAATTAGCACGTTAGAGTAGTCATTATGGGGTCTTATACATAACAGAAGAAAACTAATGCCTTCAAAAGAGATTTGGTCAATTAACACAACTCTTTACAGCACAACTAAAATAAGGTTGTATCGCAGATCTAAATAGCCTAGACTACAATTTCTCTCCAGACAGTATTGGCATGCTCCTGACAACAATAGTATCATTAGAGGGATCTGTCTGTATTTTCATGATATCCCTAATCCCGTTTTGAATGCTTAATAACTGCGGCAACTGGAAATCCGTGCACCACTGCGTTACTTCAAAGATAATTTCTCTAACAAGGATGGAGTGGCTGCATCTTTGTATCACGTTGTAGTTCCTGTTCTCACTCAGATGTCTTAGTATTTTGGCCGTAGAAATATTGTAGGATTGGGCTTTGTCATGGCATTATTCATAGCTGCAGATACTGAAATGGAATTCATCAGCACAGAGCAAATACAACTCTTGTCTACACACTTCCTCTTCGTGCCTGCAGCTGGTCTAGCAGCCCGAAGTGGCCATATGTTGCATGTATGTACCGCAGGTTGAGTAGTTTTCAAAAAATCATTACAAAAAGGCAAACCTCTTCAATACACTTAAAAAAAAAAAAAAAGCAGACAGCAACTCTAACATAGAATATTTTACGGACAAAATCAATAGAGTTGTCCTTCAGAGAAGTTACCTCGATTGGTTCTCAAACCAAATCCCAGAACAATAATTTTTCTACAAAACCACAAAGCAGACACTTCACCTACACTGAGATTTTGCTAAAAAGCTAAGTAACATTCCCTACACAATCAAGATTCTGCAAGCCTCACTTATTAGGATACTGGTTGAAAAACAGACATCCTTGATTTCTTCTTTCTTTCTTTCCTTTCTTTCCTTTCTTTCCTTTCTTTCTTTCTTTCTTTCTTTCTTTCTTTCTTTCTTTCTTTCTTTCTTTCTTTCTTTCCCTTTCTTTCCCTTTCTTTCCCTTTCTTTCCCTTTCTTTCCCTTTCTTTCCCTTTCTTTCCCATTTTTCCCCAGACTTGCTGGTAAGGTAAATACAAAAAATGATGAAAAAAATTGCTAAGCAGACCTTTCAACACNCAGTTTTTCCCCAGACTTGCTGATAAGGTAAATATAAAAAATGATGATAAAAATTGCTAAGCAGACCTTTCAACACCTATGATATCATTTATAAGCAAAGGCAGAAATCTGCACAGACAGTAATTCTGTGCAACATACTGGTTTCCATTTCAGAAAAAAAAAGATGACTTTTCAACACATACGGATATGTATAAAAATGTGCAAGTGTAACAGAAAAGCAACATCCATCTTTCATCTTAATTTACTGCTAATTAAGCCACTAATATAATTTATTTCCTGGTGATTTTACAAAGAACCTGAACAACCGTGAACTCGGTTCAGGCGTGATAAAGCCCTTCCTTTGAAGGTTTCTGTTAAATTCTACAGCACATGCACAGAAAAAAAAATAACCTTGTCAGTTCAAAATGCCTTCAAGGAATCTCCCTTGAAAACCACAGAGAGGATGTAGACTGTTGACTGAAAAGAAGAGATCAGCGCAGTCTCTGGAGACACTATCAAAGACGGAGACTCTAAGCAACAGCAGATTTAGCAGATCTCCCCCTTGCATCTCTTCGCTCCAGGACGCCAGCCATCTCGAGGGACTAGCTCACATCAAACAGAGGCCGCGATCGGCGATAGACTTCAAATTAAGCTTACACGATTTCACAAAAGACCGGGGTGGTTTTGAGAGATAAGTGTAGCGCTGAATTCTGAGCGAGGAAGAGGCTGGGTGCTGAAGGCATCCTGCTTGTCCCCGCAAAAGCCCTACCTTATTATTCTTCAGGTATATATGTAAAAAATAATAGGCTCCTGACATTATTCATAAAGAATAATGAAAATGTCTTCAAATAACAGGTTATCAGATGGCACAAAAGAAGACCTTTATGGCTGAATAGGACGTGCTAAGGACTTTGGGGTCTAAAGGAAAAGCCACTAAGAGATTTAGTAAATGCTACAACATGGAGCTGTACTTTCTGCTCAACATGGATCCTGTAAAAATAGCAATCTCCTGCCCCATTTGAGAAACAGTTTTTTGCTAATGTTACAGAAGAGCTTCTGAAAGACAGTCTGCATGCCATCATGTGGCAGATGTTTAACTCAACATTTTAGAATTATGTATTAGTGGATTCAAACTTTTAACAACACTCAAAATACAGTCTGCTTTAAAGCAAAACTCACCTTCACACGGTGTAGAGGTGCTCTGTTCCAACCACCTAAAATTTACTTTTTTTCCTGTAGCACTAGCAGTGTTCTTCTAGGTCACAACCAGTAAAACATACATTCTCAGATAAAAATGCTAGCTTTCTTCTTCTATGATTGCATGATGCACATTGATTAAACATTCATCCTCTAAAATTGGAAATGTTATTTTACATCAGGAAATCACAGAGGTTTTGATTTGTTTTGGTGTTCTCTTGTAGCTTGCCTCTATGAAAAATGATACAGGAAGGACCAAAACGTACTTTACTTACATCGTGCATGAAGATAAGGTCTATCAAAAATCTCTTCATTTGTGATGGATCATCTTACACAGCAGGAACAAATACATAAATAGCAATACTCTGAAACTGCCTCCTATTCACATATTCAAACCCCCACAACTTAGACATGTTTATGCTGTCTGGAACAGTTCATGACAAACGTATTCAGGCAACAGATCATAACACATCACTCCTGGAAATTCGGAGAACTGTCTTGTGCCACTAGTAATTGCTTGGCAATGGTTTCCCCCTCTAGAGAGAAATATTACTTTATTTGTGAGGAGGGGAAGGGGAAAATGGGGGTAGGCAAGGCAGGATTGGAAAATAAGGCAAAAAAGGAGAGAGTCTTTTCTTTCAGCAGACAGGAAAACTCCGTGTTGCTGGAAGAATCCTCATGAAGCTCTCGGATTCTCTCCTCAGAAGAAACTACACATAAGTGGGAATATCTTCCAAGTACAACATTAATGGCTGTGCTTCAGTTCCCATATGTGAAATGGAGATAATTATATCCCTCATCATGCTGAAGCATTGTGAAAAGAAACACAGGTATTTGTGAGGCTTTCAGACACCACACATCCAGTTTTCATTAATGTGCAATAAATACCCCTCATCTATGATGTATTGAAATCAATCCTAATTGCTTACTCTGCTCAGAAATGTATCTTTATCACTCCTTGGATTCTCAGGATTTTCAAATATGCCCCTTTTCCGTTTCCTCTTGGCAAATCACTCCCCAAGTGAAAAAAAAAAACTTGATGTCAAATAGAAAAGACCACAACAAACAATCAAGCAAACAAAAACAATATGGAAACCTGAAAAACTAATAGTCTGACGCATGAGCTGCACAAAAGTTTGTGGCAATAGAAATTTAAAATCTTAACACAAAGATACACATTCCAGTCATGATATAAATGGATGCAGTACTTCTAAGTTACATCAAGGCAGGATTTTCCCCTGGAGTCTATGACTGATTAATTCCTGTAACTTTGGTACCTGAAAGACAGGAGATTTTTCTTGGTCGTAAAGAACCTTATGAGATGTACTTAAATGGATTATGTTGATACCTTTCATGATGTAACCCTAATGATAATTTAATTGAAAAACCGCTTTAAGCCATAATAGTGGAGACGACAGCATTTCCTTTCTTCTCTTTGACAATTATGGGTCAGTTCAGAATTGCTTTCAAAATAAGCAGAAGGACAGATTTCCAATCAACTTAAAAGAATGTGTCAAATCCTGTAGAAATTTTCCTCAAGCCAAATATAAAACTGTACTGGCACCAAAGCCTACACATTTTCTGCTCTCTATTCAGAGATCTTTCTTCTTCCACCATGGAAATCATTCTCTACTGTTATTCATGTGCAAGTACTTTAATTAATATATCACCCTTGCACACATTATTTTGCTCCTCGCTCCACGAAGCAAATAGCTGCCTAACTATTGATAAGCCAGTGGGCACGACAATATGACTTTGAAATTGTTGTTCTCTAAGCCTTCCTCCAGTCCTTCATTTATTTATTTTATTTATTTATTTTTAGCACTTTATATGCACTTTTTGAGATGTTTGGGAGAATTGCAAGATTGAGAACATAATGACTCTGACTAATGTGTAAATCATTATCAGAATGTGTATTCCATTACTACCGCTTTACAAACATACTGGTGCTGGAGACTGAAAAAATGGATTTTCTGTGTATGATCATTCTCCTCTCAATCCCCATACTTGTGATTTATGTATTTTTTCACACCCAGTTTGCAAGGCGTGCAAGAGCCAGCACCAATTCTTACTAGGTAGCTTTGTCAGCTGCAAGTCATTACATTAATTCCATATAACATGTCGCAGAGACCCTCATGCTCCTTACCCACTAAGAATGCCTCAGTGGGGGATGTTTCACCAAGGGTGCGGCAGGATGCGATACGAGTTTGTCAGTAATCCCATCCTGTTTCCCAGGCTTGGGGGGAAGTTCCAGAGAGCTGAAAAAGCGGATTTTCTGCCAATATTTTAAGAGGGTAGGCAGGATGAACTAGGTATTTATAGATTAGCTAATTTAATATTGATTGCAGGCAAAATAATAGAAAAGCTGTTACACATGCAATCAGGAAATAATTAATGGATGTTAGCATAACTAATGGAAATCAACAGTCTTATGGAGAACAGATGTCATCACATAAACTTAGTGTCATTACAAGTATAGTTGGTAAAATATTTGGGGAAATAATATGCTTAGACTACTGTCGGGTATTTAAATTAGTTTCACGTGATATTGCAGTTAAAAATTATCGGTGGACATAATCCGTTGTGAATAAAAATGGATTAAAACTGGTTCAGTAATTTAAGTGGGAAACTATGAGCAATTAGACACATTTCTGAGGTGATTTTATAGGCATTTGGTCTTGATCCAACATTATTAAAATTCCATCAGTAATCTGGGGTTAAAATTATTATTAACATCAATATAATTGCTAATAATATTAATAATATTGCTGATAAAATTTTATGAAAGCACTGGACTGGGTAATTTCTAGAGAGTAAAACACAAAAATTGATTAATTAGGATGAACTTCAAATAATCAGCCTCCCAATACCATCTCATTTCCAGTTCATATATCTAGAAACAAAAAATCTAGGTCACTCTTAAAGGACATAGGATGCACTTGAAAGGCTGTGACTTGAAGGAATTTAGGGTCATGGTGGCCAACCAGTTCAACATAAAATTACCATGCAATACAGTCACGGAAGGCAGAATACAATCTTTCATGCACAGAAACTGGAGCAGAAAGTTGATACTAGCGCCTGTAAACAACGTCTGCGAAGCATTTACTGAACACTGAAGTTTTTGGCACCTACTTTTTCAAAAGAAGCTTTAACAGTTGGAAATGATTCAGAAAACAGCACAAAGAATGATCGGTAGCCTGGGTACCCTGTCGCATTTTCAAAATATAAGGATCTTGGTCTGAGTTTGTCCAAGAGAAGGAGAGATTGGAAACACCTCACACCATCTGGATTAAAAATCCCAGATGCTCACAGTGGTAAAGAGCTCAAGGGGAACTGGATGTACTCACCAATGAAGGAAAGGGGGCACAAACAGGTGAATTGTATTTCTCATTCTTTTACCCCTAATAAAACTATTTTTATTTAAATAGTTCTTTCATTGCCATGAATCTAAAGAATGGAAAGAATGAGCATGAGGGAGAGAAGGGACTGAGGGGCACAAGGCAACATGGGCACTATCTATCACACACCTAAAAAGGCATAAACACTGATGCCATGAACAGGTATGGCATTGGTGATGTCCACCAATAAGCAGGAAAGCTTCCTTTCCCACCTTAGGCTATTCCACACCTTTTGCATATGGCATCAACACACCCTTCAGCGGCAATATTCAGTGCCAATCTACAATGTGTGTGGATACATGGACTAGTGAGGAAGCTCAGAGCAGTTTGTGCCCTCATATATGTATATACCCTGCAATAATAACACTTCTCTCTTCGCTTCAGAAATATTCTGTGAAACAGAATATATAGCAACTATAATATAAACTACTTTTTAGTCCCTTAATAACTACATAGATATGATTTGTACATGAGGAGTCTCATATACCCTTTAGGTGAGAATCTAAGCACTTAATGGGTACCACTGATGTCCTTGGATAGTTGTCAAATCTTTCTGTGCTGCTCCTTGCAGATGCTTCACATCTGGCGTCATGAGACAGGGAAGGAAAGAATGAGCTAAGCCCACGAGAATCACAGCTGGCATTACGAAACCATAACATGAACAGGCCAGGCCTATTGCAGTATTTCAAGTAGTCCTGCCTTACCAAAGACAACCTAAAGACATGAATATTAAACACTCTTCTCGGCTTGTTTACTGGGGCCCAGAATGTCTTTTGATGGTGTGAATTTAATTAGCAAATACTTGAATTCTCAGGCACTTTCATTCATTGATCTTTCACACACTTCTTGTGTACTTTCTCATTTCCCTTGCTACGGATATGCATCACTCTTCCACATACACCGAGAACCAAGTTACTTCTCTCCGCAGTGTTCTGGACCTGCTTACCATCCATGCTTCTGACAGGGACATGATGGCGACACAGAAAACCCACGCCAAGAGACGCATTTTGTGGAGTGAAACAGAAATATTTAGAAAAAGTTGCAGAAGAAAAGGGAACAGCAAGAAGACCAGGTTCGACCCAGATTTGGTGTGACCAGAACACGCGTGCAGGGCACCCACGCGACGGGGCCGACCGGAGGTAGCCTCTAGCTCACTGCCTTGTTGCCCCGAACGTGACGTGGCCGCTGGGGAGGGCAGCGAGGCTGCAGGTAACCGGGGCCCTGCTCCCCGCGCTGCCGCCGTGCCTCACGCCGCACTCCCAAGCGAGCGCACAGCCCTGCTGCCACCGGGGAGGACGGCGCAGCCTCCCCTGCCTGCCCCGCCGCACATCCCGGCCCCGCGCCGGCCCGGCGCCCATCGGACTCACGGCGCAGCGGTGCCGGGAGCCGAGCG
The DNA here is from genome assembly GCA_013389825.1 of Crypturellus undulatus. Classification (NCBI taxonomy): domain Eukaryota; kingdom Metazoa; phylum Chordata; class Aves; order Tinamiformes; family Tinamidae; genus Crypturellus; species Crypturellus undulatus. The sequence goes on from VWPW01006111.1 coordinate 127,434, forward strand.
GCCACGAAGCTGTTCGCATGCTCATCTCGGCTGTGCTGCGCGGTGCCCGCTGCCAGGGCGGCTGCCTACGCGCCGTGGTGGAGCAGGGGCCGCCGGCCCGCGAGCTGGCGGAGCCCCAGCACCAAACCTCACCCCTGCTTTGCAGGGAAAAGCCGCGGCAGCTCCCGCTTCCCAAGAGCGCCGCGTTCACTGCCTTGGAGAACATCTTCTCCAAGAGGATACGCTATGTTTCGGAGTGATCAGTCAAACCTAAACAATCAATTACATCTTTTGTCAAAACTGTTTACTCTTTCACACTGTGCTGAAGTCATTAAGAAGGAACACCAAGCAGGACTGGTTATTTATCCTCCTCCTCTTGCCCTGAAAGGGAATCAATCTTAAACTTTCCATTTAATGATCTCAATAACGACTCACTGTAAATGACAGCAGGCTGCACTGGCAAATATTTTAAGAAACAAAAAGGCTTCTGAATGGCAAGAGTTTAATGCCACAAAATTGTTGCTCAACATGTCCATCAGCCGGCACCAAATGCCTATGGAAGGCGAGATTAAAAACACTCCGCCTGCCACCCAAGCACTGCAGAAACTGCAGTGCAATTAGCACGGCCTGGAGGTTCATTCACACTGAGAAGGAAAGCTGGAGTGAATGGCACCGCTTCCAAGCCCGTCCTTAAACATGCTGGCAGACCAGCCCGCAATCCTCGTGGCAGCCATGAAGCAAACGCAGTTCTCCTCCAAAGCAATGCCATGAATCACCTCGTTGTAGAAGTCTGCTGCACGCAGCAGCATCACCTCGGAGGGACGGCAGGGCATTGCCATCCTACGCAGGCAGGTTGTGTGGCTTTTTCATAGCCATGGGTAGTTACGGGTGGCACAGAAGGTGATTTAGATGAAGCTGCTTTGCTTCCCCAAGCCATCGTGTAAAAATACTCCCATGGCAAGGAGCGCAGTTGCAGACGAGGGTGCAGTAATTTATAGGAACATGGTGTCGAGGGTCAAACAAGCGCATCCCCCATTTTGGCCTACCAAAGCTCTCAACAAATTCCCGATTTTCACTACCTTGTACCACACTGACCTTTCCATACACATCAAATCAAGCCGTGCTACCAACAGATTTTGCCAGAGCAGAATAACCAGGATGCTTTAACTCCGTTCAGGGTGACTTCTCCTTCAAAAGGGAGATGAGGCTGAGGGGTTGAAGCAAAGAGGCGTTCTGCAAATTCGCAGTCTGTAGGAAGGGTATGTGCGACCTGCCCTAAATTTCACGGACTTTCATCTGTGCCACTTGTGGATATGTTTTTTTCCCTTTCTTTCATTCCTTTCCCAAAGGAAAAAAAAAGAGGCCATTTTAAAGCACTTCTAGAATTCTNAAATTTCACAGGCTTTCATCTGTGCCACTTGTGGATATGCATTTTTTTCCCCTTTCTTTCATTCCTTTCCCAAAGGAAAAAAAAAGAGGCCATTTTAAAGCACTTCTAGAATTCTTAGGTTCCCATTTTAAAACCAATGCCATTTTTATCATTACTTTCCCTTCATTTCCACTGCTTCGTTCCATGGATCTCCGTGTACCAGAGCAAAGCTGACAGTTCCCCACAGCAGTGAGCCCTGGTGACGGCCATCGTCTCATTCATATGCACACTCAGAGCACTATAAATCTGCTCAAATATCATCCCTCCCCTGGGGCAATGTTTTTCCCTCAGAATATCCACATTGCTAGCTGCAGAAATTTCTCCTCCTAATTAACTTACGGGTTTCAAATACCACCAGCTGGAATCAAAGAATACAGCTGGAGAGCTGAATGTCCTGAAACTGGTTTGAAGGAGGCTGCTATCTGTTGTTTCTTTGCTTTGTTGCTTATTTTCTTCATTTACCAGTCACGATATCGAAGACTACTGGACCTTTTATCAACACGTGAGTGAACAGCGAATAATCCGTGAATTGAGTGAATTGAAACTAACCCTCGAACTCTTAGCTATCTGCTTTTCCTCAAAGTGTTGTTGGGCATGTCACATCACATTATATTCCAGAGGCGTCACGTTTGCATGCGAGTCGCAGGGCGACCTGATGAGAGACCAAAGCGCGATGTGGTGCAACAGGACATACTGGTAAGGTAAAGGAAAACACACTCCTGGTGACTGAGTGCCCACCAGCAACTTCTAAAACGCAGGAACGGAGTTCATAGCTAAAGCGAAAGTGCCCGGGCAGGGTATAATAATCCATTAGTGTAATAACCTCTCACACACGACAATGCAATAAGCCGACAGAATTTGCCAGGAACACTTCACTTTGCAAACAATATTTACAGCGATACTTGATTCATTATACAATCTCTTTACACAAGAGTGGCAGCGTTTCTGCAACAAGAAAGATCCAAGGTCCAAGGTGACCAGGTTGAAAACCAAGCAGCCGCCAAACCTGAAATTTTTAATTGTTGTCTATTTTTTGTTGACACTATCAGAGCTCAGTATGGGCAAGCTGGAGGAGAAAACTTGATTTCAGCATAGCTTCAAACAGCAGCAAGGAAATAAGGTGGCAAACCTTAAAAAATCTAAAAAGAAATCAGTTAATTAAACAAACTCTTGCTTTTGTTGTCCTCTTTTCTCAACAGATACTTTTTGTTCTTATCAAATGCTGTTTAATTAGCATGCACGACAAGGCTGATCTTCGTTTTAATTTCAAGGCAAAGGCAATCATCATGAAGCTACGCTGCGGTCCCCAGAAATAAGAGTAACCAGAGCCCACTCTTTTGCCTGCTCTAAGGCAAAGACAACTCCTTGGGCTGGTGATAGATGAGCACAGAGGGCTCATGCTGTGCCAGCACCCCGGCCGCTACCGCAGGGGTGAGCTGGGACCATTGGGAGCCTAAAGGAGTCTCAAGAAGGGACTTCCCAAAGAGCGGGCTCGTGTTACAGCAGTAAGGAAGACACTAGCATTAAAGACACTGTGATTTGTGATGATGATCTTAACCTAACACCACTTAAAGAAATAAATTCGTTACTGTCTTTTAGGATCATTCATACTTTGCCCAAATAAGGCGTCGAGAAAGTTACAACTGAAGTTCTTTTGGCTTGGGGTGCTGCTTTTGCTGCCTAAATAAGCCCACAGAGCACTTAACCAGGAAAAGAGTAATGATGCCAGCAAAGTGCTCCTAGTATTATACCAACACATGTATGCTCTGGATCAGTACAGTAAAAACATCGTGAATGAACGCAACAAGCCTTAGCAGGAAAAGTCTCTGTTTTGCTGCAGAAAGCCCATGAGGTGCTCATGTGTAGAGATGGGAATCTTATAGGTAAAGATAAATAAATAAATAAATATATTAATTAATTAAAGTGCCTCCTAAAACCCAAGGAGGCTGCAGTCCTGCTGCTTAGGCAGGTTATATGGTAACACAAGACAGCAGTACACAAATCAAAGGGAAGCCAAATGTTGCTCGAGTTACTCAAGAACTCTTTCTTGCTTCTACTAAGGTGTTTTTTTGTTCATTTGTTTTTGGTTTTTTTGTTTGTTTTGCAACCAGACATGTTTTTGAAAACAATTTGTGCTCCATTAACAAAAACGTGACATCAAAAATACTATCAGTAAAAAGATCTCATTAACCAATGATGCAGATTTAGGTCTTTTGAAGCTCAGACTCTCTCTCAGTTTCCTTTGCTTGCACCTGTGAATTGGATACATACAAAATCAGTCTGAAAAATATTGGCTGTGCATAAAATCATGTTTCAGATATTGCTATTTTATAGCAAACATTTTCTCCTGTCCTACTACAGCCGCAGTATGTGTCCTAAGGAGTAATGTGGTCCTCACATTATATTAGTTGGACCATTTACAAGTACATTTCTCCATATGGCAGCCCCTGGAACCAATATAATCTCATGCTGAGCACCTCACAATATTACCACCGTGATCCAAAAGCGTAAGCAAAGTCACCTGAGTCCCCTGCATGCTGAAGTAAATCTTGCATTCAAGGCTACTCCTGTGGGAAGGATTGTTTTGCTGTAGGATCTTGCAGACGAAAGAAAATCAATGAGTTGATACAGGAAATGAAAAGGTTTAATTTTTAAGACACAGTGCTTTTTAAATGTATTTATCTTAGTGTAGGTGACTGAAACCTGAAGATGTATCTCAAGGAAAATGAAAAAAAAAATCCTTAGAACTGCAAATTCTGGCACCAAGTTTTTCATAATCTCCTCTTCCTTATTACCAAAAATTATGTAACGGGCTTTCTGGCAGAGAGATTTACAACTTTCTATTGAAGTCCCGAGTCATCAATCTACAGAATCAATTCCTGCTACTTCCAAACAAAAACACAATCCAGGACAGACCAAATAGACCTCTTTCAAAATGCAGTTGCAACAGCAGAGTGTACAGATGATGTCCCCACACCCTCAAATAGATACAAAATTGGGAGGCTGCATCAGTCTCTACCAACATACTTTGCCTTGGCCAATGTCATTTTGGAACAACACAAGGACTGTGAGATGATTTTCCTACTGAGTAGTGCCATACTTTTGGGTAATACATTACTAGTGGGACTCCCCTGATGATGTATTACACTAATGCATCATTAAGATGATGTTTCACACTGATGATATATTGCAGTGCAACATAATGAGAGCAATAGCTCACTGGGTGCACAGTCCTGCCAGGGGCTGCGCGCCTGCGGCGCTCTGCCTTCATCTGCACTTGGGGCCGGCCAGCGCTCAGATGGATGAGACCCTCAGCTCCACATGCTTTAAAGGATGGCACTGGCAGAGAAATGCCAACCTACAGGTAGATGCAGTTTAATTACATGACACAGTGTACAGTACGCGAATGCACAGTACCGGCATCACATTTTTTACACCTGCATCAAATGCTTTTGAACTAAATAAGTTGTCTGAGACAGGGCCAAGAAAGTTGCTCGGTCTTGCGCCTGCCCAGAGCAGCTATCGTAGCAGTCTGCGTTTGGTTGCTCAGAGCTTTGATGAAAATACTTGACTTAAAATTTCCATGCCAGATGCCTGTTTGAAGGAAGGGAAGGTTGTGGAGGGTGGGGGGCAGTCACTTGTTTCTAATCAATAACTTCAACAAAATCGGTTCTCTTCAGCTGTTTCTTAGAATCAGATTAAGAAAAAGGAGGTAGTTTTGCCAACAATAAAAGATTCTAGTGACCTTTTTCCTGACCTTTTTTTTTTTTCTTTGAAAAAAAAAAAAGCCATTTGATCTGTATGAAATTTTTAAAAGACCTTTGCACTATGATCACTGACAAGAAGGCTACATTTAAGATTTGTGAACTATTCACCGTGAAACCATATACAATGTTCAAAAAGAGGGCAAACTGATATATAAACAAGGAAAGCACAAGCCAGTGTGGATAACGAGAGACCTTCTCCTCAAGGCTCCCTCAAACGCATTAACATTTACAATTGAACAACAACTTTGTTATTCATTTACCTTTCATTCCAATATCTTTGGGATTCTTCTAATGCATACATGTGCAGAAATGTAACATATATTCTTTATTTGCATGATTTCTAACTTCCTTTCGTACATTTATTCATGGCTGAAAAATACTATTTTAGACAACTATCTAAAGCACTCTGCAGGTTTATCCTCTAAGTTCTTGTATGCCACAAGGGCCCACATAATTCCCCGGATCTCCCACTGGCTTCTCGAAGCCACATCAGCATCTCTGTTCATAAAAGCAGAGAAGTGGCCTACACACCTTTATCCTGACATCTACTATTAAGAAACCACAGAAAGAGAAAAGAATCAGAAAAAAGTACTGCCACTTCGGCTAGCTATACATTAATAACTGGGTTTTTTTTTTCCTTCCTATGTAACCTTTTTTGGATGAACTGAGCTATAGGAATCTGCCTTGTTGATGCTGTCTCCAGCCAGTGTAATACACGTGTTGGGAAAACAGATAAAAGACATCTTTCCAGTTCCAGTCTCTCACCAATTCCCTACTTTATTTGCACCAGTGGGGAAGGGGAAGAAAGCAGAGACACAATTTGGGAAGACCATTTTTGATCAGACCCCCAAGCCCTCTTTCATTCCCGGCACATGCTGAGAAAAAATGATTTCCATGAAGAACAAGATTATGCCAGGCTGTAAGTCTGATTTCAAGAGCAGCATGAATCCACCCACGAGGGCAGCGCAGCGGGTATTTCCAGGAAGGGCAGTCCCCTCCGTGTTGCAGGGAGAGCAAGGCAGACTCCTCGGGATCAAAGTGGGCAGCTGGAAGGGCTGCACACAGCCCCTGCTTTTAGATCAAATGCACACACAACGTACAAAAAGCAGTTACACTGCCCTGCAATCTGGCAAAGAGACCTCACCTCTTAAAAAAAGGTTACAAAAAAGACCAGAACGGGATCATGCATTTCCCCCGCAACGCAACCCACGTAAGGGCCAACTGCATCTTTGCCATAAATTCTCCCGCACAGGCGCATTATACCAACCGAAAGGAATGTCTTTCCATTTGTGTATTTCCCCTAAGGCACTCACTTGATAATGAAACCAGTGAAGGTCTTTGGGTTCACAATGTTATTATAGTCGGATCATATTTTGTTTGCAGCAGAGCCTGAAGAACTCCTAAGTAGCATATTACAGGCACCATCCACCTGTTAAGTCATGGTGTTTCTTCTGTAAGTGGACAAATCTGTTTTAGCCATCTCCAGAGATTTTCCGCTCACAGTTAATTATAAAGCGCTGACTGTACTCATTTCCTGATCTTAAAGGGAATCTATAACAAATTTATGCCACAGGTGAAGCCTGTTCCCTCTGTCTCTCAGAAAAATCAGCAAGACCTCTAATGGCTCTGGCTGGCCTCCTTCACCCTTCTCCCGGTGTCCCCAGCGCAGTCCGCTAAGGCAAACAGTGCAAAGAAAATAATAACCATTGGGAAAGAAAGTGCACACCTCGCCCGGGCTGTCTGACGGAACCTGACATTTTAGGAAAAAAAAAAAAAAGTCACTACAAAAAGAATAATTTTAACACATACACATACAAAAAAAATGGCACGGGAAGCCAGGCAATGGTTGTTCTATGGAGTCTATGGAGTGTTGGAGATAAAGATGGCCAGACCTGGTCACTAGTGTGCAAGTTATTCCACAGTCAACCAGGCTTGGGCAAAGACCCACCAGGAGCAGCAGTCAGGTTTTATTCACGTGTTGTACAGGCATACACGACTACGCAAGGTGAAAGGATCAGATACTTCCCAACAACTGGGGGAACAATTTTATTTAATGCAAGCGATGAGTTCAGAAAGCAGCCCTTTGAGACCAGTGAGAGACACTTTTGTCCTATGATACACGGTTCCGATCAAAAGTACCATTGTGCCTTGTACAGTACAAGTACTCTGGAATGAGGTCAGGTAAATAAGCATTCTGCGGAAAAAAGATAAGGGAAAAGTAGTACATCTTTGGAAAAAGTGATACGTCTTTCTGACAGAAACTGTTCTTCATGCTCCTCACAATAGGCTAATGTCTGATTCTGGGCACAAATCCTTGGAAATAAGTCTCCCTGACCTCAGAGACATACGTTAGGTCAATGGTTCCTAGCTTTCCAGACCAGTAGACAATTGACAATGATCAACATTTTTCTCAGCTTGTCACACGCGCTTACCATCAACCTTTTGATTAGAAGCACAGTAAAGGTGACATGACTCAGCAGACAAACTCGAGATGATGCTCTACACCCTTTTCAAGACAACCAGTGGAGAACCTTACCTTGGCTAATATCACCTTTGAGAAACTCAGGAAACAAATTCATTCACCAGCTCCCAGATTTTCTTGCGTTCTTGTACACCAAGTACTCAGGAGGCAGATACCTGTCACTGTCGAAGCACGACCATCCTCTTAGACTCACATGATTCCCTTTACTGGCTACCAAATATCAGCCTAACTTCCTAAAAACACACGTTTCTATCCTTTCTTCCACAAAGACAAAAATCTCACTAAAGATGTTACCCTTCTTCAATCAGGATAAACCTAAAACAACTGCTCTACCATGGAATGACAGAGTGGAAACTTTGTGTAACTATACATACCTTTGCATGCCTGGTTATTAAAAAAAAAAAAAAAAAAAAAATCTGAAGTGGAAATATCTACAGTACAATACTAAAGTTGAGTATTTTTTGTGACTTGTGCTGTATGTTTTAATTTGCCTTCCCAAATGATTTATACCAGTGCTTTACATTTTTTATTACAAGTAAATACAATTACCTATTCTAAAAATCAAAGGCATTGCAATATATTTTCATCAAGTTTGTCCAAGTAACTACATATTAAAATGGCAAACATCCCTTCAAATAACATCCTGGCAGAGTTAGCTTCTTCTGCAAGTAATAAAAATGGATAAGAGCAAATCGTGCTCCAAGATGTTTGGCTGCAATGGTATTAGACAGTTGATGTGTTCCAAACATCTGTCAGATTACTTAGCAAACACAACCACTGTTAATCAATAGTGAAATCTTTTTCTTTGTGGTTTAACTATATTTCTGTTTTTGTTAAACAGAAGAAAATTGCCAATTAGCTTGGACTCTGCTGGACCATACAGCTAGAGAAACTTACTGTCAAACTGATTGGTTTAGTAGAGTTAAGAAGATGGAGTTCAGCTGTAGTTCAATTAAAATAGTTAATGAATCACTGACAATACGTGTAGGTTTTGTGAAATATACTAGCTACAGCCTCTCACTGCTGTTCTTCATGATAATCATGTCAGCTTCTTTTTTCTTTTTTGTTTTAAGAATTTGATCATCTTTTAAAAACACCAAAATCAGATTTGCGTTCTACTTTCTTCAGTCATTTGGCTGAGAAACCACATCTTTTTCTCTTATTCTTCATATGTCTGTTTTTTTTTCTTTTTTCTTTTTTGATTCCAAACTACTTGGAACAGAGAGATCATATCTTCCTCTTTGTTTGGAAACTCTGTAGCAAATTATGCATTGCAGCAGTATAATAAATAAAAAGTAATAAAAATGTTAGGAAAGTCCTTAGAATAGTTGATGTTATTTTTACAATTACTCATACTGTCACTGTTTAAGAAACAATGCCGGGAAGATCTAGGACTTGAAGGGCACTTAAAACAATTTTTTTAAGAATATGCAATTGAAATGATGATGTTACCAACAGCAAAATGTTTTGCAAGGTGTACAGCTTCTCATGCTGCTTTTTCAAGTGCTTTTAACAGATGTTCAATTTCAAGTGGTCTGCAGATACCAATAGGCTTATAGTTCTGCATGAATCGGAGCAGCAGATGTGCCCTGCATTATGTTTTGCTATTCCCTTTATGAATTGATATGTCACCCCATGGGTTTATAGCTAGTTAATTTTGTAATGACATCACTACTTCTATACTTTTAATGATTCTCACAGGATTTAATTTCTCAAATAATAGAAATCTTGATCCTGAAATGGCTATGTAAAAGCAATATATAATAAACAGGTTTGTTTACACGATATCATTCTATTTCCCAGCAAATGCCTTCATAAAGAGCTTCTAGATAATACTGGTATGCAGGTGAACTCTTCCAGATACTCTTACAACAGGACCTAGTTTCAGGGCTCTACACTTAAGGTCAGTACATTTCTCCACAGGATAGTTACACTCAAAGAAATACTGTTCAGTGGTTGGAAGAAATGCGCATAAAAAGAGAATAAGAATATAAATATCTGGGAGGTTTCCATGGACTCTGCAGCAGCCCCTAGATATTGCCTCTGTCAGTGGCTGCGCTCCGTGGCAGGGTAACTTTACGGCTTGCATGGTGCCCAAATAAAACCACAACGCACAGGAAATTGCACCGAAGTTTCCACTGACTGTGACCTGACTGTGACAGGGCAGAGCTCAATCTTTTGGCTCGCACAATTTCAACCTTCCACGGGAGCCAAGTTTTTTCTCCTCCAACACAGTTGCAGAGGCTGTTGCAGTACAGCGGGCGCTCGCAGAGACCCTCTGAGCGCATCTGTGCACAGCGCAGGCAGCAGGACAGCACCCTTCTCCTCCGGAGGATTCAGCACCGATAAAGAATGCTTTGCTTTTTATTTTTAAATACTGTAAAGAAGGAAAAAAAAAGGGGGGGAGGGAGGAATGACATTACTGCTATATTTAAAGCATCTGTGACGTTTCTTTTGTAAAACCTAATTTTTAGGGATTTGGAAATTGACTGAAAATAAATGTTCCAGGCTGTAAAAGGTTCTAGTGAAGTATTTGGTGTTATGAAGCCTTGAAATATACCTGAAACTTTTAACTTTGAAAAGCAGAAACTGCATAGGCACACTCTTTCTCTCCCCATGACATTTAATAAATTATATTCCCACATTACTGCAAATGTCAAAATACATCTTTAGTAAAAGTCAGCTCTTGAAAAATCTTTAAGACCTAAATTTACAGAATAAACACTATATGCTTTTACATGCCCTTAGTGATCCAGCTGAAAGATCAAGGCTTTAATTCTTAAGAAGCAACGACATAATTCCTGCACACATAGAGAACAGTGTGATCTCCAAATCGTGACCTCGGGCAGACAGTCTGCACAGCCACAGCAGGAGTTCTGCCCATGTGCTCGAGGTTTCAATCCATCTTTAAGAACATGCAGACTAGGCAAGTATTTCTGTGAGTTTTCCGTGCCATTTCTTGTTTCTTTGAAAGATGCTCTAAGTCTTTTTTTTTTTTCTTTTTTCTTTTTCTTTTTTTTTTTTGCAGTCCGATTTCTTTTAAGAGAGTGAATTTGAGCCAAAGTGTAAGTTTTAACATGAGAAATTCAGGGTAGCTGATGCTTCAAAAAATGTTTAATTTGACTGGCCTTCAGCATTGGAATATAACAAAGAAAAACACCTGTAGGTCCCCATTTATTGCTTACACACATTATACACATTATTTGGCTTTCATTAAAACTTAAACCGCAAGCCAACACATTGCTTAGCAGCAGGCAACATAGTCCATACCAAGGCCAACTTGGTCTGAATGTGGAAGCACCTTCCCTCAGAAACGCAGCCTGCCACAAGGGCTCCAGACTTACCTGACATTCCCTGCACTGGTTTCCCAAGAAATACAGACCCAAGCTCTTGCTCACTTCAACTCTCCATTTCCATAGCCTGAATTCAGTATTTCTCCTAACAGGACCATTCCCCTAGGCATCCTTCCTGGCCCGAGAAACCAGAGCATCACAGAGGGGTCATTAGTGTGACGGGGACTTTCCCTTGGTCCAGGCATCTCCAACACAATACGCAGCATGGCAAGACAGAGCCTTACGGTGCAAAAGTGCCAAGATTCAAAATGATACAACTCCCAACACTTCCTCTCCTTCAAAAACTGAACTCCTATCACAAACATACACCCCGCTGAACATACATTTTCCCCTGGGGAGAACATAAAAGAGCAAACACACACATATGACAGATGTTAGATATGTTGCTCAGTGCGCTCCTTGAAGGTGCTCAGATACAGCAATTACGAGCTCAGCAGACTAACCCAGATGAGACGGGATGAAACTAGCCATTAAATTATGTCTGCTGCATTTTATCTGGGGTACTACCACTTTCTAAAAATGCAGTATCTAGACAAAACAGTTGAGTATCTTAAGGATGCAGGTTTGGGTTTTTTAAGCATTTCTGCTATTTACTCTGACATTTCCTCTGAATGTGTGTGGTGTTTTGAAAGGAAAGGAGTATTCTCTTACTTAAGGCCAGTCCTTCCTGTTTGTTAGTTTATCCCAAACATAAGTTTGTACATGAAAAAAACTGCTGCTCTAAGTCTGATTTCAAACATGTGGTAAAGGAGAATCTAACAATTTTATGAGATATAGTTACTTTTGTAGAGGGTGAGTTTGCCTCAGGGAATTTTCTCTGACTAGATTTATCACAAGTTTTTTGAACCAGATAATTCTGTTTGATAGCACATCTGGCAGCATCATAAAATCTTGACGTCCCGAGCTATTACACAGGAATTACTTTTGTAAATCATTTATGAATATTACTGATGTAGGCCTATTCTGGGCAGTAAGAAAGGAAGCAGCATACTGAAGGACAAAGGAAGGGAAAAAGGATTCCTACTCTTCTAGAATTCAACAGATAGGGTAGGTACCTATCATTTTACATGGGAAACATTCTGTCACCGATATAGCTGAAAAGTCCACATTACACAAGTTGTTCCCAACATTCTCTAAAAGGCAAAAGGGGAAAAAAATAGCTGAAGAAAACATTAAATCTGATTTCTGATGAAAATTTGCCCTATGCTAATCTTTAATAAGTCATTTAATAAGTAAATGTCACGTGCTGTTAAAAAGTATAATAAAAGCAAATTACAAACCCCAAAATAATTTTAAAAGCGTAAAGGAGGATCAAGTTTATCAAGGCTAGGATGAAAGAACATTTTAGCTCAAAAATAAAGTACTCCCCAAAATTCCCTGGTGATGTACATTTTGAACACAGCAGAATGACTGAACAGAATTTCTCCGTGTAATTAAAATAACATGATTAGATTTCCTTAAACTATAGTTGCTAAATATATACCCTCAAATGGAAAATTGGTAAAAATGTAAGCTTATGTTCACTTTTTGTATCATGAAACTGCCTCACATTAAGAATTTCATTAAGACTGTGCCAATCGGATTGTACATCAGACAATCAGAAAATTTACAGTACTGCCACTCTGGCAAGCTTATCTGGCATTATTTTCTTTTGAAAGACCTACTACGTATTCCACCTGCAATCCAAGAAGCTGCACCAAACTCCGACTCCCACTTGTCCTTAGAGAAGGAAGAGCAGGGCAGTGGAGATGGGTTGGATGGTGTAAATCCTGTAAGAGAGATTCCTCTCTTATGAGAGGGATTCACTGCTCCTTCCAACTTTCCCCAAAATTGGAGTTGTTGGATTTCACTTTTTGTCAGGCCAGAGCAAAGGAGAAGGTTGTTAGCAATACTGCACAGAAACATATTTTCAACTTTAGGAAGACGGCATCTTGCTGGGGAATTTCCTTGCTTCAGGGCCCATAAAGGGGGAGGGAGCAATGCTGCAATTGGTCCTATTGGACTTCCAAAACTCAGGCTCTTTCAGACTGTAGTAGGTCTATGAGAGAGACATAGAGCAACGACGGAGCAAATGCCAGAATAACATGATTAACTCCCGATGTGAGAGTAGGGAGGTACAGAATTTCTAAAGTCTGCTTCCTCCCAGAAAGCAAATTCCTGTTCTTACACACCCAGAACTGGTTTCTTTTGGATGAGACCGCTGCCTGCTAAAATCTGGAGCGATCACGTTCACGTGATACCCAGGACCTGTCCTTGACAGGGCAGAGTTACAAAGAATCTACCAGGACAGATGTTCCTGTCCTTTAGATAGAGATAGTACTGAAAAAAATATAGTTCTAAAACACCTCCAAGATAAATTTAAATTGTTGATATTTTCATATTAAACTAAAATCAGATAAATGCAACATTACACAGTTTTATTAACCGGAGCAGCTTTAAGTAGATATGCTTTTCAACTGCACAAAAGGATCCCACATAGGGAATGGGAGGGGGAAGCTGAAAATAAAAAAGGAAGAAGAAGGAAGAACTGAAAAGGAATGGTGGTTCCTAAGGTGGTATTGTCCAGACATTTTCCCTCACAATTGTCAGTACACTGGCTGTGGCTGGGAAATCATATTCTGGTTACCCGCTTCCTTCCAAATGCAAACATATGTTCTGTCTTTTAAATGAAGATGTGTAATGCAGAATAGGTAAAGAAGTCTTAGAAGATATATGCGAATGACTATGGGGCAAAGCTTTCTATGGAAACAGAACTGAAAAAATGGATACAGCCATACAAAAACTAGAAGGCATGAGAAAACCTGACAACATAATCAGGTCATGGAAGTTCTTTAAAAGGTTAATTCACATTTTTTTTTCCTAATTCAGTATAACTATTGGAATATTATTAGACCATTGCAGAGTTCCAAGGAGTGATGGGCTTCTTTTAGTCCATTACAAGAGACACTTGCTCCAGTAACGATGCTGAGCGAAGAAAATCCGTCATGTACTAACCATATCCCAAAAGAAATATTCCCCATTTTGTGAAGTAAAGTGAGATGTGGGAGTCCTTGACCTTCTAAGTAATTAAGGGAAACAGAGACATTCTTGTTTTTATTAGAGAGACACTAAACTATTTGAAAATAATTTGAATAGCTGGAGAATTAGTGTATTTGCCTGTTCATGAGTAGTGCAGATAGTTTAGAGTTCTCTTGGGGGCAACACATCGTAATGAATATCTGCTATTCATATTTAATGCAATCTGCCAAAGAGTGCTTTTGGGAGGACTTTCTGTGTCAATATAATGATTAACAACAGAACTGGAAAAGTAAATGAATTCTTTCTACGGGTGGGGCTGGCAAAAATATCTTACAGTGCTACGCAACTGCATTTGACTGTACTGTTTTAATGATGCCTATGGAAAATCCATTTCTCAGGGAAAAAAGCAAGAAATCTTTAAGTTGGAGTTCAAGGTAAACAACAACAATAACACACAGAAAAACAACTTCAGCAGAACATGATGTCTAAAACTACAACGTGCCTGACTTGAATAAGTCTGAAAAGCCAGAGATATTTAGTAGCAATAGATTGAATCTATTGCTACTAAATATAATAATTAGTTTTCATATAACCCTGTCCAAAAGGAATGCTACAGTTAAGTCTTTCTCTACCTTTTCCACATTCTCAGGTAATCTTACTTTCCATATGCTTTCTGACGCCTAAAAGACTTACATAAAACAGAATATAAAATACTTCAGTCTTTACAATGCGTTTTTAGAACATCTTGAACTGGAAAGTATGGGAAAGCTTAACTAAAATACAATGAATGATCTCAGTCCTGATTTTTCTCCTTGACATCCCAACAGCCCTCTAAAGAACACACTCAGTTTTCATTTATTTAGTTAGTTAGTTTTCATAAATTTGAAGGCCGCCTTCTATCAGGCTCACCACTATCCCCTGCCCCCTTACCAAGCTACTTTCCCTCCTTCTGCCTGCAGCAAACGAAACACAAATACAGAGGACCCAGAGGCTCACGTGGGCAATATGGGATTGCTGCCGCTGCTCCCATGGGCTAGCAGCACGGTCCAAGTCAACCAGGATGCCCAAAGAGGGATGCCCAATTCTAGCAAAACTGGTGCATTCTCCAGCCAAAGCATTTTATTATTTAGTGGCTCCCAAAATATCTCTAGGTCCTATAGTAATTTGAGCCAGGCCATGATGAGCATGCATCACAGTATTAGCTCAGACTAAGTTTTTCAATTCAAATTGTTACACAATATACTCACTGAAGGAGAAAATACTGTTTCTAAATAAACTAAGTGGCAATCTCCTGAAACTCTCTTCTTTTTTTTTTTTTGATATAGAAGCAACTCCTCATTACTAATACAAATGCGGAAACCTGCATGCCACTTGGTCTTAGCGGTGAAAATGCCTGCTTTGTGCTCTGTAGGATAAGTACAGCAGTAGGTAAATCAATCCGACTTATAAAAGTAATGATCTTCTTGACCGTGGTCTCTTTTATTCATGCAGTGCTAATGAGTAGTTCATGTATGCGTAAAAGTAATATTTTTTTCATCTTCTGACCTCTTTAGCACTGTGACCAACCCCCTAATTATTAAGTATTTTGCACTAAGTATCTCAGTATAAAAACAGAAGCCAAGTCACAGGTCATGGAGGCAACACCATTATTAACATCAATGAAACTAAATCACTCTATCGTGAACTCCTATTGTAATCCATTTGTTCACACAAAATTAGTACGTCTAAAATCTTGTTGTCGCTTTAACAGCATTGCATTGGAACTATCTCTCCCAACCATAGACTAAGACGACTTAATTTAACCCTAATGTTACCTGACAAAATGTAAAATGTAGAAGGGACAAAATAAAATAGTAAAGGCTTAAATGACAGTAATGTTGAACAAAAGCTGTTCAACTGCATTGTTTAAAAAATGATTAAAGCAGAGATCTTTGAATCTTTTCACAGTATTCCTATTATTTAATTTGCATTGAATTGTGAACAAACAAAAAGAATATGAAAGATAAAAAGCACAATAGCTTAAATCACTTATACTGCAGTGGTTCAGCCAAATTTAGATTTCGGTAAGTCTTTATAGTTTAGATATGTGTTTTCCCACCATCTAGTCTAAGCTGGAATTTTAATAGAGAACATCACCATACTGAGCACTGCCCATGGAATGGCTACGTTGTAAAATGCCAAAAAAAAAAATCCAAAAACCAAAAGAGACTGCAGAGACTGTGTCTGTAAAGAAATTCACATCTAAATCACTCTCCTCGATACTTTTTCTTTTTTAGACAGTATTTTTACACACTTTTGCAGTACAGTCTTAATTCCATAGGAAGAACTTGTGAAAAAGAAAAAAAAATCATATTGAATCACATACATTTTAATATTTATTGCATTTGTCTCCAAAAAGCCCCCACTCTATAAACCTCTATTTCTGTAACAGTGTTCAGTGTTCTTGCAATATTGTTTGCATATATTCAGTTCAGTATTCTAACAATTAACCAAGATAACTTCTGAAGGCTTGGAAAGTCAAATACTTCTAACTCCAAAAATTTACCTTTTTACCTCCAACACATTTAAACACTCAGGGCAAAGGAAGGCCTAATCTGATTATACCTCTTTGTGCATGTGACTGTCTGAAAGTTTATTAGAGATAAAATACTGGACAAAAAGATCAAGGCTGCCCAGCGTTCAACAATTACAGTGTGTATGCCCAGCAAGAAATCAGAATTAGTAAAAGTTTGGTTCCATACAACAAAACACAGTTCTGCAAACTTGCTTTTTAGTCAAGACCTTTTCGTACTGAACAGCCCCAGTAATATACCGAGACAAACATATCTGCAACAAACTGACCTGTGAAGATGAATATGTCCTGGTTTTCCTCACATGAGGGAGAGAGATACATTCATCTACTTCCTGCAAAGACCTCGAGAAAGACCTCTTGCCTATGGGATGCTACTCCAAGTTTATACCCAGGAGGATTTTCTTTGGAGATATTTAGACATATAAAAAAATAAATTCAAGCAAGAAATGCGTGTTTTCTATACAGTGAAGAACTAAAGTGGCCCAGCTAATATACTCAGCAATGCTTAAATTGTGAGAGTGCTGAACACAAAATTCAACCATAAACCCAAGTGCTCTTTTGCAGCCACAGGCAGCTTCTGGCTGCTAGCTGCCCACTGGGCTGCCAGAGACAGCCAGGAAGGAAGCAGGTACTAACTAAAGAAAACAAAAGCAGCATTAATTATAGTGCAACTTAAGAGAATGCTCCCCTGAGGAACCATCACTCTTAATGTTACTAACATGGGATTCCACAGTAGACTGTCAGGAGGGCCACATATATGTAACATGCAATGCAGAATAGTCTAGAATACATTGCATGTTTTACTATTCGAGGTTTCCTTAAAGCTTCGGCATTTCATACAGCTGCGTATTTACACTTATAAAACCAAAATTAAGCAGAAACAGTGCTTCAAAACAAATGCATGCCTTCTGTCCAAGTAAAGTACCCCACTCTGCAATTGCCCTTAAAATAATTTCAAAATCAAAAAGATAAGATCAGAAAGAAAACTCGTAAATCAAGCTATCAATGCCGAGCACTTACTTGCAGGTGATGGGGTGCTGCACCCACTATTTGGTGGGTGACTCTGCAGTCCATGAAGAGCAGGCAGTGACAGTCCACCGATGACTGGAGGAAAAAGTAATGGATATGGCGCTGCTGGATAGTGAGTCATATGTCCGTTCACTGCTGGTACTGGACATGTGCGGCTGCTGGTTGTCATGTTAATACCTCACAGTGTGGAAATATTAAGTTGCATTACTCTGGGCCAGCAAAGAGATACCTGAACTTGTGAGTGGAGAGGGTTGTCAAGCCAGCACGTACTTCTTGACGTGGATTGTGCGATGATGTGGAGAGGTAATTCACTAGATTAGATCCGTCCTATACTTCATTGCTGATTCTTACTGTTCTCTTTCCCAATACGTTCTTGCTCTGCAGATTATAGAGAGAACGTCTTGTTACTCTGTCAACTCAGGGTGCAGATCTGCGGCTTAGGCAAATGTTTCTCCAGGAGGACAGTCACACTCTACAGATGCATGCTGATGTAGTCTGTGGGGAAAAAAGGAAGATTTTTTTTATATATAAATATATCTCTATATGTCTATATATGTTAATATATAAATAGTTTTATATATAGATGTATTTACATATGCATATGTAGGAAATAGTTCTGTCTTTGCAACATTTGTTAAGTGATTATCTAAGATGAGCTAGATAGCTATCTAGGCCTAGGAGTCTTATTTCACTGAAGGTAACAGTAGAAAACTCAGTAACTTGGTTTCGTTATCCAATGCTTTACATCAAAAGGATCTGCATGGACAGGGTTAGAGTTTGGGGAGCAGATGAGATGTCCAGGCAACAAATGGATATGACGTGGGACACAGTTTAGTCGGATGGTTGTATATACCTCTCTGGGCAGCCTGTTTCAGTGCTCTGAGGGTGACAGAGCCTTGGCACAGGCTGCCCAGAGAGGCTGTGCAGTCTCCTTCTCTGGAGATCTTCCAAACCCACCTGAATGCCACCCTGTGCCACGTGCTCTGGGTGTCCCTGCTGGAGCAGGGGGTTGGACTAGATGATCTCTAGAGGTCCCTGCCAACCTCAACCATTCTGTGATTCTGTGATCAAAAGCACTATCAAGTCAGCTAAAGCCTTGTTTGGCACCTGCCATTTTAAAAACAGGACTGCCATCTTCTAAAAGCCACATGGACCTTCCTCTGGGTTTCATTCGAACAGCTGCCAGCTACAGAGGGGTCTCCATTTTCTCAGTCTCCAGATATAAAGCCTTAGGCTGAGAAGAGGTGACCTTCTGTGCTAATCTGAATGGTGAAACTTGCTCCCTCTAGTAGCTGTTCAAATTTATGGACAGCAAACGTGCAACACTACTAAGTCTTGGTGTTTGCAGAGCTACTGGAAACACCGCATCACAGAACCACAGAATCACAGAATGGTTGAGGTTGGAAGGCACCTCCAGAGATCATCTAGTGCAACCCCCTGCTCAAGCAGGGACACCTAGAGTACGTGGCACAGGGTCGCATCCAGGCGGGTTTTGTGAAACCTTCTGGATTTTCTGCAATACTCTGGCCAAAAGTCATCACATATTGCAGCTGGCTCCTTAGCATTATCCTACCCAAGGCATTCTCAGCCTCTCCCAACACGTGCTGCTGTGGGGAAGAAAGCAGGAGCCACATTGCAAACATTGCTGCCCAAAAGCTAGACAGTCGCCTAAAGGAGGTTCCTGGAAGACCACTTGAAGTCCTTACAGCTACTACAGTGAGTGCACAGTAACAAAATCCAGCTCCTACACAGATTTTTAGTCATAGGTTTTTTTAATTATAACCTGAAACTAAAAGGAACGAGATTTTTGGATGGGAAAATAAAGGAACAGAAGCAAAATGGCTTGTCAAGGTCACAAAGCAAAATCAACAACAACAAAGGGAATCTGCGACAACACTGTTTTTACTATTGCTACTGCTACTCAGTCTGCTGCTTGTCAGTAAGAATTCAAATGAGCAAGGAAAAAAAAGAAAAGAACCAAATGCATATGTTTGCCTGTCACAGAGCAGTGGAGTGCTTCTACTCTGTGAGGAATACCAGGAAAGGTTACCAGCTGTGCATGTTTTTAGACAGCAATTTGCACTGAGTACAGCCTGCTTGGGGATAACAGAAATGTAGTTGCAAGTATTTGATAACTGTATAAATTATGCACAAAATACCTTTAATGTTAATGGAGACAGACATATGCAGAGATGAGACTATAAGAGTGGGTATACTGAGTTAATGCACAGTTCCAGGGGAAGAAAGAAAGGCTGTTAGTCATGCTCATCTCAAGGACCATGTGTCTGGAGATCGGTGAAATCAGCCAGATCTTTCGAGGAAGCCTCAACAGCCAAATATAATGACTCATTAACAACACAAAATGAGATGAACCATAACAGGTAACTTTCTGTTTTATCTAGCAAGAGCTTTATGAAACTTGAGAGACAGGGAAAGTGAAGCACCAAAGGAACACTCAAAGAAGGAATGTTTTCCAAAGCAATTCTGCTGAAGTCTGCAAAATTTCCACAAAAAAACAAAGCGGGGAAGGATGTCGATCAAATCCAGCCCCACTAAATTAAACATAAATCAAGGTCACCTATTTTTAAATCATATAGGCTGTCAGAAATAAAACGTATCTGATAAAACGATCAAATACTTTCAATTATATTTCTATTAGCCACAAAAATGCAGAGCTCGGCATGAATGACCAAATGTGCTCAATCAGTGGTCTTTATTGCTATTTGACCTGGAGAAAAAATATACAGTTGTATGATGATCTAACCAGGAAATACCTGCACATTTCTAGGTAGCTGGATACACAATTTGTACTTCCAGTCTTGGGTAAAATAAATTCTAAATAGAAGACAAGTAGATAGTGACAGACATATTACTGAAGTATCAGGGCTTTGGTGTTCAGACCTCAGATTTACTAAGGTCTTCATTTTCCATAATTACAGCAATATATGCATCTATATATTTAAATGACAGTTTCCAGAAAAGACAGGATAGTGAGGGGAAAAAAAAAAGCATTCAGCAAAGTATATTCCATAATGTACTGGTAATCTCAAAATGTAGCAATATTATAGCTCCTTAATATGTAAGTACATATGAAATACCTACTAATGCCAAACTGGCTTATAAGACATGGCTCTGCATGCCTATGGCTTTATATAAGATACAATTATATATTAAAATTACGTGTTCCCAGAAAGTAAGTTGCTCTTGACCTACTCAAAATTTTATCATCCTCATTTTACCCTTCATGGCAGGAAATTTCCTGGAGGAAAATGTACGCTGGACATTAACCTTCAGAACTTGCTGTTTACTTTTCTCTCCATATAAATGCAGACAGAGCATACGGGGTAGCGGGCAGAATGCTCTAGCCTGTATATTCTAGTGTATCATTAGCCTCTAAACCATGTAGATCAGAATCGTCAGGCACTAGTTCTAGGGACCAGACTTTTTTAAGATGGTCAAAGTGAAAACCATAAGCAGAAGCCCAGGTTCTAGAAATGCTTCTTGTGAAAAGAAAGTGTCAGTCACGCTCTGTACTCACCAAGGCATTGCAAATCACGGGCTCTGCTATCAAAGATCACAGACCAGCCACCACTATCACTGCATGGCAGGGGCAGAAACTGTTACTACAGCTGCAAGGTAGAAACTGCCATGACACAATAAACACCCAAATCTTTGCCCTGCACCTGGATTTCCTTGAGGAGGCAGCTGAACGGCTTACCCTAAACAGGACACTAGAAGTTGGCTACTGCGGATGAGGAGCAGGAGCTTGTGACAAAATAAGGGACCAGCCACATGGCTGAACACTCCTTCACGCAAGGCAGCTGCGCTGGTTCCGCCCCACACATACCAGGCAGGATTGCTAGGAAATGGCTGTCACCAAGGCACTTCAGAGGGCTACCCAGTATATTAAAAAATCAGCTCCCATTAGACCTGTCTTAAGCAACTGTTCATCCGTATGAGGGCTGCACAGCCCAACCCTCAGTATAAACAGTGTATGGAAAAGGATCATACAGAAAGGCTCCTTTGAAGGCTAACCAAAAGATGATCACATTATGCACTATACTGCGCTGAACCGCCGCCAATGACTTTACTTTGACAGCACATAGGCCTCCTTTTTTTTTTTTTTTACAGGCTTTTTATTGACTTCAGTGATAAAGCAGATGGCCACAGGGGAAAGAGGCTAGAGAGCCTCCAGTGCAGAACAGACAGCATATTTATCAGCTATGCTTAATACAGCAGGTGTACCTGGCTCTTCTATACTTCTTCTCAGTGTTTATGAAGCTGAGCAGAGGTTCAAAAATTTTACATAAAAGCTCCAACTTTCCCTGGATAAACAGTGACCCAACTTTTCTTACTGTTTTCCCTCTTAATTTTACATGCACTTTGTGCAGACTCTACTATGGAAAGAGTTTAACTTTCCATCTACCAGTTCTCCTAGCATGTATTCTATTAACCAGTTCTCACTGGTTAAACTGCTGTTTAGCCTGTGCCTGGTACCAACACTTGACATCTTTACTGCAACAATTCATTGTATTGTCATCTATCTCTGCTGAATTTTGTGCTCATTTAGGCTTGATTTTAATCCATAAGATCACCCTGGCTATTACAGGTGACTTTCACACATTTCAGCAGCTGGAAGGCAGGAAGCCAAGACAAGAGGCTGGGCTGACAGTCACGTGCCGCTAGGAAGGTTATGCCCTGTCCTCCCAGCGCTAGCGTGGTCCCTTCTCCACATTCATCTTCTTCATTTTCACTGTCTGCAGCAAGGAAACGAATTGTCGGCATTACGATCAAAACAGCATTTTTTGCTTTTTTTTCCTGCTAAAATAAAGGAACCAGAGTGGTCTGCCCTACCTACATCAATGCCTGAAATCCCGCAGCCCTTCCGAGCTACCCAGGGCTGTGCCTTGCCCTCCTCTGCTGCCCTCTGACACAGGCAGCCTCTGTCGCTCTTCCCGAGCGCACGCGCTGGGGCACCTCCACGCCGAGACGCGCCGAGCCCAGCGCTGCGCTCAGCAGCCGCACGCGAGCTCGCCGCTCTGCAGCCTGCACGGCCCTCAAGCTTCCAGGGTCACAGAGGAAGTTGCTTCTAAGTTCATTTCCCATTCTCCTGCCAACGCCAAAATCCCCCCTCTCTTAAATCTTTGGCTGAACGCTAAAACAGGAACCTCCGGACGGAGGGGACAGCCTGGCCAGCAAAATGGGAGAGGCGAGTTGCTCCCCTCTCGGCAACGAAAACAATTCAAGAGAAAATCCGCATGAACAATCCTTTAGCAATTTATTACGTCTTTTCCTGAGGGATACAGTTGACTGAGTCCTTATTGATTATGCAGCTCTGAGAAATATTCTAATGCTGTTTTCAAAACAAGTCAAGATCTAATAGTTTCACGAACTCTGACTGCATTTAATGTATATTTTGTAGTTTATATTGAAATCTCTGATTATGCATATGCTTTCTATTATGCTCGCTCACGGTACTGCATTGAGCAGTACTGAATAATTCAGCAGATTTAGCAAGAGTCAAGTGTAAATCAGTCAGATACAGTAACACGACACCCATGCTGCCTTTAAACTATTAAAAATATGTGGAAACTTTATGTTGAAAAGGAATCTGCCCTGATTTCCACAGGTCGTCCTCGCCCGCGAGACTTGGCGTTTGGTTCTCTCGACTGTACAACCGAGATTTAATTAAACAATAAGCCGGTTACAGTGGCAGAAATAAAAAAGCCTTTGGAGTGTGATGTTTCCTTTATTAGCATAGTGATGTGAAACTAAACAGAAAAAGCAATCTAATAACAAACATTCCTTTGAGAACTGCTCAGGGAGCAAAAGGACATCCACTTATTGTTCAGCCCGTCCCATTGGTCCATATATGGCAATAAAGGTACAATAGAAGGAAACAGGAAACAGACTGGCACATCTGCATTATCTTATTAGAGGCTAATGGATATCTGAGAGGAACATGCATCTGATTCTGAATAGTCTGTACCAATCTCCTAAGCAATTACTCTTAATTAGTGGATTCTGTTTATAGATGGAACTTAGTGTACCCTTCTGTATCAAAGAGATGCAGGCATCTGGAGAGAGATATGGTTTTCTTAAAGGGAAAGCACGACAGCACAGTCTGAGGGATTTTTTTTTTCTTTTTTGGCATATAGAAGCTCTCTCAAGCATAACATATTCTACTGTATTATTAATCAAAAGGGCATGCTGGTTAAAAAAAAAAAAGAAGGAAAAAAAGAGACCATACTGCTAATCTCAAATTCTGAAAATAAACACTGAAAGCTAATACTTGCATATGAATTATATGACAAAAATCACTTTGATGATAAGCAAATAAACAACTGAGCCCTAAAATTTTCAACTGATGGCCAAAAAGCTTAAAATAGCAGCTTAAGTCAGAAGAACAACATCTGCATTTTGTATCTGCCAAGTCTGCAGCCAAAAAAAGTAAACCACTCTATATGAGCAGATGCATGAATAAAAAAGAAAATGCATGAAACAGAACTTCAAAGTCAGTTTATTGAAAAGCAGATCTGTAGATCCTACATCCCAATAACCACAACTGTCATATATTCTCAACTATAGGTGCAGCAGTCACTGGGGGGGAAAAAAAAAAAAAATTGCCATAACAAAATTTAGACATTATTACTACCATGCTTTTCCTGGATCTTGGCATATAAGATAGCTGTCCACTGGGCAGTTGTGAATTCCTTTTTGTCATGCAACTGACGCTTACAAAACCAATTCTTGTTTTATTTGTTGGTTTTTTTCCTGATGGAGATTGTTAACATACTTAATATAATTAATGCAATTATTGTTTACTTGAAAATCCTATTGGGAAGTATAGAAAGGAAAAAAATGCTTCTCTTTCTCCCCTAAACAGCTATGTTTCATATTGTCTACATTGCAAACACACACTCATGTATCCCTGAAAAAAACCCAAATCTAAATGTGAAAGGCAAAAACAGTAAGAGACACAATGACACCCATTTATTTACACACCATACAACAGTACCCTGCTGTGCCAGCTATTGATTTTAGTGGAACTGAGAGTCCATGTTGGAGAGCAGCAGCTGCGAGTGCATAGCCTCAATCCTCATATGGGAACAATACTCCATAAGCAGAATAACCTATTTCAGCCCACCTTCATATATAACATATAACATTAGAAACACACACAACTTACATTCTGAAATCTAAAAGGCATTATGCTTATTTTTTCACAAGGGTTCAGGGGAGTTATTAATTTATTTGTGCCAGCACAATGCTGCCATAATGAAGAGCTCTGAAGAAGTGAAAATTCACACTTCTCATTTCTACAGATTAGATTCTACAGATTCTACTTCTCTCTCTACAGAGATGTTACTTCTACTTTATACAAACTGTATTTAAGAACCTGCCCCTGCATCATGCGATTTCGCTCTCATTTTTTCCCTGTTGTTTGCTGTTTTAAAGGGCTCTTTGGAACTGATGGGGTTTTTTTTTGAGCTATCTGCATGCCATGTTTCTTTCATTACTCAGCAGTTGCCAAAACTATACTGAGAAGAAAAGATAAATGGTTAGGTCAGGTGATGGGGTTAACAATTTACTGTGTGTACTGCCCTGAGAAGCCAGATATGGTAGAATTGCCTCATGTTTATGTACAGGATAAGAAGTTGATTTCCTGTGCAGAGACTTTCAATCACCCCTATAAGGGACTCTCTTAACGGTTTTTCACAAAGAATTCAAGGGGCTCTGAATACATTTTGTGCTGCAATATAGGATACTCTGTTTTGTAACTGAATGCATTCCTAACTGTTCTGCCACGTTCAAAAATCCCAAAGGAGTGACAAGGGAAAAAAGAAGTTCTCTTTTATCTATGGCAACAAAAAGAAACACAACTGAGCTTCCTGCACCCTGAACGTAGAGCACTTTTATACTGATTTTCCTCCCCAAATTATTACAATATATTTATCTAAAAATATTTCTTAATGCTTAAAATTACTCTTCTGTTCTCTCACTTCTGTCTCTGTTGGTCCTTGAATTATTGCTTTAAAAGAAAGCAGGATGTAAATGACTAATCTTGTATTGAAAATATCCTAAATAAGAAGCTATCAATGCCCATGTAGTTTTAGGAGATGGATGTTTTCCAGCACATGGCTCCAGACCTTTCCCTCAAATTCAGACTGAAACCTGTTTCTCCCATATCTGCCCATCTCAGCCTGAAGGCCAAAATACACAACCTCTTCTCAAGTATCTTTCAGCAGATCCACAATTTCAGAAGTGCAAGGTACCCAGCAAACACAGTTCTTCACTAAAAGTTCCCTGGGCGCCCACGCCATGTATAACAATACATATTACACATATAAAATGATGAAGTGTTTCCTGGTGAAAGTGTTATGCTTACTGCGTTAGCCTTGTTCTCCAGCCACCTTTTTCCAACAAGTTTCCTTTGGTCCTGCACAGTTTTTCCCAGCTTGGAACAACTATGCCCCAAATTGTCCTTTAGTCCTATCTATGCAGCAGCTTCTTTTTTCCTACCTGCTTCTACACAAGGTAGCACAAAAAGAAAAGGGAAGATATCATTAGACAGAATCGAGGAACCTGCTCCATGGATTCCCCTCTTACTAGCTGGTCAAGGCAAAGAAAAAGGACCATGGACAACAAAGATGAGTGTCAACAGTGCCAACAACTGGTAAGACATGGGAAGATCTACATAGCCCAAAAGGTAGCACCTCAAATTGACAGTGGTCTCAACTACCTCTAAATAAAAAGAGCATTGGCGATTGCTGCCTGCTATGTATCCAATATGAGAAAACCCTTTCTGAAAAGCTGGCAAAACACTTGTCACAATCACTATCCTGAACTTGTGAATGGAGAAATTCAACCTTCTTAAGTTCAGTATGGGACACACTTCTTGTCCGGCAAAAAGACCTTCTGCAGGAGGTCCACCCCTTAACTGGCAATTGTCCTTTAACTCTAGGTCCCCAGTATCCAGGGATACCATCACACTGATTTCCAGTTAAAACAGGTTTCTGTGAGAAGGAAATATGTGTGAATAAATATGGATGACCAGGGGAAGACAGTCTGAGTAAGGAAAGAGCAGCAAGGAAAACTGCTTCCTGCTGAATGTGTTCAATATCATCTGACATTACGGGACACGGAGATGTTTACAAGTGTGTCACTCTCTTCCCAAATGGTGTTACAGCTAGGAGGATCAAGACACATCTGAAGACTTCCAAGCTTACTTTTAGAGTGCATATCCTTAACCTTCTAGCTGATGGGAAACATATCAGGGTGACCAATGGCTAATAAAGCACTTAGCATGATTGCAACGGCTCAAAAGGCCTTACACTGGTTGTTTACAACCTTTAAGAGGCCTCTGAGATCAATAAGAGGGGTCAAGTGATGTTATTGTTTTGGTGACAGAGGAAAGATCCCTAGTAAATGATGGTGGACTGGGAATCCTTAAAAAGATGGGAGTACTTCAACTGTTCTAAAGCAGTAAACAACTTTGGAGGGCAGTGCCTTGAGAGAAAAGTTCATCTCTTTGGGAGGCCAACACTGTGGCCATGCTGAGCACTGCAGGTGAGCTACTGAAGCAGGAAGGTAAGACACATCCATCAAAGAGAGTGCAAAGACATGCAAGACCAGTTTTGACTTATCCTGGTGACAGTAGATGATGCTTTTAAAAGCCCAATGATGTCAGGAGTTCAGGACAGTGGCTCAACCAATTCCTTGCAAGTACTGGCAACATTGGCTGTGCTATCCTCCACTAGCGTGCCAATGCAGGCAATGTAAAGTCACGGTAGGCTACTGTTGGTGAGGATCAGGTCAAATTTAGAGTTGCCACATTTGCTTCTAGCCTTTGTTCGATAATTCACTACTAGAGATGACTGTCCCTGCACTGAAGCAAACCCTGTCCTTCTGAGTTTTAGAGCTGTTTCCTTGAGAAGTCTTGGTTTTAGCACCGCAATCAGAGCAAAGCAGAAGCATACCATCTCTCTATGTGAGTACACCTGGGTGGTCATCATCCTCTGTACGGATCCACAGAGAGCATCTTTAGCGGCACAGGAGGCAGAACCTGGGGGCTCAAACTTAGCCAATCTGAAGAGCTAGGCAAAATCACGAATTCTAACACTAGAACCTTCATCACTGATTGAAGAAGCTAGCCTTAGAGCTTGAGTTTTCACTTAATGTCCGACAGCTCTACAACTGGGAAATGCGGCACTTTTTGAGTATGTGTCCTTACTGAGGAGCAGACATACTGCCTGGGTCTGCACTGAGCCGGCACTGTAGAAGAGTCATAGTCAAATGTTATCTTCACCCACTGACCCACTGTACATGAAGAATCAGAAACTTTAACATAGTCATTGAGACCAAAAATCAGGGAGTAGACAAAGAAAAAGAAAAAAAAACAGGGATTCTTAATGGAAAAGACACACAGCAGTGGAGGTCCCTTTCTCAATTCAGTACACTTCGCTTTACACACAGAGCAGGAGCAAGAGCCCATGTGGTACCTATTGCAATGAAAAACTTTGCAGGTTTGAGTGATCCAATACCATTGATAGTATGCACATTGGTTCTCTCAAAGAACAAATAACGGTTACTCAGGATGCTGAGAAACCTGAAACAATCATTTGTTAGGCATGGTACTAAATTGTGAAATTATGACTTAGGCTTCTCAATCCNAAAGAAAAAAAAAACAGGGACTCTTTATGGAAAAGACACACAGCAGTCAGCAGAGGAGGTCCCTTTCTCAATTCAGCACACTTCACTTTACACACAGAGCAGGAGCAGGAGCCCATGTGGTACCTATTGCAATGAAAAACTTTGCAGGTTTGAGTGATCCAATACCATTGATAGTATGCACATTGGTTCTCTCAAAGAACAAATAATGGTTACTCAGGATGCTGAGAAACCTGAAACAAGAATTTGTTAGGCATGGTACTAAATTGTGAAATTATGACTTAGGCTTCTCAATCCCCTAGACCGAGTCAGAAAGTGAGACATTATGTTCAGGAGGCGAGTTTCATCTGTTAACAGTCTAATGTTTTTACATTACAAAACTCAAATTCCCATTTCCTCATAGCTAGACGTGTTCAGAGCCTTACTGTACCCCTTTGTTTAGTGGGGAGGCTGATATAAGTGGAAAGGGGGAAAAATAAGGGATTACAGGCTGAACAGTCTCTCATGCCACTTCATTCCTGACTACCAGTCTGTTGGAATGGAAGCGCATCTGTGATCCTAACATCATGGAGGTACTGACACTGTGCTAACACAAAACAACACACACATAATTTATCACCTTTTGTCACATACACTAAGTTTAATATTAAGCCTACTGAAAGGTTCTGTATTTCCTCTGAGTTATTAAAGAGTCTTCAGTTCTACTTTACCCAGAAGACGACATTTCTGCTGTCTACTTCAGGCTCCTGAACATTCATTTACTACATACCACAAGTTTCAATATATTCCCAGTAAGACTCACATAGGGTCAGCAGAATACACTAGTGAGCTGGTGGAGATTATGAACATTTATTTTAAAACAGTGTTATCTGTAACTCCCTGTCATAGGAACAACAGGGTAGCAAAATTAGGGACAAGCACAGACATTAACTAGGAGAGGACAAAGGCACAGAGTGGATTATAGGACAAGAAAGCACTTTTATTGACAGTATTTTGTTTAACAGGGCGCCAATATAGCAATTGCAAAATGCTCATAATACACTGAGATAATAGTGCACATGTAAGCACCTTGGGAGTCATCCTCTGAATCATCTGAAAATGCTGCAAAACCTTATCAGTCAGGTCATAAGGACAGAGGTGCAATAATCAATCATGGTAGCCACCAAACCAGCACATGTTTTCCACATCATAATGCATTCAGAAAATCTATGTCCCAGAATTATTCTGCAGGAGGTGCTGGACAGATGGATAATGGAAGAGATATCAGAAAGGCCCAAGTGAACTACTACAACCATATACTTATCTACAACAGTAACCTAAAAGAAGCCTAAGCACCAACAAAATTTAAGGAGAACTCTGTCACAAAGGTCTTGGCCAGCCTATAGAGCAGGACTTCTGACACAATGCAAAGCTATTTTTGCAGATAAAGGAAGTGGGTGGATTAACTGCAATGTCACCATTCCCAACAAACCTGTTCATGAAGGCAGTTTTCCACTGGCAAATGCAGCACAGGTAAGAATTCAGGTCTGAACAGCTTCATTTCCACTGCATACGAACCTTTAGGGAAGAAGACACGTAATATACTGTCGCATGGCATCTTATTGGTATGCCTAAACCTATTAGCATTTCTAAGCATTTTAGCTGTAACCAGATTAACCTCTATGCAGATTAAACTAAACACTAAACAGGGCAGTATTTAGCCTCTGAATCCATCTGGATCACTAATCTTCCAGGTTCATTGGCTAAGTATATTATAATTATTATTTTTGAAAGCATTCAGGACAGTAACAGTGAGCATTTTCATAATTATGTCAGGAGATATCATAGCTGAAGCAAAGCTAATGGCCAAATTTCATTGAATATGTTAGCTACCAAAACATAATACGGATTAAAGGCATGAATGGCAAAAGAAGGTCTGAAAGTGTCAGTTCCTGCTCACAGCTAGCTTCCCGCAGGTGCTAGTTTTTAGCCAGCACCTAGCCATTCACCTGAATGAATTTCAGGGGAGCACAGATCCTGCCTCTTGCTCTCTCCCTGACTGCAGATGTTGCTCCTCACCAGTAGTTATGGACAGGAGGAAATATATTTTCCAGGAAAGCTGAGCACGAAGAAGGAGGTATTCAATGAGGAGGACCTGGGCATGCTTGGTATTCACTCACTGCAGCCCAGAGGCTCCAGTGCGCCAGGTGCTGCACAAAAAGCGACGTACCCCTGTCAAGGAATGACAGTGCTTTGCTGCAAGTATGGGCTGCAGCCCCAGGGTTTCTGCTGGGAATAAAAAAGCATCTGTGCATCAATCAGCTCAGTACAATGAAAACATACACAATGTTTCCATGTACAATGGAAAAATAACCGTGTTTCTACTTTCCTGTTGTGCTCAGGCTGGCAAGTGGGGTGATCCTCCTGAAAAAGTAGGAAACGACCTGCCTCTGTCACCTGTGAAGGTTGGTAGGGCATTAAAGGAAGGTTGTAGAACAGTAAGCAGGGGGAACCTAAGAAGAACTGGGGAAGTAGTTAGTAGGAATAGCTGCATACTGCCAGTTAGTGAGATTTTCCAGGGGAGATACCGCTTCTTTTCAAAGTACAAAGTAAGCCTGAAAAGTTTCATTCGCTCAGTCTTCTGTAGCATAAATTGCAAGATTTGCTCCATTAAATCATTATGTGGATTTGCACAGCTTGAATTACTACACGAATTAAATTCAACTTGTATCACTGCTTCAACTATCATTTGGGCTGACTGATACCACCTCGTGATACAACAACTCACTGAACACTTCACTGTTCTCACAGACTTGGCACCTGGCTGCTTATCCAAAGCAAAGCCTACAATCCAGCTCAACACTTGTACTGTTATATTGATTTCATAAAGCTCTCAACAGCATCTAAAATCCCACAGGAGCCGCTAGAGCCGGCTGACTCTTAACAGATAATTGGCCAACATTCACCAAACTGGACCAGGAGAGAGGTAAATTCAGCCCCAAAGATGACTCACTCCCTGGAAGCAAGAGTGCAATAAGTCAGTACTTCCTCCTCCAAGCCTCCAATCAATACTGAACCACAGCAAACAGAAAAACAGCACAGATATTCAGCCTCAGGAGCAAGATAGCCATTTTGGCAACCTCCAACCCATACACACAGATAAACATAAACCAGGAAGAGCAGCAATACTGTCAAAGCTCCCAAAAGTGCTTCCACATGTCAGGAGTCAAGTCCTGCATGATGCTGAGTACAAGCCTGTGCTGACCTACCTCCTGGTACTGGGAATATTGTCTCTGCTGCCCTGATGCTTTCTTGCTTTGTCTTACTGCGTGCTGCCACTCTTCATTCATTTTATGAGGCTGGTTTTTATTTCTCATGTGGATCTTAAGCTGTTTCCACTGTCCAAAGCCTGGCACCAGGGCAGGTGCACTTTTCGTATGAGTTTTGGTGCATGTCGGATTAGAGCCTGTCCCCAGTGCAGCAGCGTTCTGCCAGAATGACCTTATCAGGGCGCATCCTGCAAGATTTTCAAGACAGCAATGCCTTACAAGCCAGCATCTAGCAGACTGAAGCACTGCAAAGGATATGGGAGAGTCTGAGAAAAAAATTGCTGGGAAGCCTAGCTGGGTGCCCAAGGCTGATAAGACAACCGGATTTAACTATGTAAATGCCAGTGGCCAGAGCTTATGCTTGAATTCGAATGTCAAAGCAGATATGTCACAACCAACTGCTTCTTAGCAGCACCTGAAGTTTCTTTCAAGCAGATGAAAAAAATGGGTGAGCGCAAGAGCTTCTCCCTAATGCTCTCTGCAAAACCAGACAAGCTAACAAACAAAAAACCCCACTAAAAAGTCCTAGCTAGGAAGGCAGACACTCAAAATCCACTCAGGAGTGTCGCGATTACAATCAGGCTAACAAATCACTAAGCAGATTAGTCCAGTCATATGATAGCTGAAAGGTACACACTGGTTCAAGGAAATGCTTCCTTGCGTTTCCTTCAGTACGTCCATTAGTGTCCTTCCCCAGCTAGTACTAGATGTAGTGACTGGGCCTCAGACGGATGTCCACTATATGGGGTCTCTCAGAGTACTATATGCTAAAGCAAGTCAGAGCTAAGCAGAAAACAGCAATTTAAGTGTCCTCAAAAGGATGCGTAAGCAACAGAATGCAATAAATACATAAACTAATGGAAACAATCCCTCAAAATAAGTGACAACTTCCGTAAAGGCTGTCACTTCCTTTATACAAACAATGGTTTTAAAAGATACTTTTGCTATATGGATCCTATGACAGGCTTTCCTATTTCCCAACTTGAGTTACTGTAGTAATTCTGAACAGGGAAAGAACTGTTTTCGGTCTGCACTGCAAATCCTCATCTAGGAGGGAGAGCGGAAGAGAACAAAAGTGGGAGGAAAACAAACATATTGAGTACAGTCACAGTTGCTTAGCTCGATGACAGATGCGAAGACTCCTCTTTCAGGAATACAAAGCTCCTGTGTGCTATCAGACACTCAGTGGCAACAGTCTGATAAAAACAACCCAGTCTAGATAAAATAGACACTTAAATTAAAATTCAAAGTTACTGTGTGGATTTTAAGTAACATACTTGATCGAGTAACACATGAAAAGAATGTTCTTTAAAACGATACAGAGCTCTACTATAAGAGATAGAAGAGACATTCAAGAAGTTTGAGGGAAAAAACAGCACCTCTATATCATTTCTTTCTATAAATGGGTGAATTGTCTCATATACATATATCTACTCAGACCCTGCCTTTGATAGATAAAAATATGTATTTTTTAAGCATGATCTTCCAACAAAAGACAAGTAGAATCCTAAAAAAGTAATAGGAGTCCATGCGTTAAAGAAAACCTTAGGGTATATTTCCTTTTAACACATTTTATAACCACAGTAATATGCCTACACTATGTTTCTACCATGTGTGAGCTAAGACAACTCCTTTCCGCACATGCTTGAACTGTAATGATGGACTTTAATAATAAAAAAAAAAAGAGATCAAATGTGTTGTCTTTATTATGAGAGTATATGGGTTTTGGAACAGATAGAAGTATTTATTCTTTTCTACAAAGAGGAACTAAAAAATAGGCCTCTGAATATTAGAGTTAAGCATCAAAGATCAAATGGCTAAAAGCAGAATAATAAGAACATTTAAGAAATGCTATAGTAAGAGCTTACATTCCAGTCTAGCTTTTGATTTAGTGATAATCCTCCAAAAACAGTTCTGCATCTGATAAACACAGGTTTAGGACTCAGTTGTTGACACATGGTAAGGAAATGAAACACATTCTCCCTATATGAAGTTCACATTTTTTGGGGTGAAACAAAGCACACTTGTATCCTATACCTCTAATGTACCCTTTAAATCAGTGAAGAGAACTAAAAGACATCTACATGCAGCAATATTGTCTGACGTGCTAAAAAAGATCTGAATTAAATAGCCTGACTGTCTCTTCCACTCTTAAGCCTTAGAAAAATAAGGAAATCCAATCTGAGATTTACACAGCAAATCCAAGCCACGCTGTTCCTTGACGTTACACTGCTGCTTCACATAACCCATTGCCAAGGTAGGTTAGTCATTGAACCTCTTTGACTCAAGCAAAATAAAAAGCTAAAGCTAAAAATGAGTGAAGGTAAAAAGCTTTCACTGGAGGAGAGCCAACACCCAAGAATAATATTATATTTTCTTTTAACAAGTTCTGCACTTTTAAAGAAGAAAAAGAGAAATATTAGAAAGTCTGGCAACTGGCAGTAAAGCCACCCAGCTGAACAGGGTTCATCACTCACTCATACATCATGAACGCAGAAGTAATTTGTTCTGCATTTTTAAAAGCACCTAATTCTAAATAATTATGTTACTCAGTGCTACTGAATTTTACTGAATAGCAGTAACTTCTCCAAAGAGAAGTTAAAGTTCACAATTTAAAATTTGCTCACAGACCAAGAACATGCAAAATTGCAAAGCGACAATGCAAAATCTTCTGGACAATTTCCTATTCTTTGCCTCTAGTGGAAGGCTGATCTCAGAGAAGCAACTCTCAGTGCACAAAGCCCACTTGTAAACAGCAGAACACAGGAATTGCTCTCATGGGGCAGATTAATAGTCCACGTAGTTCAGTAACCTCTCACTTGACAGCATCCAGCATCAGAGGCTTCAGGGAGAGGATGAAGAACTCTCTAGGAGAGCAGTTACAGAAAAACTTTCCCATAGACTTCTTTCCACTTCCCATCATCTACTGGATGGCTTATGCCCTGGAACAGGAGACTTTCCCCTGGTCTTTTTGTTTGTTTTTGTTATCCTGAAAATACAAACAAGGCTAAATAATATGCTAAACATTGTGGATGTCCTCTGTATCTATATCCAGATGGCGTATGTTTTTAATCCTCAGGATTGTTGGCCCTAACAGAATTTAGATGCAGTAAATCTTAAGGTCACCGAGCAATGTTTAAAATAATATTCGACTGTGTTTTTAAATAACTGTCTCATTTTCCCTGAATGAGTCTTTGTTGCTAAAACAAAATAGAAGTAAGTGCAACTCTCACCTTGAAAACAGTCTGCTGCTCTATTT
The DNA here is from genome assembly GCA_013389825.1 of Crypturellus undulatus. Lineage (NCBI taxonomy): Eukaryota > Metazoa > Chordata > Aves > Tinamiformes > Tinamidae > Crypturellus > Crypturellus undulatus. The sequence continues at coordinate 162,301 of VWPW01006111.1, forward strand.
TTGCCAACAGAGACCCAAAGACCCTCTTCTCTCCAACCCCAGCCCCTCTCCCTAAAATGTTTCAGGGGTGGTTGCTGACATATATTAGTTCCTTTGTCAAATTTACTTGCCCATCTTAATTGGCAAGACCATTACCCATCTAGCTAACAACTCCTTTAGATTTCAGGACAAATACTTCTCAGGGCAGAGAGAAAGAAAAAAAATCAATTCTTGAATAACAAGTCAATCAGGAGTAGCAAGCCATTTCTCTAATTAAGGCATCGACTTTCTTCTAAGATTGCATCAGAATTATCTGTATAGTCACTTTCATGTTAAAACCCTAGGTAAATATTAGTAAAGGAACAATTAATTCAATTAATAATAGCAGCTGACAGATCGACACTATCCAGGGAATTCCATTAGCTTTCCAAACAAACAGTGCCAGTTTACAGATGAAGGCAGAGAAGGAATAGCATGGGCCTAAGTTGCCCAAAATCCTGTATTTGCATCTGCCTGTAAACACTTAGGCTGGGCAAACACCAGGCAATTACCAGTCTGCTTGTCATCCTTGTCACCGAGCGACAGGAAACAGAGAAGTTCCAGGCGAGCAGGAAAATGCAGCTCTTAGGCACTTTGCCCCATCATTTGACCTCTGCTTGGCTTCAGGTTCACTGGGATTTATCCACGCTGGCTGAAGGCTGCAGAGTGTCTCTATGATTTTGAAAAGAGCTGAACATTGGCAACTTTTGGTAATTTATTCACATATTTCATGTCCATATGTCTTGATTTACAGAACAGCTCAAATACGGAAATGAGTGGAGCATTGTCCAAGTGTTAGACTACATTATTTCAACAATTACATTACTTCTGGTAAACCAGTTTTTGCCGAAACAAAATTTCTGAGCATCCTCAGCTCAGAAATATAACTGTCACATCTGAAAACTTTTCAAAAAATAGTGTCAGTCAAACCGTTTGGATAAGGGAAATCCTCTGAATATTACTGCAGTTAAGATTAGCATGTGCAAACCACCTCCTTGAAATCAGTTGTGACGGGTTCACTCAGTAAGGAAGGGCTGCATGGGAAAATTATACCACCCAATTCCATTTATACATGGTCTAAAGGCATAGCACAAACTCTAAGGATATGGTCACTGTTTGGCATTCACACTGAAGAAGAATTAAATGAACAGAAATAACGTCTGAAAAGCAGCTTTTGGAGCCTAGTGGCTTTCCCCTCTTACTGCAATTACTGCAAACAAACCTGAAGTGAAGGTTATTTTGCATGGGTGGAAGAGAGGTGGAAGCAGGTCTGTTGCTCAAGGACAGGCTTATATTCACTCGAGCTCTGCTCCTCACATACCAGAGCACTGCCAGCAGCTGACAACACGGGGCATGAGGAGCCCCTAGCCAAGGACACCAGCTGCCTTCAGGGCCCATGGCTCAGCTAAGCATTGCTGGGTATCTTCTGCAGGACTTCCACACGGGCCCTAAAGGGGAAAAGTATCAAATACTACCCAGCTGACAGAATTGTGGTGAAGGATGTTCCTGATCTCCCAATACCTTTTCAATGCAGACCACGGGATCTTTTCCCATATGCTAGGCAAGGCAGAGCAAAATGCATACATCCAGCTTCTTGTAAATGACAATATAGTCTTTATTATTCCCAGGCTCAAAATAATGTTGTTCTACTTTCAAAGGGAAAGTGTTAAAAAACCCTATATATCAATGTACTTAATTGAGACAACTCAAAAAATGGACAACCTGTAAGACCCAAGTTCAAAAATTCTGTAATAGAAACAGCGAGAACTTCTGAGCACCAACAAGCCGACTGAAATCTTAGTGCTTGAAAAAATGAAAAGTGTTGTGACAAGTAATCTAAACAAATGTTAAAAGTGAAGTTTGACAAAGATAAAATATCTGCCAAACATCCAAAACATAAATGAAACTGCCATTCAGCGATGGCCAACTAAAACAAGATGCAGGCAGGCACTTTCTGGCAGAACAGTGAGCGTATTGTTCAGCCGTCTTATAGACCTCCTTTCTTTAGGCAAAAGCTAAAAAAAGGGCATACCAGTAGGTAGAAAAGTGTCCCTCAGTTTCAGTACACACCTTACACTGTCTGCATTGACCTGTGCAAGAGGGGGAGAGGGGCGTTTTGCTTCTTGGTTTCTGCTGCTTGTCGGTGGTGTCACACACAAGGGACAGCTCTGGGGACTGGAGCACCAGGAGATGCTAAGAAGTGACTGTGGATGATGAACAAAAGGAAGAGGAGGGCATGAAGAGGTTGTCGGTTTATCTGAAGCTTGGTGGAGATTTTTGCACGGGTTCAATCCTCTTTGATTTCAATTAGCAAATTAACATTTTGAATAAAGGACCTCTTTGCTAAACATTAACCACCTCATCCTTTCATTGACTGTGCTGATAGTCAAAGATTGCAAGATGACCAGGTCTTTATATCTCTCATGAGCAATAAGATAATCTTATCCAAAACTTCTCTAATAATGTGGCAAAACACTGCACAGAGTGCACAGTGATAAAATAATAATTTAAAAAATCGGTATATACCCCACTACTAATTTCATTTAGGGATTAAAAGACAGAAAAGAACATGCAGTAAATTAGCAAGGAGAATACAAATGTCCATTAAGAGCAACACTGAAACTAATACCAAAAACTCCTTATATGTTACAGAAAGACAATGAGCTCCAGTGCAATTTGTTCCTTAGGGCAGGCCAACAATTCAGAGTGAATAATGTCTTCCAGCCATATATTTACTTTCAGCACATATCTTTTCAAGATATTCACCCTTCTGTGACTATTTAATGTGGTCTCCTCTATCATAAGGCTATTAAAGTGAACAGGCAGGCAAAGAAACACGACAGTGACCAACAACTGAACATACCAATGACTGAGTTTAAAAAAAAAAAAAAACAGTATTTCAGCAGACACTTTTGCTTGCTATTTAGGCAGTTTCACAATTTCTGCTGGCAGGATTTTCAGTAATACTGAATATGTGGGTCGTGTTTCAACTGACCCGGGCGTGCAAGCCCTAATATAATCTGTACTTAAGGCAGCTCCTGGGTTATTAGAGTTCAGAGCCTGGCCTTGTGATCATACAAATCAACAACATGCTATTTTACACCTTGATCAAGGGTAAATTATCCTGGAAATTATCCTGATGATGCCTCTTTCAGTTTGAGCCTTTAAGAAGTGGAGTCCTTGAGGGGGCAGGGAGAAGACATATGTGATGTATTCCCTCCTTCTCTGTGTTTTGCATTCCCTAAAACACCAAACTGGCTTAGAGAAACTCCACAGAGAAACCAATCTGTCACTGCCACTTCCCTGATGTATGCTAGGAACCACACACTGCTGGCACATACCTAATCTGGCTCCAAATTGTTTCAGTGGTACCTGGATCTAGTTCTTTACGATATCTAAAAATACTTCCCATAACATATATATTCAGGATGAAACACCTCTTCCCCTTGGAAAGGCTGCTTGCCCACTGAAAACGCCCCAGATCCCACTGGGCTTGGTGGGGGAGTCATCCACACCTGCAGTCACATCTCACCTCTGTGAAATGCACTGCTAACCTCATCTGTCACTCAGTTAACATAATTATTCTGCCATTCACACCTCACAAACAGCATCCAATTTTCCTAGATATATTTGAATGAACCTCATATATAGAGCCTCAAAAAGACATGCTATTTTGCAAGAGAATTTTCTTCTTCAGACACACAGAATCAATCATTTTATCCTCATCACAGTTATTTCCTCAAAAGCATCCTATGTGTTTCTTACAGGCTAGTCTTAATTTTAATTAACTGTACACATGAGAAGTAGACAAATCTAGTTTAGCAGTTTTCAGTCAGGAACAGCCTGAAGTCATACTTTAAAAGAAACACTGTTTTCTTCTATCATAAATACAGGTCAGAACAATTTGAAGAAAGTCTAAATGTTTTACGATTTGTTTACAGGATGGAAATACTTTGCATTTCACTCTGACAAACACAGTCATGGGTAAAAAACATGTATTCAACTGAAAATTTAATTGTTGATTTAATATCTATTTCAAATCAACTAACTGAAAAACTTTACTCAAAGACATTAATTACATAATTAACATTTACACCCACAATGTGGCAATTACATCCTTGTTTGTATTCTATTTTTAAACGTGAGGATGTCCGGGGCATCATTTTCTGGAACTAGGAGGGGAGGACTGGAAAGCAAAGCGCGGTGTTTAGCCGCAGGAGACTCATCACTACTCTACCCTGCTCCTGTCCTAAGTGGTGAGTACAGACCCAACCTGCACTCCCTGCAACAGGAGTTGCTATTGGGAAATTTCAAGAGAGGGCTTTTAAGAAATTCTGAAAGAAAATACACATATACAGTTCACAATCACAAACATAAAGAATATATACACAGAAAGGCAGTGTAAAGAGCAGTTCTCATCAGATGGCTATTCTCCATTCACGCATATAACTTCAGGGATTTCTCTCCTCTGAATCCCAGCTATTAACCGTACAATTCTTTGTGCAGCTTCCTTCTCACCCTTACCGTGTGCCACAAAATGCCACTTAACGGGTGCAAACAGGTCGGCACCTACAAACTGCCAGTAAGCACCACGAAACAGCAAGACTCCAGCCAGGATCAGAGACACAGGGCACGAGGAGAGTCCAGGAGAGACCGCACTATGCGGCAGGAAAACCCTCTGCCTCACGGAGCCCCAGGGGAGGGTTACAAACTACAGCTTTTCCGTACACAAAGTGAAAGCAGGACCAGCAAACCGCTCTGTTTTTCTTCTTTTTGTAAGGTATGGGAGGGAGGAAGAAGGTGACTGTATGGCCTGTGGGGAACCCAAAGCTGCACCTCATCCCAACGGGACTTGGAAAGAAACTCTGGCTGGAAGGTTTACAGTTCCCAGTAACGCAGCTGAGGGAGGGAATCCCAGCTGGGGTTCGCACGGACATTCACGGCTCACACAAATCTTAAAATTGGGCCTCGATGACTTGTGCCTCAGGGAAACGGAAGAGCCTCTGCGGATCAGAAGCCGAGACAAGGAAGGTTCAAAGGTTCTGCCGTTTCAGCTCCTTGTTTATAGACTACATGGGAAAAATAAATCCAGGGACCATATTGCCTGCGTTGTATTTTAATTAAGTAAGTGCCTGGGTATAAGTAATAGGTTTTTCTTGCTGGCTGTCCAAACACTGGCATTTCTATAACCATGCCACCAGTATATTTATTAAAAACAGAAACAAACAAAAAAAACCCCACTGGTACGTAAGTAAATTAACATGTCCCTACCAGTTTCCTCTTTGTTTTTCTGTTTAAAAATGAATACTTTCTCAGTTTGAACAAAATCTAATATTCTCTAGTTCTAATCTCTCTCTAGGCATCCAAGTTATTTTGCCATTACAGCATGTGACAGTTCAGACTCTAATGCTGCCATCTTCTTATTCAACTCCTATAGATTCTCACATTCGTTACGGGCAATTCGTTAATGTTCGATTTATCCAATGCTCCCCTGCATCACTTAGTGTGATGAATGGCTATTTATGGTTCTTTTTTCTTTTATGTTCTAATAAAACGCAATAATTGTTCAGCTCCTCTAGAGTTTCCAGCATCCACTTTTAGTTCCATTTTTGTTTTGTTATTTAGTGCATCCTTATTCTCCAAATCTTCCTCCTTCAATTCGTAATACTGCAAAAACGTTGCTGTCACTGCTAGGACTGCCAACAACTTTCTTCATAGTCAACTCTTTCTTTTATATCCAATGATCATTTGTCTGATTAGCTCAATTAATCCATATTAATTTAGTAGATCAAAGAAAACTGCTGATATAATAACGTTCTTTAGCATCACTGAATCACAACAGATTTATGGGAAGTCACTGGCTGAAGTAGGATGTTCTTTGTCCAGCCCCGTTCTCGCTAATCTATAGGATAAATTTCACACCATACCTTTTGAGAAGCCTTTCAAGGAATCATTAGGAAAAGGACGATAGTAGAGATGGGACACGGCCACCTATCTTTATATATATACCAGCCTTGGTTCTAATCCACTTCATCCCATGAAAACAGATATCAGAACTACACGACCTTTGATTGATTCTGGATGGTAGCAACACAATCAAGTAGTTCTACGATAGGACAGGGCTTTGAAAGATGCCAGAAAAATAAAATTAATGACCTAGAAATTTGCCCATCTCTTGGTAAAATTAATATAAAGGCATTCATAAGTCAAAGTGATTTTGATACCTGTAACAGAATTGTATTACAACTACATAAGGCACAGAAAAGAGAGCTGCTAGATTCTATCTTCAGATCTGACAGTGATTTGCTAGTGACTTCAGCAAAGTCATTTGAACTCCATATGACTCAACTTTTCAAATTGTAAAACAGAGATGTGACATACCCCAGACTGACAACATCACTAACTATAAGTAACTAACACCTATTAGTATTTGATGTGTTTCGTGCATGTGACTGCCCTTTTAAGTAGCTTTGCTGGGAGTGGGAAACATGACTTACAGTTTAGTACAAATAAAAACGTCATTTCCATAGCCATTCACAAAACAACAACATACATGCTCCAAAATGAATTCCAAACCCCAATTTAATTCAATACCTAAGGGAAAAAAAGTGAGTGAAAAATGGGGCAACATATTACAAAAAGCTGTTTTATCTACCTGTTTCCTGCATCACATGGTGATTTACAATAATAGGTAATAACTAGTGTACATTATATCTAGTTTTTAATAACCACATTTCCATTACACTTCATTTCCCAAAGAGACTATTTGTGTTTTTCTTTCGTATCTTTAACTGTAAAATTCCAAAATGCTATACTCAACTGTTGCTTTCTTTTGTATTCTGGACATCCTCAGTTGACTATAATCACTGAACATACCTTCAGAATGTCAATCATGTAATAAAATACAAGTTGGTATTCCTACATTACCTACTGCCCCATTTATGTACTCTTCCTTGCTTAAACTAGGAGACACGGAATATGAAGAATTAAAAAAAACAAGGAGGAAGAATTAAAAAAAAAGGGAGAGGAAATGAGGAGCCCACAGTAAGCAGTGGTATGTTGGAAGATGACACAGCTAAAAGAAGAGTGTTGCAAAAAGTGAAGGGCAGGTTTTTCTCCCAAGGTCTGTGAAAGACATGTCGGCTCTGAAAGTAGGCTTTGAGATACTTGTGCAACAGTCACTGTAACTTCAGATAAACTAAATTACATTCAATCCGCATGGGCCTTCTTTGGAACTTGGGACAAAACCATCTGCCAGTGGAGAGACTATATGAGGGGAATATATTTCAAAAAGTGTCAATAAAAATGAGTAAATTAACGGGTAAAAATAAAATATATCGAGCTGGAAGTCAGGCGAACTTTCCAAACTGAACTAGGGAAATTCATGTTCAAAAGGATGCCATAAATGTGAAGTAACTCATAAGGCCACTGGAGAGGGGAGAGAACATTGCATCTGATGAAGTCCACGGTGATATTTTCAGTTCATATTCAATCTCCTCTTCAGTGAGCATTTCAGAGAGTTCCGAGTTTCCAGCAACAAAACGTGACGCAATCTACAGAAAACTTCCAAGCAGAAATCCTCGATGTAACTTTGGCTCATCGCAAAGGACACCTGCACTCGCACACGCACTCACACAAGAGGTCTTGTCCACTGCCACAGCTTTATCTGCACAATCAAAAAGCTGGCTCTGATGACATCGGAAAAAGGGAGACAACTGTGGCCTACTCAGGCCTACTCTAGAGCTCCTTAGAAGCTCTAGAGTTCTAACAGAATACCTAGAACCGAACTCTCACAAATCTCCCTGACCTCCGACTGGACCCTGTTGTCACAGATAATTAGAGTTTCTTATCTTCCCCTCAGAAGAAGGACTATCTGAAAGGTGGATTTAGGAAACCCACACAAAGGAAGTCGGCCAGCTCAAGTTCAGCCATCTGGAAACTAAAATCAATGACCTAAAAGCATTATTAATTGAGACAACTAAACATGGACAGAGGAAAAACTATCGACAAAGCAGAGGAGATAATGCAGACAAACATTATCAACAACAGTAAATAACACTCAACGAAACAGATATGGTCTAATACAAAGTAGCATGTACGTAAGAACCAGTGATAATAGTTTTGAATTTAATTTATTTTATCTTAAGTTAGAGCACACATCATTTAAGCAAGCCAGTTCCTTCCAGGTATCTTCCTAATATCCCTTTAAGAAGGATAGGATTGCATGTCCAGATAACAACAGGTAAATGAAAAGACAAGAAAACCCTAAATGCATAGAATGGTTTTGCACACAAATGACAGATATATTCTGTATAAGAAGCAATCCAGCAGCTGAATTAAAGCAAATCTCTACATATTCAGCTGCAAAGACTTCAAATGATGGTGAATTCCTCCCTTCTCCCATTAAGTCCTCTTCCCTTTTCATCTCCTTGCTTATGGTTACACTGCGCACGCTTAAGGAACTGCTGTGGACTGAACACCCAAGGGTGAAGGACCAGCCCAGAGAAGAGCACACGTGCTCCAGGATGATGTGTCCATCGCAGCTGGTGAGATCCCTGCTTCAGGAAGAGGGGTCTGCAAGGACATTTTATCAGCTGGAAGCAGCAGTTACCAACACTGCTGCTGTAAGGAAGCATCCTTCCCTCTAAGTAATCATTGATCCAAACAGGCAAAATGAGAGAACAACATGCCAAAAATGAGATCCTGACAGCTTCCGAGGGTTAAAATCTCAGGCGTATTTATCATCTGAAAATGAATACTATCTCTAGTGCTTTAGTCAAAGGTCTGTTTTGACAGTAACAGCCTTCAGCTGCCCGCTGCGGTTGCACCTGTATGTCCTATTCGCATGTTTTATATCCCAGTCTGCTGTCTGCTGTGATAGTTGTGTCCTACCCCAAAAGACCTGTTGTGGGCAAAGAAATCTCAAACTCCTGATGGGAGATTATCATCAGGGGGACTGTGCTGTGCCTTAACACCCTAGGTAACCACATAAAGCATACAGAGAAATCTCAAGAAGAAATTATGTACAGAAGAACCAGTGATACTAGTGATTTTTTTCTCATTAGGGAAAAAAAAATCTATGCACAGCAACTGTTTTTTTCTGGGCAATGCCCACAATGCCCACTTAATTGCAAGCAGTCTAATAAAAAAAAAATCTAATCTACAGGAATGAAAAATGCTTAGCAAGGTGCTATACAAGTTCATTCACTGTCATATTTATTGCTTTGCATGATCTGTTTTATCAGCGGCAGTGTGCTTCCCACGCGGGATGTGTACACTGCCTACTGCTAGGTAATCATTTGCCTTTTATTTCTTTAACTATAGATGTTAAAACCTTAACTGTAAAAAAGACAAAGTTTACAATGAAATAACCTATAAAGGCAGAAGCATTGATAATAAGGTATTTACTGTGTACAGTTAATCACCACTTTTTAATTTTACTATTCAAGATTGTTTCACACAGGTTATAAAAGATACTTATTCCTGTCATACCTTAATATGTTTGTAAAATACCAAATATTCCACTAACATTTCGGGAAGTCTAAGAAAACAACTGCCATACAATCTGTCCTGACTTTGAGGCTTTCCCAAATAAAAAAGAGCATTAAAAAATGAGTGCTGTGAACTTCCTAACTATGCTGTGTTTCTTGTCATGCTGGGATTAGTAATAGCAGTGCTATCAAATATTACTGTGCAATAAAACCTGTGGTTTGCATTTAGATTACATTTGATTTCTTCATGTGGAAAATGCATGCTCTAATTTTCTTCTTACAGTAAAATTGATAATACACAGACTACAACATCACAGCAGATGACACAGTCTACAAGGTAGGCATGACTTGTTTTATAGTCATAATGCTCATACTTCTGGCTGTGATTTTACGATCTAGCCATACAAAAAGAGTACAGAAAAGATATTTATAAATAAAGGCGTACAACAGTAAATAGGAAAGGAGACCAAGTAACAGAACAGATTGAACTGGATATAATCAGAACGAAACAGCTCTCACAAAAACTGCAAACTTAGCATTTGGCTACCTCACCAGTCAATAATGCATGTACAGCAGCCTTCTTTAACAAAAGAAAGCAATTCCAGGTAGGAAGAAAAAATAAATGAAATAGGACAGAGGGCATCCCAACCAGGCAAAAAAAAGTATTTATTTGAGTCTATGCTGTTAAAGTTCACGATATCATTAACAGCTCCCCCCCACTCCTCCACCTTCTTCAACAAACTAAAAATTATCACTATTTTTATAGAAGTTAATCTCGTATTCATTGTATTCATTTTATAATATGTCTCAAAGACGCTGCTGTGAACATGTAGGATGTTATTAGCAAAAAAAAAAATTAGAAAAAAAAAGAAAAAAAAAGAGGTGCACACAGCACACGGTCTCTGTGGGGACATTCCACATGATAGGAACTGTGAACAGAGCATTTCCATCACAGAAAGGTGCTAGGCTAGAATTACACAATAAGGAACAGGCTGGAGAGCTCATAATCATGTAAAAGCCATAGCCATATATATCCTGTTATATCTTTGTATGTACTCACATTAACAAATTGCTGTGTATTAACCATGATTTACTGAATCCAGACCAGCACAACCGAGCACTAGCTGAAGCAAAGCAGCTGGATGTAAAACTAATGCAAACAACCAAGAAGAAAGTGATGTCTTAACTGCTTCTCAGCATAGCTTGATCCACCAGCCAACAGATGATCACATTACACATCATAACAAAAATTTCACCTTTTGTTAGACTGTAATAACTCCTAAATAAATGCAAAACATGGTCGAGCCTGACAAACTGCCATATGAAGTTATAAAATGATTCCTAGCTCACACTAAGGAACATCTCACCAATGTTAAAAGAAATTACCATTTTGCTCCAAAATAATGTTCTTACATTTGGGCCAACCATGAGAAATCACAAAGTGCAACTGAATTCATTTTTAACTGTTTACATCTGCTTCAAGGCACACATTTTCCTTACTACTACCAAAAAGTTATCACCATATTATCTCCATCTCTCTCATCTGAACTCACATTTTCTTTCCACTTCATTTTCACTGCGGATCACAGAATCATAGAATCACTATGGTTGGAAAAGCCCTTTAAGATCATCAAGTCAATCATAAACCCATCCCCACCATGCCTGCTAATCCATGTCCCTAAGAGCCGCATCCACACGTTTCCTGAACGCTGCCAGGAACAGTGACTCCACCACTTCCCTGGGCAGCCTGTTCCAATGCACATCTAAATCCAAAGAAACAGTATCCTGATTCCACCAAGCCAATGATCACATTGCATCTGAAGGCCAGAACTTGAGCAGAGGTGCACATTCCGAATGCAGACCATCATAATCTAGTACCTGCATAGCCTTCAAACCCTACGTGGTGTCCATATGCTTGCTTGGGCTTTCTGTCTGGCTTAAGATGAGAGCGGATATCAGGAGAAATTAACTTTAAGCACATATCATAACGAACACACTTTAATGGCTTAAGGACTGTTGCACTTCTTTTTCGTACGTATACTATGGATACATTGTTCAGGAAGAGGAAAAAAAAAAGCATCTCAGCTGCAGACTTCTTTTTTTTTTCTCTTCTAAGAAAGAAAGAAAAAAAACAGACAAAAATTTGTGCAAAATGAAGTGGTTCCCTGACATGGCAATTGATTCAGATTTGCCATTTTATCATATTCTTGGCTCTCTACCTTTGAAGAACACATTAACCAAAGTTAAAACTCATTTTTGATTGCTATCTTTCATGTGTTTTTTCATAGTCCTCATGCAAAATTTACTTTGGCACAACAAAGACGTGCATTATTAATCAGTATAAGTTTGTTTGAAAAATAGCCTCTGTTTATTCAGCAATAGAAATGATTCCAAATCCAAGCTATCTATTCCACATGGAATGCAAGTCTCCCAGATACGGTATTCACTTTTCAGTTCATTTGGGCCCATGAGAGATGAAATGAACTTTGGAAAAGACACAGAGGTAGATTCTAGAGGGTAATAGCAGCAGAAACCACATGACTTTCTTGTGGTTTTGGGTATCAAAGTGGTAATGTCAAATCTCTCTCACCGCACCCATTACAGTAAAATCTAAGACCAATTAAGGACAATGAAGCTTTGCTATTGGCATTAAATGAATCCAGTCTCACTCACCAATGATCAACACACAGAGTATCATTTCAAAGATCACACAGTCATTTTCCTCTTTTTGAACACTTCTAATGCAGTTCCAAACTTCTCTTCTTTATTCTCACACGGAAGGCAATTAACGTTTATAACTTAGCTAATTGAGCAAATCTGTGTAACTTTAGCATAAAAGTATTTAAAAACACTGTTCTTGGCAAGTTATTCTGATGAAAAGAGAAAATATTTACTATCCACTGTTAAGCATGAAGTTTAAGGAAATGGTAGAGGCCTGTAGGAGGATCTGCTAATGCAGTTTATCTGCTATTAGTTCTCATATCTGAAAAGACATTGCCTCTGAAGTCTCTGACAATAATGCAAATAGATATTCTTGGGAGACAGTAAAGTCAAATGAAGCCACAAGTCAGATAATTCTGTCTTAATGACTTCACCACAAACCCACTGAAGTCTCAGTGTTGTTACACTAACATACACAGGGAACCAGAATTTAATTGTTCAGTACTGCTGGAAAAAGAAGCTGGGAACACACCAAGGTTTCCCTGACACCAGTCACCACAAGCCTGAGTTTGAAACCAAAGCATGTATACATTCTTTTAAAATCCTTCATGAGTAGTCACAGTGCTACCAGACAGTGATTACCTTTCAGAGGTCACAAAAGATATGTTGGTTGCAAAAATTAGATGGAAAGAAAAAGCATGAATGCTTGAGTGACTCCATAGAGAAACTTGCCTACACCTAACACAATGGAAAAACTGTTCAAGAATACCTAATCTGCGTGAAACTATGACCCCAGTAATGCTGTTAGAAGCAGTGAAAACTGTGAAAATCCACCGAATTAAGTGTTGACCGAGCAAGTTAAAGCTTTAGGTAGGCATCTCTCAACCCATCCATCCACCCACATACCTGAGGGTGGTATCCATGTGATAAATTGCATTTAACACGCTCCTGCACTCTGCCTACTAATCCATCTTCACCTTGGCTACTTCTAACATTACAAATCTCTGAGGCACTTCAAACAATCACCTTCTGTGGGGAAGATCTTTTCCTCAAAAGTATATTGGCTAGAAGCCAGGAAAGATTTAAGCTGAACTATATTGATATCCAACCTTGATAGAAATAGGATCTCTAAATTCTTAAAAAACTCAGTGTCTAGGACTTCTATCTATATAAATCATATGCTAAGTCACTATCTGGTAGGAGACTAAGACAAATATACACAGATGAGGATGGCGTGAGGTAGGGCAGTCCTGGAGACACAGATAGTGAGGAAACATGCTCTTGGCTCACCTACAGGCAGACCAGCATTCCCTAAAGCCGACTGACTGAACGAGCAAACCCCAAAGAACAGTACTCGGAAAGCTAAGGGTAAACGAAAGTGAGTGTCCACCAGCCAGCTGCCCTGAATACTGAGGTTACACAGGGGGAAGAGACTCTTTAGTTGTTGAATATCAAGAAAATTACGAGCAATCTATAAACAATCACGTAATTTGTTCAATGTTGATTTTCACTCTCTCTTGGTAGGTATGTGATATGCCTTCCATTCTGCGGCACATATTGCAGGGAAGAAAGAAACCTATACAACAGACAGTAATTGCTATTCTTATCAAAGTGGCAGAAAAATTTATGAAGGAAATGCTAAACCTTTTCCAAAAACCTGCCAGTACTGTCTACCATATAACATGACAGCTTGCAGAGAAGCCAGTTTGTAGACTTCTTGTCTGCAAACCACTCGATCTGTGGCAGTGTGGAGAAGTGCCTGGAACATGACCAGGTTCACAGTGACCTATATCCATGGCCAGAATACTTAGGGAACAAATAATCCAGTAGGCAGGAAAATTTTCTGCGTCAAGATGAGAGGAAGAGAGAGAAAGAGGGGTTTTGTGCAAATGCCAATCATTATCTGAACTTTGGCAGGGCACCAGGGCTGGATCCCGAGTAAATTATGCTTGGATATATGCTCACAGCTCGCTTCCCTAGCAGATCTGCACACACAGGAATTAGCAGGAGCCCAGCATGCAGAACATCTTCTGAACTGGGCCATTAATCCGCACAAGCAGAAAGTCCTCCCCAACTGCACACACCAGCAGCCATCACACTCCAAGCTGCAAGACCGAGTATCCTGTAAATTAACACATAGCTCATGTCTCCTAGAGTTACTGCTGAACGTAGAGGAAAGAGAACAGAAAAGTAGGCTATGTGCACAGCTGGTAAGAAACAGGATAATGCAGATTTCTTTAAGTTTTTAAGATAATTACTGGTATTATTTCTTCTGTGACAAGATGCAAAGTCTTCTGGAATGGTCAGTCTTAAATGGTCTAGCTCTCAAAATATGTTTGTTGCCACAGAAATGTTTTCTAGCTTGAAACAAATGCCAAAAAAGGGGGGAGAGTAGAAGAAAAGTCAAAGTATAACAGGTACACAGAGCCATGGAGCCATGCACAGTAACTACAAGCTACTTTAAGCAACAGTAATTTTTGTCTATACACTTATTTGCTCATATACCAATAAACTAAGCAAACCCTCCCTGCTGCCTATAGCTGATCAGTTAGCTGATTCCTTCCAAGTCTTTTGGGAGGACTAAATCTCAAGCACCTGATTTCAAGGACAGAAAAATATTTTTTTCAGTCACCCAGGGTCTTCATCCTTTAATCATAGTGTAAAGAAAGTGGAGTTGTTTGGAGACCTTTCGATTTTGATGTAATGCTGGAAGTGAAGGGGATCTTCCTTTGGGCTGAAACCTGCAACCATCAGTTCCCTTTTTAACCACACCACCAACAGTCATCTATCTTCCTAAACTACAGGCGTAACAGTAACACTGCAGACATGTCAGGATTTAACTTTTGTAGTCTGTACATAAAACCTAAAGCCCTCCTTAAAGCAGCCATAAACACAGCAGACCTAAGTGGGACAGAAAAATATATCTCACAGACACCGTTTGTATCACAAAACACACGTTATTTATACCAACCCAAAGCACAAACAGAACCACATACAAGGTAAGTTATGGAAGCCAGAACAGCACTACATTAATCATCTGAATGCATGGCTCTGGAGCCCCCCAAGCAAGCCCTGAGTTAAGGCTGCTTGTCAGTTCTTCAGGCTGATGCTGGCAACACCAGGACTAAGCGGAGTGCGTGGCCCAGGGGCGCAAGGAAGGGCTGGATGCGCGAGGCACCTGCTTGTTCGCTTCCCTTTCACACAAACTGGCACTGTAACAACCAAGGGCCCGTCTATGCTGATGCCCGTTTACATTCACATGAATCTAAAGATATTCCACCGGATGCAAAATAATGCACCACATACTTAAAAACACTTCTGCCCTGCCAGATGGCATAAAGGCGCTTCCGACATAAGCCTCACTTTGTAGCTCTCTTTAGTGGTTACCTACCTGTGTTTGATAAAAACAGTGAAAAGGTTTGTTAGGAGAGTATTTCTGAAGAAAAAAAACATATAGGAATCAAAAAAAAGAGCATGTGTATACGTGTGTGTATGTCTATATAAAATCCTGTACACAGAACACAAATGCTAAGTGTGAGTTCTTTGACTAGTCTCACTCTCACCAGAAACACAGATTCATCAGTGCCTGAAACAGCAGTGTTGTAGGTTTTGCTTCTCACCAAGAACAGCGAGTGAACAAAAGTTTGAACTGTTTCAAGTGAGTCTGAAAGATGCTTATTCACCAGAGTTTGAATCTATTGCAAATGGCTCATTTAATTCAACCTCAGAGGCATTTGCTCTCCACTTTTCAACCTTAGAAAGCAGTAACCTAGCTAAAGAGGTTAGAGACAGTATCATCAGCTCAGAGCAAAAATGCCAATGAATAGCTGAGATTTACATTTATGCTCGCGTGCTTGCAGAGACATGAAAATAAATACTGCATGTCATCGGTTTGGGCTGCACTACGTATTTTCACTTGTTTTGGAAGAATTTCTGGAAGATATATAAATAAGACAAATAAAAGCCTGAAATTAAAATCAATCAGGGAAAAGTTAATCTAACTGCCAGTTTACTGAAATAAAAGCAGATCCAGATTCCACGACAAACATAAATACATATTCAATATTAACTTCAAAAATATTTCTAAATTTAACTAATGCGCTCTAAAAGGACGATCTTATATAGCATATGGACCACTTATGAAACACTGCAACAAAGATGAACTACATGAACAGATTTTGAGTACACTGAGAGCAGAAGAGCAAACTAAAAGTAAAGCAGTCCTGAAATCCACAGACATTACATTTTTCCTGTACTGAAAGGGGAAGGGAGTTTGTGCTCTACAGTATTTGTAGGGTTTTTTTTTGTCTATTTAAAAAAAGGCAGCTACCTGGATTATCAGTGGGTTTAGTCTAGATGCAGAATATTTACTGGAAAATTAAACCTATCTGCAACATCTGTTTTTATCAGAGACTCACCAATTTCCAGGAAGATGGTAACTGCTGATAAATCCATTTTCACAGGAGAACTGTAAAATTTCTTTAGATATGCAATGCTCACTCTTCAATATTTGCCACCAGCAGACATAGTTCTTAAACAAAATCGGAAGGAGCCTTAGAAAGCCTCCAAATAGAAAAGAGATTCTTATTCTTCCCGTAAATCCTGCAAAAATACATCCCGTGCACTTGTGTGGATCTCTTTATTGCAGCTGACATGGGCTTGCCCAGGGGACTAACTTGTTGTTCCATAAAGATCCTTAAATAGGCACTACTGATGAAACATTTAATCCAAGCTCCAGTATCAAATCGTTGCTATTGTCAGTGACAGTGATAGAAAAATCTATTTGCCAATTAAATAAATGCATGCAAAGCTATGACTGCTTATTATGCCTTCTAACATAGTTCAGCTGTTCTGGATCATATCCAGTAAGCTTCATATTTTACAAAAAGTACATTCCATATAATTTATAAGTAAAATGCTTTAAATCTTGTTTTTTAAATACACCTTTTCACTCAGGTTTTTATGCAGTATTTGCTTGGGCAGGGGAATACATTTTACTCACAAATGCAACTCTCATCATTCAACTACACTATTGCTTTAGACCTCTTCTGTTGAAAACGAAATTATGATTTATTCTTAGGATATGAGATTATATTTTTAGTTGTTGAAAAAAACACTTTAAAAACTTGCTATGTTTACTTTAAACATGGAGGCTGTACAAAAGCTATTCATTTTTTGTAAAACTACAGGAATAAATATTGATCCCATGAGTCTAATAAAACTCCGCATAAACATAACAATAATGAAAAATAAGATGAATAGTTAAGATGAACAGTTAAGCCTAGATTGCATTTCACTTGGACTTTCACCATGCCAGGAAACAAGAAAACAAGTGAAGGGGCAGTAATTAAAAGGGATTTAAGATTAGAAGCAGCATTACATCCATATGTGGAACACCATTAAAATAGCACACAACATTCTGTTTGACAAGGCTGTAATTTAACAGAATACATAAGGATGTAAGTTTCAGTTCAGAGAAGTCATCTCCGCAGAGAGCAGCACTTAAGCATATGCTTAACTGGGAGTAATCAAAAATTAACATGTTTTAAGTATGAGAATATCTTTGGGAAAGAGGCTATATTTTGCTTTCAAATTAGTATGTGGAAAAAAATGAAGTCATGCTAATACATGCAACAATGCTGAATAAATATGGGATTGAAAAACACTCTAAACTGCATAATATACATATGACATAAGTCCCTTCTATAAATAGTCAATAAGACAGATGAATTTTTTTTCTTTGTTTTAGTAAAAGGAAAATTTATTCAGAATTTTCCCTCTTACTATTAAAAGGGGCAAAAATGTTACTCTCCCAGCTCACATGTCCCTTTTCCTTCATTCAGTGAATTTAGCATAAATTAATTAAAAATTAGCATAAGCAATGTTTCAGAATGAGCACTGATTTTTCTGCACTGTACCTGTACTCATATTTGGTATTAAGATTTTAGCTTCTGCTTTACAATGCCAATTAAAACTTGCAATTTTGTGATAGTATATTTTGGCAAAATATCCCTAAGGATGAGTCCTTAAAGAATTCAGTGCTGTTCAGGATAAATAAATGTAGTTCTCAGTAGGACTGTAGTTTTTATTATGCCCAGATACTCCTGTCTTAATTTATCAGATTATCAAAACAGCAGACCATAATTTACAAAGAGCACTACTTCCATTTTAAAATTTAGATATTATTTTTGAAAATTATTTATGAGTTTCAGTTAATACTTTTAAAGAATACAGACTGGGATTGTTAGGTAAGCAGCTTCACTTCTGTGAAGCAAAATAATTGATTTAAGTATTCTGCTATTCCATAGTTTCATGAGAAAATAAACAGAAGCATTACCTTTAGCTGCATTAATTTTTTCCTCTAAAGTTAAAAAAGAAAAAAAAAAAAGGCTTGCCTCATAAAAAATGTTATGAGGTATTACAATATCTCTTGTCCTATATTTTATAGTTATTTATATGGGAACAAGTCCAAACTGTCAGTGCTTAAAAAAAACCCACACATTTGAGTGCCTCTTTTACTTCCTTTAGTTCTCCCTGCTGGGCAGAAATTTTTAATCACAAAAATACCTCATGTAAGTCCATCTTAAACCCAACTTAGTTATACTCAAATCCTGACACAATCGCTTTGTTGTAAAAATATCTTCCGAGCAGTCGCAACTGGAACTCGTTAGGCTGGCAGCCGACACGCAAGGATTTCTGCGGGACACAGAAACCCCTCGAAATCCCGGCCCGGAAAACCCCTTGGCAGGGTCCCCACGAGCCCGTCCACCCTCCCCGTTAAGTTCGTGCTTCGGCACCTGGACTGGGTCACAGCAATAACACCAGGCGCCACCAAAAAACAGAACAACAACAACAACAACAACAACAAAAATTAGGATTTTTTTTTGAGGTGGAGGTTCTGAGTTTTGAACTTTTGTTATTGTTGTTTTTTGTCTGTGAGAACTATTTATCAAAATCTCAATGAACAGTTGAAAAAGCTAGAGCAGTCTTGGCTCTGGTGCACTTTCAACAAACATTATATGGCATTTCTTATCTGTTGCTTTGAAAGCTTCTCTTTCAAACCAACAGCAGTAATCAAATCTTTTATTTCTTCCTCCAAGAATTGCTATCTTCAAGATCTACAATTATACTGGTTTATTAGTATAGAAAATAATCTTTCAAGTGCCAAATCCATCTGAATAAATATACTTCAATGCAATTAGCAATGCATAAACTATTCTTTTTTTGTGATATATCACAATGAATACATAGGCTTTAACATCTATTCTCTTGATAAGTCATTTTGAGGTGGTCCACTTTTGTTTTCCTTACTTTCACAAACACGCTTGCAGCCAGTAAGAGACTCTTCACTATGATTAATGGCCTCCCATTGGGTATACAGAAAATTTCCCAGCCTGGTTCCCTTGAGAATGCTCCTCTACATGGATTTCTACGCAAAGCTAGATTAAAAGAGGAGGAGCAATAGCTATAGTCCACCTACCCCACAGCCATCAATTATATACAGTTATAAATCAAAGTTTTCAGCCAGAACAAAGACTAGTGTGGCAAACAAACAAGGGCGTTCACAGCAAATTGTTTTGAAGCAGAATAAAACTCTTGATAGAAACAATGGGGCTAGCAAAGCCACTGTCAATATCACTATAAAGTTCTGTTGATTTATTAAGAATTAGACACAGTGTATCCAATTACTGCTGAATTAACTTAAACAGAAAGCAGCAAGAGGAAAAATAAGCAAGGAGACGGATTTCTCTCAACGAATAAATAAATCACACAATTCCGTATCATAGTCAATTGAATACCTTAGCGTGAATCATGAACTATCTGTACTTTAAGTATTTGTGTTTCTTGGCTTCTGGTTTTAAGCTCTCTCATGAAACACTGGAATATACAGTCCATCCATATTTCATTTCCCAGTCTGTTTGTTTTCTGTGCTACTTCTGCCTTTATGCCACAGATTATTTTGATCATTTCAAATACTTGCTAAATACTCTTCACACAAAATCTGCTTTCAAACAAGGTATTAGAGAAAGTATTAGGCAACACGGAGACAAAAAATAATGTTAGGATCTCTCTGCAGGACAATCTCTAAGGGGCTGCCATGCTCCTTTTTTTCAGACCTTTAGAACTCACCCTTTAATACACAGAATCTTTTAGAACGACACAAAATGTAGTATCAGTCAGAATGTTATTAAGCTCCATTCATAAAATCCAATGGCGATTTATACTCACTCTCAACAATTTTATGTATATCCTGTTTTTCTTTGAAGACAGGCTTGAGGAAAATGCTTAATATTTTTCAGCAAGATGCCTCAAATATTTGTGAAACACCAGCTTTCTACAACTCTGACTAACTCTGCACAGCCACAGAGTCCTGTGTTTTTGCTAGCCCTTCCTTATGATTCAAGCCTCTTCAGCTTGCAACAGAGAATATAAGCATCTCAAAGATGATTCCTGAGAAGATGATGCCCTTTCTGTGCTGGATACTGCACTGCTGGTCCAGTACGGTCTCACGCTAAAAGACACAGTCAGCCAAACCTTCTTGCAGGCCAGGCCTGTGGTGTATCACACATTCCATGCAGGACTCTCAAAAGCAGTAACAACACGATGACCAAATACCCTATCCCCTCAGCAGCAAGAGTCCTGAGAGCATCTTCTGTAGGGGCTGCCGTGTTAAATGACCTCAGGGATGCCTCACTCAGAGGCTTCTGAACTTACTTGGAGGAGAACATGGAGTGGCAGGAGGCTGGGAGCTAAGAGGATGTGCTGGGGAAGCACTGCCATACACTCAGTCTATTTTTATACTCTTTCCCAGGAATTCATTTCTGGACACTGTTGGAGACAGGATACTGGGCTAGACTGATGGTTGTTCTTAGTGCAGAGAGATGAGGTCTATTCCTCAGGCTAAGTCATCACCAGACTTGCATTATTACATATTGATTTTAAGGACCCCCAAAGGCTATGCCCGGATACTTCTGATGGACAGCAAATGATGCCAGAGCCTAGGAAAGAGCATAGGAAAGAAAGGTTTTCAAGAAGGGCTTCCTGAAAGGCATAGTGGTGGAATCCTTCCTCAGGGTGTCCTCATATGATGTGGCCTGAAATGAGTTTGCCCAAGGGTAATGACCAAGGTGAGGGGGTCCTCAAGGGTTTTTAATACTGGCACATTAACACGCAACGTACCAGGGAACTTTCCACACAACACAGCACAAAAGGCTAGATCGGGTCTTGGAAGGCGACTTCATTCCAGAACCAGGAGAAATTACACCTGCATCCCTCCTGACAGACATTTGTCTAATGTTCTTAATTACTTCCAGTGGTGAGAAGACTGATCTCCTACAGCAGACTTCTGAAGTGAAGTCATGATGCAAACAGTGATAGGTATAATATAGTATGTACACACCCTGCTTAAGTAAAGCCTTGCTGAGAAACAGAACACCACCTCAAGAGGTTTTGATCAATCCCCAGTAAAAAAAAAAAAAAAAAAATTAAAAGAATATATAGGCATATACTGCCTTGCAGATTTTTAACATATACATTAGCACTATTACAATTATTAACAGAAAAGGCTCCGTAAACATTCAGCAAATAGAGTATAAAAATGATTGATATTATCTTGAGGTCTAATTTCAGGTCTCCTGCTAGCTCTTTACCATCTAATTCAAAACAACAAACAACGTAAACGTACATCCTTCTGCTAAATAAAAACTGCAGGTGACCAGCTTCTCCAATAATTGCACCAATCAGTACGTGCAAGACAATCTGAATTGTCTTTTATATCTTCTCGGTGTGATCATTCTGGATAAATTTCTCATTTTTTTTTAACTGTTCTACCGATCTCACAAGGGTATCACATATAGTTACTTTAGTTTTGTGAACATGAAAAAGATAATACTTTTTTTATCACCATTTTTTTTCCAGATTACTAGATCTGGAAAAGATGAATGCCCACACATTATCATTCTGGGAAGCTACATGATTTTTCTTGGAATTTGCATCCTCAAATAGTAAAATCAGCAAGCCCATGATACATACTTCCATATTAATGAACCTGGATTCTCTTCCCATTTAATTCCATACTAATAAAAAGATGTTTGTAAAAATACATGAAAAGACATAGGGAAGGTGTATCATTTCCTCTCTTTCTGGTGTTAGAATGGACTTCTTTCTTTTCTTAAACAGCAGCACTTTAAAGAAAAATAGAGTAACTCCTAATAATTCTTATACTCTTAATATATAAACCAGACCAAATGAGTGCATGGTAATTTCATCTCCACTGTGGCCTCTACAGTAAACAGCATGGTCAATGTCCCATCATTTTTGGGAAAAATGTGTATCTGACATGCTCCTAAAACTAATGCAATTAATTAATCCATAGCCCTGAGACTTGAAGGAGCTCCAAGAGCCTCACTGCATTGCCCCACACTGAGAAGGGAATCTGCAGCTACTGTCCTTTCTGTAAGATCTGGCTGAAACAAAAGTTTACATTATATGAAAATTCCAGTGCGTTAGCAAGCCTGACAATTTCATTCACATTGTTAAGCCCTAAATTTCATCTACAGCACAATACTAGATTTTCCCCCTTACATTCACAAAGCCTACGTGAATAAATGCCTCTCAGCATCCAGATATGTTTTAACCCACTTCAAGAGCACCCCTGCAGTGATGTAATTGATCTTATTTGTTGTCCCTCTGAATTGAGAGACAGTACCTATAAATAAATTTACTCATGCATCTATGTGTTTGCAAGGTCAGTGTCTCATTCTTCTTCAATAATTTTGGTTCTACAAAAGAAAGAAAGAAAAAAAGCACATCCAACTTGCTTTAGATTGAGTTTACCTTTAAATTACGTGAAGTTTTTGGTAGTGCACTGTTGTAATTTTTACAAAGTCATCAGCAAAAACAAGTATGATTAAACACACCTCAAATTTTAAAATATTCTAGGCACTACACATATAACTGCTTTATCCTGAACTTCCCCAGATTCCTCTTACCTTCTCTATATCATTTGACTGATCCACCTATTACACCTGGTATTACAGACAACATATTCCATAAGGGCAATCACAGTATCATATTTTGTCTGTAATAAAAACAGTTCAACCCATATGAGGTCCTAGTTGGTGGAAACTTGCAGCTGCTACTGATACAAGTGTTCTATATTAAGAACAGATTAACTAATACTGATTTCAAAGCTCAAGAATATTTAAGTGTTTAAAAAAGAAGCACAAAGTCTATTCATGATTGAGCCACTTTCAGTATAGGACTAATGCAATGTTGGCACTGTCAAAGAAAAAAAAAAAGCCATTACCTTGACACAAATGCAATTTTTAAAAGTTCCTGGTCTGAGGAAAAAATTGCAGTGTAGAGACAGTCAAACATGAAGCCTCCAGACAGATTTGCAGTTAGGTGAAAGAAAAAAGCACAAAAAGCATTAGATCAGTTGAAGAGTGAAAGCAGGCATTTGCTTATTTTCTTTAAGGCCCATTCAGAAACTCCTCAGATTTGAGGATATTCTTTATCCTCTTAATGGATTTACTTAGGGGTTTAGTGCAGAAGGTGCAGGAAGAAGCCTAAGAACCAAATTTGGACTTGCAGCAGACTGCCTGGACATGGTTTGCCCTAGAAAATACAGTAACTGTATCTGAAAAGGAAAGTAGCAGCAACAACACTTTGCATGGGGTGCAAGGCAGCTCTCACTGCAAAGGAACTCCATCTGCTGCCTTCAGATTCTCCAGCGTTTCAGATCCTCCAATGCCAACCCTGCCAGTGGCGTAAAAACGGAGCTTTCTTTTTTCTTGGTTCACTGTTTTGTTAATGCTTTATAAGGACATACGCTCTTCCAAGGATATACGCTGTCCTTGCAAAAATCGGGAATTCAAGGCAGCCTCCTGGGCCAACTGAACATGCAACCAAGCTCTACGAGAACTTTCACAGTCAAGGTGATTCCACAACAAGATTTGACATACAAAGACAGAGTATGGCAAAATATGCTTTTCATTGAAAATTATATAAATATTTTATTTTTCTTTACAAAATACTTTGGAAAACAAAGGCACCCATCTGCTTTCAAGAACAACAGATTCAAGGTCATGCAGATGAATATAATTATCTCCATAAAATACTGAGGCAATATGAAAGACACAGTCCTCTGAATGAACACAGGGAATGAATGAGTACATCTAAAAAGACCAAAAGATCTTCCTCACTCATTATATGAAGTTTTGCTTGAATCATATAATTTTAGGATAAACGTGATTTGTAATTGCAAAATGACTTTTTGAAAGGGCCACAAATTCAAACACAGCACCTCATCACAACAGTAACTCCAAAAGCCTAGCCTAAAAGCTTTCCAGGTTCTTTTATTACTCGTTTTTTAATGTTTATTTCATACACATTTACCACAGTTCATTTCAGCTGAACAGAACCCCCATGTTTGTGATTTTTGCCTACAAGAATATTAAATTTCTGTGCATCTGTCTTCTCTCTAGGGGTTTCTCCAGGGAATATAATAGCCTATTTGTTTTTCTATTGATCTTGTATCTAAATACAGTTTTTGCCCTTTCAGAAAAAGAGAGCTGCCAAAAAATCAGCAGTGTCACTGTAAAAATGTTTTTCTTAGCTGGATGAAATGATGGCAGAGCAAGATTGGGAAAAATATTTTTCGAATCTGTTTTAATAAGCGTTCTTCCAAATAGGGATATGCTAGATATTGGTCTAGGCATGCCCCAGGCCTATGATCCATCTTTCATCCTTTTTACCAATTTCAGACTGACAGCTAAATTAGCTCATGGAAAAGGCTCCCGTAGGCAGTAACCAATAACCTGCCATCCAAGGTAAGTTGCAACAGCAAGAGCCACAGGAAAAAAAAACTGTCGATAGAAAGCAGCATTTGTATCAGCTGACTGGCAAGGAAAAAAAAATAGAGCATATAAAGGAACAAAATTCTTTAAAAGCAAGCAAGCAAACAAAACAAAACAAAATAAAAGAAAACAAAACCAAAAAAACTACACCAGCAGGAGAAAAATAAATTGTGATTTAATGTTATGTAAAACAATAGGCATAAACCATGAATAGTCAGACTTGAAGTTTCTGTCGTTAGTCTATCTACCAAGTCTAAAAATACACAACTACAGAGTCTAAGTTTTTTCACTTGTAATATTTAGATTGACCACCTAAGCACTGACATGTTTTCATATGAAAAGCAAGACAATTGCTAGTCATAATAGGTGAAGTATCAACAATCCTTCAAATCACAATACTCATTTTATTCACAGGCAAAATAAAATCCTCAGCATGGGACTAGTCATATTACAGCACTAATAACACACACATGTGCTGAATTATTTAAAAAATAATAAAGATAGGAGGAATGATTTATCTGCTAGTTCACGGACAAAGCAGTCAGTTCAGTATTTGCACAGGATCCATCCGACCAAGGAACACGAGCTAATGTTGCTGATATTTAGCACATATCTTCCCATGAACATAACTGCTTCAAAAATTTAGAATGAACTCTATCTGGAATGGGCTTGGTTATATATGAACTTGCATTTTACTTGTGTTTATGTCATTGTCATCACTGCTCCTTAATAGGTAAGGCTGCAGTTTAAAATCAGTGACTTCAATGCAGCATGAGTGACTTCTTTCATGGTAGCAATTTCCCTGATGTTATTTATTGCACAATATAACATTAACAATGATACTCACAATTACGGTTCAAAATAGCAGGTAGTACTCTGTTGAGCACCATTGTCAATTTTTCTGCTATTTTATTGGTCCATATAACTTTAGAATTTCTACAGATAATATTGCAAATCTAAAATGTTAATATGGAGATTCACAAAAATATATTTTTTGTCCAGTGAGATGCCTTAAACCACAGCTATCTACACATGTGCTGGTAAGATGGGTATTTTGTTGCTTACTGCAGCTGAGTATCTGCATTTGAAAAACATGCTTAAATTAAAGATGCAAAGAAATGCCTGGGGTTTCATTGCATTGCAAATGTAAAGAAAGACTGATTTTCTTCAAAGGAGGTTGATAATAACCTACAAACAGCAGGTATTTTCTGCTACCAGCATGTAGCTGGCATGTCATGGCTAGCACATCTTTAATCATAATAATGAGTTCTGTGGTAATCATGATAAAATATGTTTTAACTGACAATGTTTTTGCTATCTCTAAGGAAAATGAGCTTATTTTTTTCCTTCCTCTTTTGAGCTCCTCTTGCCTTACTAGCACATCTTATTGAAGCATCTATATGT
This sequence comes from Crypturellus undulatus, assembly GCA_013389825.1. Taxonomy (NCBI): domain Eukaryota; kingdom Metazoa; phylum Chordata; class Aves; order Tinamiformes; family Tinamidae; genus Crypturellus; species Crypturellus undulatus. The sequence goes on from VWPW01006111.1 coordinate 188,735, forward strand.
TGATATATAGCACCTAGCTGGTATGCTATTTTAAAAGATTTGGTTGTAGTTAGTCTTTAATTCTTAAATAAGTCTAGCACTATGATTTCAACTCACTGATTGACACAAGGAACACAGTTACAAATAACTGACGAGTCCAGAAAAGTAGGGGAAATACCTTCCTCACTTGTCATTTATTTTCCTAGAAGTGGCAAACGTTTCTCAAATTCTTCCTCTCATTAATGTTTTTTTTTAAATCTGTCAAGCTCTTTCTTATTCTTCACTAACTTCCTGTTTTCTTTCACCTGCAGTTTTCCTTGGAGTTCTCCATGTAAAACCAGCACATTTCTGTTTCATGATGGGGGGGGGGAAAGCAAGCATCCTATTCCTCTTTATCTAAACTAACAAGAGTGCTCAAAATTTTCCATTCATATCCCTAAACATGAACACAACAGTCTACTACAAGATAACACAATTTCCAACTTCCTCTACCAAAATTGGTTTGCCTTAAAATATGTGACAGGTCACCTTTTTTTTTTCTTTTTCCTCTTGAGATAAGATCAACATAAAAACACTTTTCTTCTATTTTTACAGATTAATAGCCTAACCAGAGAAACACCTTCAAAAGTACACACACATACACACAAGAAAATGTGAATGAAAGGACTAGGGAGAGAAAAGATGACCTGGACTACTACTCAAAATCCTTATATCCCTAAAAAGCTACTCATTAGGCTGCAGATCCCTAATTAAGTGCCCTCCCTTATATTAGCAAAAGCAACAACAGAAAAAAAAAAAAGAGTAAAAGTTAGAAGGAGAAAAACATCCAGATTATGACTGAGCAGTAAAGGTGAAGGATGAGGCTGGGAGGATAACCTGAGGTTACGACTAGGGCTGTCATCCAGTCCCCAGTGCTGCTCTTCGCACCCTGTGTGAGTTTTTACAAGCCTGTGTGTGCTGTAAAATGTTAATACTGCCTTCCCCTTCCCAGCAATATTGTGACCAGCGCTACAGATAACACTGTAAGGAGATCACACTCAGTGACAGCACAACTTTATTAAATACTTCAGATATTTGATAAAAATATCTGGAGCAATAAAAAATGAACACTATGAGGTGGAGATCTCTACAGGAATAAATGTTCTGAAGAATAAAATAGGAAGAGGTAAACATTATAAATATCTTTCTGAAAGCATATTTCAAAAACATTTTTCTTTTGCTGCTTAAGGTTTGCAGAAACATGCTGAAAGGATGTTTCTCTGTTACAACCTTTAACTCCAAGTTCTTAACCAAACCATAGATCATAATATTGTCATTCTTCACTGTCACCACTGCGTCAGCAGCTGTTTTTGGTCTCACAAAAAAGGATTTGACCTTTGGGATGGACAGGAAGCTGAAGGAGCAACTTTCTGAAAAAAAATAGCCTCCTGTTTACATTCGCCTTGTTTAGGGAACAATTATCTTGGGAGACATAAGTAATAAGCATGTAAGTTTACATAAGCAGAAGTGTCATTTTGATAGCACTGAGCATGAGTGTATGTCGAGCTGCCGCTGAGTAACTGTTACATTATAAATGCTGATAGGTATTTTAGCAACAAAAATTGAAAAGTGCTAATGACAGGACCAACTGTCCTTAGCACAGCCCCTCGCAATCAGACTGCTGGATTCCAGCCGAGCACGCTGAAAGTCATTCCCAGTAACAGAGACAACAGCAGCTGCCTTCATTCTACTGTGGCACAACTTCTCCTGGTATTTGTTTACAACTGTCCCATAACGCTGCTAACTCTAGGTCATCACTTTTGTTTCCCATTCTATAGTCTCCAATCTCCTACAGCAGGAACAGCAGGCCTGAAGCTATCACACTTACGTGTGAACTTCTATATTTTCAGACTACTGGTCATCTCCAGTCTGGTTCACTCTTTATTTGAACAGTGTAAACAGATGAGCACAGTTGCACAGCGATCTGAGAAAAAATATGAATTATATGCAAGCATATAGGTAATATATTGCAAGGGTTGAGTGTACTTGTGAATAACTTGTGGAAACAAAGCAACTCAGTCTTTTTAAAATGTTATGTTCCACTATACTAAAATGCTATTTAAACATATTGCAACTATTTAAACCTAATGCCTAGATAATCTGACTTCATTTTTAATGAACCATAACCTCATTTTCTGAGGATGGAAAATATGCAAAAATCAAACATAATCACTTTTCCAACTTCACCTTACAAGTTACCTTCACAGTGAAATTTACTCTAAGTAGTTTTAAAGGAACAGCACTGTTAAGGGGCACAACGTTCTTTCTATCCTTTTGGGAAAGCAACTTTAACAGCATTCCAGAGAATGCACTTTAACAGTACAAGGGGACCATTAATTTTATTTGCTGAGAGAAAAGAAAAAAAAGTTTGAGCCCTTACAGTTAGTTTTCTACAAGATCTTGAGAAAAACTATGCAAATTGTGAATCAGATTTATTGTTATATACATACATATCTCTATTAAATGTATATTTCCATGTATTTAATATTCAGCAGAGGCTGCAGAACACCACTCTGCTGATACTCAGTTCACTCCAGGACAGTAATGATACTGACAGCAAACTCTTCCCCTGAGTCTACTGAAGCAAATTCTTCTCTTACTTACAGTAACAGTCCCTTGAAATCCCATCACGACTCAAAGGAAAATTTAGTTCTTTGTTTACTTATATTTCTAATAAGCAAGAGGAACAAAGTCCTTCACAGGTAACTATTAGCATATTTTGCAGGAAAATATGACTGCACAAGTGACAGATTTTGAAGAAAATTACAAGCAGAAGTTGCCTTCACAGTGCAATACCTTAAGAACGCAGTGCCAAATATTCTCACTAACTGTTAGTAAACCTTTTTCTAAGGCACTATCGTCTCCCGTATTTCAACACTAACATTAACAAATGTAAAGGGAAGCAAACTCATCACAATATTTCATGCTTCTAGAAAGCATGAAAAATGCTTTGGCTTGCTAGCCGAGTTGGTGGTAGTACTTCATCATTTTTTTCCCAACACGCAAGTTATCTAGAGAACAACACTGTATTTAGCATTCAGTACAAGTAACATGATGAGAAAAGAATATGTATCTGTATGCTTTTAGAAAGCTACTGGGAGTCTGATGATTTGAATTATAGAAAGTTATGCCTGAAGACAGCCATGTAACCCATCCACCCATAGCCCAACACAATTCTGGTTGCAAGCTCGGCAGTCAGCACATCCTTTTTTTTTTTCCCTCCCTTTTGGATGCATTTACAGCACGAAATGGATCATGAAATAACATTCATACACTGAAAAGCCCAATGGGATAAGTGTGATAATGCTGCCTGTCTTTCTGCATAATGCAGACCATTGTGTTTTAGTCTCTGCTTGGACTTCTTTTTGCAGCACAGATGCCAGGAATACTTCTATTAAACATTTGGCAAGCTTTTTTTCACTTAAGAAAATTAAAAGCGTCCACAGAATTAACCAGTGTAAGCTTCCTTATGTATAGAACTTGACTTCCACTTTCCAATCCACCGCAAGTTCATCACCAATTGGTGTGCTGAGGCAGCAAAAGACTATGGATTAACCATCAGTTCGAAGAAAGCTGAGATAATGTGCCATCCTGTGCACGGGAAAGGATAAAGCTCCAGCATGACAATCAATGCAGATGAACTCTAATAATGGATTTCACTTACTGGGATGAGTTTTGTCTAAGCACTAGCCTTAGTGATCGGTAAATCATTATTTAAAGGTAAAAAGTTGTACCCTGCATTCAGCAGAGTACCCCACTGAACCTGAAACAGCAAAGTACGAGACAGCGCAGTCAACTCCAGCCTGCTGCAGCTCAAGGTTTAGCGCCACTCACCTTCTCGTTCTCTTGTCCTTCGTACCCCTGTGCCATCCCCTATTGCACTGCTCCCTGGTCACCTCGTTCCCCATCTCAGACCACCTCAGTGCTCCCAGCTCTTCCCCAGCCCGTGTCTCCTTCCCTCTCTTCAGTCCAGCATGGGCACCAGTCATGTTCGCTGCCTTCCTCAACACCTCATGGTCCCCTTGCTCCTGCCCTCTGTCCTCTCCAACCTTTTTGAATGTCTTCCCCAGATTTACTCTACCTTGTGCCTAGAAGCCCAGCCCCGGAGTTCCAAAATTTTCTTTTTCCTTATTTTTCACTTATTCTTTTCTTTTATTGCTCTGACCTCCCTTTAGGTCTGCTGTCATATAATAGACTGTCTTTCATCACAAAATAAAAAATGAAACAAAGCAAAAGCTGGCCCTAACCAAGTATTTTCTGCCTTCTACTTCATGCTGAAGTCCTCCTAGTACATGTCTATTTGCCTTGTCTCACTGCATTTTGAGTGCAAACACTATTTACTATGACATGTTTCTACAGCATCTTTTACAAAAAAGCCCTAACATAATAGATTAATTTCTGTACCAAAAATAAGAGTGTCAGTGTCAAGACATTGCACTATTTTTAATGCAATTTATCCAAGGATAGCCTATATTTTCTCTTTTCTGTTTTCTTGACAATAAAACAATGTTACTCTAATTGTCTGCAGCCACAGAAGTCACAATAGGGAAGGCTGCTGGATGTGAGGAGCATTATTTAATGTATCAACAGATCAGTCAAGTACGTACATCTTGCACCATTCCCAACAGCATTCCAAAAAAGGTGAAGTGGAAAGTGATCTTTTATTTTCAGCCTTTGATAATACACATCTAAGAAATTCAGCTGCCAATCACAGATTTGTTTGTCTGATCATATGGAAATGTGAGCCCAATTCGTTCCAGATGGCTGCGCACATAGGCGTCCAAATTTCCACATGCAAATAGTCAGCTTCTGCACAAGAACACATTATCTGCCCACGAAGGGGGCAAAACAGACCTTTAGCTGATCTTTGCCATGATTTCATTTCTGTACCCCCTGCCTACTGTTGAAAATTGCAACTTAAATTTCACTCATGTAGACTGTTGTGTAGACTAGCCAGTGGTAAATCAAAATTGCAAAACAAAATAATTCTGTCTTCTTTTCAAGCAACCTCTTGATCGTATTACTTGTTTTGTCCAGATGAAATCACAGGACAAGACAGCTTTCTCACTCAAGAAAGCCTCACAAGAAGTGAGGTTATCTGGGAGACAGAAATTTGTTCTCTTATCTAAGAACAGGTTTCTATTCACAAGGGAATTAAATAAGAAAATAAAAATAACAATACAGATCTATAAAACAGTATGGAGGCAGAATTGTGAAAAAGTGGAGGTCATTCACCATAGAAAATACTATAAAGTGAACGTAATATTAACAAAGACTTCAGGGCACAGGAAGATAGATGAGCTAAAAAGTATCTTGCCCACTATGAAACCAGCCTCAACATACGCAGTTGGCGAGGCACAGATTTATTGAATTTATTAAGGCAAAGTGAATCCTCATGATGAAAACAAGTTTGAAACACCCTAAAGACAACAGAATGCTGTTCAAGCAAGGAAAGTAGTTTGCATTTGAGTTAAGGAAGACAAATGTATTCATTTGGCTTAGCTGTTAAGTGACACAAATTGAGATCCTCAAAAATTTTAACTGATCAATTAAAACCATTTGTGGTAAAAAAAAAAAGTATTCTCTTTAACTTAAGTAATTGTTGCCCAAGGTTCCCCACTGGTTATGAATCTGAGACAAGCATTGATCTGTTCCTGTTTGCTGAATGCACTGTAAGAAGAAGAAATAGGTATTATGAATACAGTTTTCCCAGTCTCTCAAGAACTGTAATTCAGATATATCAGAAAAGGATTCTCATCTGAGACTGAAACTTAGCTTAAAAGGCCTTAGAAGTTGTATTATGTCTTTATAAAATGTATTTACTACAGCTAATTAGCTATAAAAAAATCAAGGTAATACTTCTAGCACAAACACAACATATGCTTGAAGACTGTGTGGTGGCTAAAGTGGCAGACTTGATCCAATGAGACGGAGAGGACATTTCAGCTCGGGAAAGAAAAGAGCTCCAAGCATCATTTTGCAGTCATTCCACCCAGAGTTATAACACTGAGTTTGGATGAGGGCCTGGGTTTCTTCACAGAGCCCAAGAAGCACAAGCACATCTTTTCTCCATGTGTCCATCCTTGCAATCCTTGCAGAGCCTCTAGTGTAGCCTCCTCAACAGCAAGGTGCTGAACTGCTGCAACTAACCTGCACGGCGCCAGTGATCCCAAGAGCAGAGAACTGATGCTCAGGATGTTGGTGATTCGTGGGAAACGCTGGTTAGCGCTGGCACTGGCCACCAGGAAATGTCCTGCTGTCGACCTTGCGTGGTCCTGCGCATCCACAGCACTGCTTTCCTCTCTACTCCCAGCCCTGTAGCATCGCTTTCCTCTCTACTCCCGGCCCTCTCTCCCTCCTCTTTCTCTCCTGTCCACCCCACTGCCTTCCCCTGTGCTCAGCCCAGATGTGCAAGGGAGAAAAGCCTTGCTGGGAAGCAGATGGAGCTGCTAGCAGGGTGCTCTCCCTGGATGGACAGACTGGATGCTTTGGCTACCGAACTCTGGATGCGTGAACACCCCGAGCATGCTGTAAGGCCAGTCTCGCTCTAACACACTGACTCTGGGAATGTTTCATGTTCATCACTTTGCCAGGGAGCGTTTGTCATGGTGAGACGAGCAGTCCTTTATATTGCTATCTGTATTATGTATTAATTACAGGAAGGGGATCCAGGATACAGCTTAGATCTCTCTAATGGCTTTCAGAAATCCAAACACATGAAAACAAACATAATTTTTTGTTCCATATGAAATCCTCAACAGCTGTGACCAGTTTTACATAAACTCGGGTATTTGATTGACTTCTTCAATGAGAATCGCCTTGTAGTGTAAATCAGCTGAGAAGTTGGACATAAAACAAATTTTACTTAGGCCTGTTCTGTAGTGTAATTACTGACACAAAGCAAGTATTTTTTTTTACACACACACACATACACACGCTCTCCCGTCTGGAATATCAGACATGATCCTATGTTAGACATGCAATTTTTAAGATTTTGGAAATTCACAGATGTGCAGCATATTTATGGAACAGACTCAAGGAACTTCGGCTGGGGGTGAGTGGGTAAACAAAAACCCAAATGCTTTTGTCTTCATTCTACAGACCTACTATTTGCCAGCTAGACCACATGTTACTGCAGGATTTCTCTTACAAAAAGAGTATCTTAATTCTGGAATTACAAGGCAGTACAGAAATCCTCTTCCAAAATATCTCAGTGTCATACCACAGCCCTGTGCTATAAGCTTGAATTTATTTTTCTTTTGGGAACTGCCTCCTTACCCATCAGGGATACAATGAATTCTACCTTTTAGCATGAGGCAACAGAACTGTTTGGTTACAGACCTTCCTTCTGCTCCTTGGACTCATTCTTCAGGGCTCTTGTGTGGACTTACATGGGATGGTGGGCTCTGATATCGCAACCAAATAATCACGTCTACTTCAAAATGAGTTCAAGCCCAATGTCCAATCCAGTTTTCTGGGAGAATTCTCTCTTAAATTAGCAGGAAAATCATGTTAAACCAGCAATGGACAATTTACTCTAATGGTTCCCCATTCCCCAAGGAAGCAGGAACATGATTTAGATCTTTGGCCCTTTTAGTGATTTTAGTGTTGTATTTTTTATGCGTAAACATATGTATATATACATACCTACATGTATATAGCACTGTAAAAACAGAAATTTAAAAGATATTTTGTGTGGCAGTGGCAACATATGACTCCTGCTTTACTGCCAGCTACAACATGGAGGGCATAATTGGCCCAGCAATGAAAAACAACTTATTTTCCAACCTCCTAACAGCTTCTGAACATTTTCCCACAGTATAAATACTTGGATATACAAGACTCATTCTCAAAGTCCTTCTCAGTTGTGCTATGGAGGAAAAAAGATTTTCCAGTAGGTTATTTAATCCATATACTACCTATAATTACTTGGGCACAGAAAGAGAGACTTCTCATTTCAGGTGTTTGAAAGCAGATTTCAAAGTCCTTTTGATTATGGGGAAAGAGGGAGAATGATAACTTGCTTTAAACAGTACATTTTTGCTATATGTAGGTAGAAAAGAAACCTATCCATCAAGAATCTATTAATAATAGATGAAAACTGGCTCCAGACACAAGGTTACTTGGTGAAAACACAAAAATAATAGATACAAAATTTGTATTCTATCAACTCCCAGGGACAAATGAGATTAGCTTAGGCAAGCTCCACAGAATAAGGTTTTCTATTTCAGAAAGTAGTCCTTTAATTTAGCCAAGATTTTGTTTGCTACAGAGATGCTACAAAATACAAAGCGATTGCATCTGCCACACAAAGAGACAAGTCTGTGTACTGCACTTTAAAACAATTAAAGCAGCGGTTCGCACCAGAGTAAGCCTTTTAACTACCAGAACAGGCAGTGCCAAATCTCATATTTTGTACATACAGTTTAAACTGCCAAACAGGGTTTATGTACCGATTAGTGAAGATTATGTAGAGTGGTACTGCCATTTTTTAAAAATACAATATTATTACAAAGAACCCCTGGAGGTTCATATGAAGATGGTCTCTATTTCATAGACAGTAAAATCACTGAGGCACATCATCACAGCCATGACTTACTACTCATGAAGGAGCCAGGGGAGTTGAGCTAAGGATTGTTAATGCAGAGAACAGCCCTCCCCTGCAATTGAATATGTGCAGGCCAGTTTACAACTTGCATCAGGTTTTTACTGGACTTTGAATGAAGTGTTAGCACATCTGCATCGTTTGTAAACTTCTCCAGCCTTTCTAAGAAATCATGGCAAATTAAAAGCGCCTAAACATATGTAATATTTGAGAAGTTTCTACTTCTTGTCAACTCTAATAATACTAGCAGTGGCTATAAATTTTTGTCACGCTTTGGGGGAAAGTCACTTTCACAATCCAACTATATGCAAGGGGTAATATTAAATATTAAATCATGCCATTGAGAGGCTTGTTTTGGGGCATTATTAAAATACATGTTCAGTGTTGTAATCAGCAGAAGACTATTTATTGCAAACACAAGTTCTAATAATGCTTAGTGGCTCTAAAAATGCTTTTTGAAGATAAATTTCTTTGTGAAGCATGCCTATCATGATTAACAGTCACTAGCTACACAAAAGCAATCTAAGTGTCGCATCAGTGGATTTCAGTTTAAATACACAGTAAGAGCCAGTAACAACTGTTTTGGGGGGAAAACTAACATATTTTTCAGTAACTACCCTTCTCTGTAGCATGACTGAAATAAGAGAATTTGAGGTGCAGCTATGTGTACTAATCATATACCACATTTGAAGTACACTAATCATCACGTTTTCTACCATTCTTCCACACATTGCTACAACATCCTTCCTAACATGATACACACTCCCATTCTCCCATTTCTCACATCATCTTACTAACATCCACAAACTGCCCAAGCAATACCAAACTATATTTTATGAGAATATTTATGCAAGTCATCTTCCCCGTGCCATTTCCTAACTGCTGATGGGAGCAAATGCTGTAAGTTTGCAGGCAGCCCTGCTCACACACGGACCAGAATGACTAAGGCCTACTCAAACAAGAGGAGAGAGGAAAAGAATGCTATTAAGGAAATTTCACGCAATTTATGCATCTGCTGTTACCAAAGACTTTACACATATTACAGAGGCAGAGGCACCCATTCTCTTTCAGAAATCACCCAAGAGACTGCAGGGCTTTCAAATTAAAAACACAACTACAGTTCTGCCATTTCTTCTCACCACCTCCAGAACGAGACAGAGAAAAGGAAATATTTGGGTGAGATGGGCAAAATATGACCAGAATGGGAGTCCAGACCTCAGTGGGACCTAGTGATATCCAGTGATGGACTGGAGATCCTTGCGTAGCAGACCTCTGAGAAAATCAACTTGAGCTGAAAAAAGAAACAGTCCTCAAGCAAAAAGGCAGGAAGAAGGAATGAGACATGCAACAAAACAATGGCAAAGAAAAAAAAAAAAAAAGGAAAAANGCGACATGCACCATCCAATGGCAAAATAAAAAAAAAAAAAGGAAAAAAGTTTACCATTTACTTTGTGTTTTCCTTTTTTTTTCTTATTTTTTTTTAAGGACTGGATGAAAAGAGCACTGGCCTTTATGAACATATGAAAATATGCTTTTTGGGAGCTCCTGTAGCTTTGGTGCATCCATAGATATGCTTAGAAGGGAAAAAAGAAAACAGAAATGTTCTTTTTTGTTTTGTCCCTGTTGCCTCTCTGAAACAGCAATAACCGTAAGCACAGCATTCTTAGCACTTCTCCGCGCTGAAGACGAGGGCAGCTCCTGCCCTGGCTCACACGAGCAGCCTGGTGCTCCTGGGGATCAGAACAGTTGGGCCTCTGCTACGCACAAAATCTTCAAATCTTTAGACAAAGAGATAATTGCAGACAAGATGTCAACATACTCGAATTAAAAAAAAAAAGAACGAAGAAGGAATGTCCAAGTCTGAAGTGACTCTTTCTTTTAAGCACAATAATAATGAGTTCAAAAAAGATTAAAGTTCAAGCAACATAAGAGAAGAGACACTGGAGTACTAAAGACAGTGGAAAATGAAGAAAAATAGACATCACGCAATAGAAACCACTGGGATCTGTGTTACACTGTACTTGAAGGCAATGAAAAGAAATGCTGTCAAACTACAAGGGAGAAGCATATCAGGCAGGTAATAGTTCTATTTATAGAGAAATTCCATTTATAGTGAGGCTAGCATGAAGAGGAGAAAGTGCCTAAAACAAACAGTCCATTATTGGCCTGATGAAAAGCACACTCAAGTCAATGTCAGCCTTTAAATCGACTTTAAAAGACCTTGTGTCAGGCCCTATTTAAGATTCCACTATATGAGCAACATGGAAAAAGCTATCGTGCTATCCCGATTCAGCCGAAGTCAGCTGGAATTTGATCACTGACTTGAGCAACATGAGGCTTTACGCAGTCAGTGCATACTGTCTGAAGATTAAATGATCCCAAATGAAAAACTAAACTATGCAATATACAGTCAAGACTACTTTTACAGAAAACATACTACGGTAACACAGCACATGGATAAAAAACAAAATGCGTATATAGGAGTGAAAGCAATAGTAAAAGGTTCAGTTTCAAGTGTCAAAGTTTTCATGTGCTAAAAATATTTAGAAAAGCAAATAGAAAATAAAATATTATATGTATTACTGGAGATTTTTTAGGATATTTGATTTAAATCCCTCATAACCAAAATCAAATCAATCTACCGCCATTTAAGGGAAAATAAGGTAGAAGGGGCAGTTCTGACAGGATCTGCCACTGCTTAGCTTCTTATCCTTTCATGAAATTCCTGAAATATAAATTATCGCCAAAACACTGACTCGCAGAAATACCGGGAGTTAAGAAATGCAATGTGTTAAACTGTAATTCAAAATTTGTATGATGAAACCAAGGCAAGAGAGATACACCTTTTAAAAAGTGAAATATATACATTCTTAACTATTTCATCCAAATGTTCGTAGCAAGTCTTAAATATTTTCTCCCTTACTACTGCTCTTCCTAGATGCAGGAGAAAAAAAAAATTATTTTCCTTTACAGTCTGATTTCCAGTTATGACATCTGCTTCTCACATCAATGTTAGTATTTCAGGAGAAGAATTTTCCTGACAAGCAAATCTGCAATGCTTACACCAGTGGTGAGACAATTCCAGATTGAGCAAAAGGGCTTTGGAAAATCACTGCTGTTAAAGGATGCTGAATTCCAAGGAAGCACCTATGGACGCAACCTGGATGAGCCCTCCCATGAATACGGCACGGGAGCAGCACCGCTACAGACAGCCACGATAAATACCTGCCACATCTCCCAACTCCAGGCAGGTACCTCAGCCCTTTGACAGCACTCGGACACTTCAGAGCCCGCGGTGGTCACTGGAAAGACGCCCAGGAGCAGGTTCTGACACTGCAGAACAACCTGGCAGTGCCCAGACTTACCATGTTCGATGCTAGAACAGGTTTACTTACTGAGGAGTTAAACATGGAAAGGGAAAATAAATGATGGTCACAAAAGTGCGCAATGAAGACGCAGCCACCATCATGTCACTGCAGACTTCTTAGCCATGTAGGCAGCAGAAAGTGTGTGAATTCTGATTCCTCAGAAAACTGAACTTGAGGTCTTTTCACTATAGAGCTTCCTCTCATGGAGCCAGGCCACAGCATGAGAGAGGTGTAGGCCAGTGAGCGTATTCTGCTGACACTACTGCAGGTAAATATGACAACCAGGCAGAAACAGTCACATTGAGCTACAACATATCTAAGCAATATGTTGCTGCTAATGGTGAAAAAAAGGGGGTTGGGAAAATAAGACAAAATTTCCAGTGTGACTACTGGTTTGAAAGCAAATGGGATGTCAGCCAGCCAGCACCTGCGGGCTGGAGAGCCGCCGAGATCTCACCGGGGCTCAGGATTTGTTCCTGGCGATGCTCTGACCCATCCTCGCGCAGTTCACCACGGAACCAAGCAACTGGGTCACACAGTGGGCAGATGCACGTGGGAGAGAGGCCCTCTCGCTGAGACGGCCGCCCAGCTGCTGGAGTCCCCTCTGTGACCAATGAAGCACACGAATCCCAGCGCCCGCAGCTCCTGCGGCCGAGGGAGCGGAGACCGGCTCCAACCTCACCTCCAGGGTCGTGCTCATGGACACCCGGCACGCTAAAAAAGTCAGGGTGGAAAACACTCCTTCCTCGTTTAAGAAGAAAAAGAAAGGGAGACAAAACAAGAAAAAGAACTTACAAAAATTAAGCTTTATATATTTACATTACAAAATAACAATGTGCAGAGAAGGAATTGTATTTTTTTTCCTCATTTTGAACCAAGAGTCACGTAACTCTTAGTTTCCTTAGTCTTTGTTTTCTTTAAGCCATGCACTGATTTGATAGATGTGGAAACCGACTTCCACTGCCTTGAAGAAAAGAAAGAAAAAACAAAGAAGAAAAAGAAATTAATACTAATAATCCAGAGGATTAGGGATCAGAGGTTAGTGCACAACCTTTTAATGAGCAAGGTATTTAAAGACTGATGACACAGTATATTTTTATTCTTCGGTAATTTAGTACAGAAGTTCACATTGATTGCTTAAAAGGCCATTCGATTTTATTTCCCATATTTAATTGTTCTTAGTCCCAATAAATGGTTGTCTGAAGAAAGTAAAAGATTATTTTATTCTTTTTGTAGCATTAAAGGTAGCGTCAAGACCAACACACTCATTCACACGCCCTCTACATGCCCTTCGTGTTTTCACAAAACTGTGCAGATTATCTGTTTTTCATTACCAAAACCTGAAACCCCCACAGTATTCAGGCTCTCTAACCTGAACTAAACCTTTCACAGGTGCAGGAACAAAAAGGAGCTATTTTGCCTTTCCCAAGAACTTTCTATATGTCAAAGAAAGCACAGGCTTGCACAGTAAACTTTTCTCTTACCGTACAATTTACATCTTCTACAAAAAAAGGTTTGCCTGCTAACACCTTACATCTTTTTGTGGCTTGGATCTCTGAAAATCCTGCCTTTTGAACAGTGGTTTCAGGCCCGCAGATCAGGAAAGCGTTTTTTAAACACATGGTTCAGCTACATGCTTAAAGTTCAGCCTGTGCTTGAAGTAGCTCATCATCCGTTCACCCTTCTCCTTGTCAACAGGGAGACAAAACGTGAAAACCACAGCAAAGGTTCTTTCCTCTAACAACCAGTTATTGTATCTTACTGCAAAAGTTATATTATGTCACCTGGGGGAGATCATGATCACTTTGTAGGTACAAAGTTAGTTCTGTATTTTTCCAAGAATCATCCAGTCATCCAGACGACATAAACAATTCCTGGGCTGCTTAAGTAACAATTAGGTTATAGGTTATAACCCATAGGTTAGGTTATAGCCCACATTATTTATGTAACACTTCGATATTGAGACAGTGGATAGTTGTCGAAACTAGCAATGTGCCTAGTGATTTCATCACTAGAATCTGAAAATAATAATAAAAAAAATTATCAGCTTTTAGTTTGCAGCTTTTCTCGGCATTCCTATGGTGTAAGAAAGCATTACCACCACTTTACATACACGGAGCTGAAGCACAAAGAAATATGGTTCAAATTTGCAAAAGGTTGTACGGAAGTTTAATGCTCAGATTGTCTTATCTTAATTCCTAACATGTTACCTTTACTTTCAACAAAACTCGTGAGGTGAAACTGTTAATGCCATTGAACTCAACAGGATATTTTACAGCAATTTCAACAAGCAGCAGGATTTCATTCTCTAACTTCAGTAGGATTTTTGCCTAAATAAGATTTGGAACTTTATAGCAATTTGCAATATTTTATCATGAGTAACCACTGAGTAACTAAAAAGAGCTTGTTTCACTACTGCATTTAAAGACAATCTCATTCAGGAAAAAATAAAGATTCTTAAAAAATAGCAAAATAAGATACAAAAAGTTTCATCAAAATACATGCACTCACATAAAAGTTTCATTAGCTTATATCTACAATATAATATTGATCATCTCAAAGATCATCACTGTGTAAAGGAACAATGAAACATTAACAAAAAGAGAAAGTCCATAAAAATTTTTGTTTGAAAAATAACAATGTAGAGTTTTTGAAATGTAATCACATAGTGGAACCAGTACAGTAATATCAGATCTGTAATCTACTTAAGTATCTATTGATTGACACCCATGACAAAATAACTGTTGCCCTAATAGGATTCACATATAACATTTTTTAAGTTTCACAAATAGTTCACATGGTACACTTACAAATAAATCAATTAATATTGACTGCTAGATCAATATATGCACAATATGAAAAACAGTTTTGGCGGCTTTATGTTCTCCGCAGAGCAGCCTTACCTACTGGTGATTAATTTTAATTTACTTTAAAGGATTCTATTGCACTGAAACTTTAATTAAAAACGAAATGAGAAAGTCTATAAAGTCTGCATAGCATCAATTACTTGGACTTGATATCCTGCACTTCGCCTACCCTCCGTACATATGGTTTCTGTTAAAATAATTGGAAAGCACTTCTGAACAATGTCACCCACACATCCATTCTAAGAGCTAGAAGATATATAACCATTAAATGTCACTAATATTAATAAAGAAACAATTAATTCTTCATTACCTATTTCTAAAATACACCATCAAACTCCTCCAGTTCAAACACAAATAAAACATTACATATGCCTGTCACTGAAATAGGTAATCATCATCATTGTTACAATTTACACAGCTTTCTGTTATAAGTCTAATTCCTCATTTATTTATAAAGCTTTTTGGCTGACATTATAAATGACCTCTTTGAAATATTAAAAAAAAAATCTAGCTGTTATTAAGCAAATCCCATACTTCTTGTCAACTATTACTTTATAAAATGTTGCATCTAATTTGCATTACACTGAGAAGCTGATAAAATTTACATTTTTAAATGTGACTTTCAGCAAAACACACTAAATAATATTTCTGTTGACTTATGTATAAAACATTCTCAGAATGGCAGAACAATTTCAGCTCTCTCTGCCCCTGCCCAAAAAAAAAAAAAGAAAAGGCAGCTAATAATAAAATCCATTCCAATAGGTTTCAGAAAATGCTGCTGTATTTACCCCAGGAATGGTTTGGCTCGGCAGCCGTAAAGTGTCTGAATTAAAGATCACAGCCAGTGAAAAGACTCCCACTCACTAGCAATGCCAGCTTGGATCAGGTACAAGAATAGCTCCATGTTAATTATTAAAAAAGCACAAAATTGTCACAGTCTTCATGCGCTCCAACCTGTATCAGGTTACAAGCCTCCGAGGTGTCCCTGGCATGCTGCCTGGGCTATTTATTGCTATTTGTAAATTAGACACTTGTGTAAGAATGTCAATTTTAATATCTTTGTTTAAATGAGCCTGATAAGAGATGACCAGATATACATTTTATGAGACTGCTGAATAATTATATTACACAAAGACAGCTTGTGAACTTTACAGGACTGTTAAATAATGACTTAGCACACTCAAAGGTAAATGGTGGGTTTAGAGCCAAAAGAATAAGCTATTGCAAGCAATAAAAAGTATATGCTCTAAATCTTTAAAAACAAAAATACTTAAAAAGTCAACTACAATTCCTGGTAAGAACAACTCCTGAGCTCTCCATACAAGAGCAACAGTGAGTCCAAGGTGCCTTTATCAATCCTGGATTCTGTACGCCGAACGTAGCGGTCATTAACGTTTCCCCTGCCTCAGCCGGCATAAGTAACGATGCCACGTGTAGCAGAACACAGTCCCTAAGGAAGAGCCTACCAAAGGCTCCCTGCAACAACACCGCTCGTGATCCAGTGCTTAGTATTCTGAACTTGTTCATCCTCCACATTTTATTCTGTGGATATTATCACCACTCAGAAAATTACATTTCAATGAACTTGTCAGGAAACGAGTAATAAATTAATCAGCCAGCATAAACCAATTACAGTCATTTTCTGTGTGTTTTCTTTTAGGGCCTAGGCATGAATGCAATACTAGTTGCATCGTTTATTGCTGTGGACAGTTTAAAAGGACTATTGGCAGCAAGCAGTAATGCTGCTTGAAGGAAGAGAGGGTAAAAAAGAAAAAAACCCTCTGTGCTCTATCAAAGCCAAGTGCCACCTTTAATGAACCCAGGGTTTCAGCACTACACTTAGGAAGTCAGAGCCCTTCATTCCTGTGCTTCGTTTCCAGAAGATCATGGTGATAACGGGGTGCTTTTGCACCAACCACGGTTTTTGCAGCAACATCAGTGGTCAGGTGTCCCGGAGAAAACATCCAGCCTCACTCCGCTCGTGGAGTTATGGCTGATAACAAATAAGTCTCTTCACTCTTCCCCACCAAAAAAAAGGCATCCAAATGTTTCCCATCTCCCCGGATCCCTGCTACCTTGTCCCACCACAACAGCCATGAATACAGGTGCTGAAGCAACGTGAAGCAACGCGGGGAAGAGAACTGGCTACGGCTTGTTTAACATCCACGCCACAGGTCACTGCAAAAGCTACTCAAGGCCAAACATGGAAGTGCTTGGCTGCCTGAAGCTGTGGAAAGGGAGTTTGAATACACTGGAGCAGATGAGGTGCCCAAATCTCTGTACACGGCCTACCCCACGCAGGCGCTGAGAGAGGTGTCACAAGACACCGATGTGCAACGTGAAGCATCCACACAGGCTGGCAAGCCTACACCAGCGTCACGAGTGACACGGGAAGGACCGACGGGACTGAGCTGTCATTACGAGCACCTACACGTTCGATCGGGGAGTAATCGGGGCACATTAGGCTGATGATACGGTTAAACTGTGGGAAGCAGGAGGCCACCCTGGCAGGGTGTCAGTTCTGTTTGGGCAGGACCTGGATGTAGCGCGAGCTCCTTCCTCCCAGGCCTGCCTGCTAAGAGAAGACAGGCCTGGGACACGGGCTGGGGGGAACTGCAGCTCCCCAGGCTGAATGATCAACTGACTGAAGTGATAAAGTGTAAATAAAATAGCTTTTATTTCCTGTATTTTTGACCCAAACTTTGAAATCACTCCTCCTGGAGAGGAAAAAAAAATAAAGTATTTCTTTGCTGCTACAGCCCTACAGCACTAACACAACCCAGTTATCGTGAGCTGACCTTACGTTTTTTTCTTCTGTATCACCAAAACATGCAACTTTCAACATGTGCAAATGCATTCAAATTGCCCACCCTCTTCAACAGACCCCAAAGGTATGTACCTGAAAAACCTGGTTAGTGTGCTTAATGAAAACCGCTGATATTGATGACATTTCTACTAAGTACGTGCAATGAGCAACACTGCCAGCTGAATTACCAGCCCGAGGCCTCCAAACTAACAGGGACTGAGCGGCTGCACCGGCTCTTGCTCCGAGCTGTGTGAAAACTTGGGAAGATAGCAGCTCGCTGGTTTAGCACCTCCGGTTTAAAGCACCGGGCTTGTCTTCACGAGTAAGTGAGCCAGAAAGATTTTTTTTTTAAAGCAAATAAAGTTCATATTCTTCAGGCAAAGGCACTCTCTGTCATGGAATTTCACAGTAAATTATACAGATGCAAATTTCAAAACTACATAGACTTTTGGACAAGACCCATGCCACTCTCCTATACATAAAAATGAGCCAAGGTAATGTACAAGGTACCACAGAAACTCTTTGCCTAACAACGATGTCAAAAAGGAAAAAAGAAATCCACCTGCCTAGTGTCTTCAGATGCACCTAGTTATACTTTGCAATGATTTACTGCAAAATACAAGCTTTCCTACAGACTGCTTTTATTGATACACAATGAGGATTTTACAAATGCAAACACACTTTAAACATATGCCATATTAAACTCTCAAACTTAGTCCTGCAGGGGTAATTACAGATGTATCATACACCTGCTAGACTGCAGACCATGTTACAGCATCAGAATCATTTTTCATCAATTTTGCCTTTGTCCTTTCTCGGCTCTCAAAAATTCCAAGTGGGTTAAGCTCCAGGAGCTCATTTTCATTGCCACTTTTTAAAGGCTGAATATTGTTTAACCTTTCCCCTGTAGTCTGCATGAAATTCCTAGAGGGCAGTTCAAGGCTCATATGGTCTAATTAAAAGCAGGATTTATTAAGACTGGAATAAAACAAATTAAAATAAAATAAAATTTGTCATAATATATATAGTCCCATGTTTGGCATGAAGTACAGTAAAAAATTACATTATAGCATTTAAAGAAAAAAATTATCTACCCAGTACTTTTGTCACTGAGATGGCTGCCAAAGTAATATCCCACCCTCACGACTTGCAGTTCTCTTCGCTCCTTGATTTATCCCCATACCAGACAGCTCCTACCAAGAAGTCATGTGTTCTCATATGCTTCCCCTAAATTTATTTAAAACTATTTAATTCACTTAATGGCTTCAGACCCTATTTTCTTGCTTCCTCATTTTATCTTATCATCCTAAATACTTCTTTGAAGATACAATCAAAGCAGCTCACGCTTTCACAACACTGCTCGGGGATTGAATCAGACACTGTACTTTCTCCTTCGTTGCCAAGAATAAAGAAATGAGTTTTAAAGAGGTAGTGCCAACTGAATGTATATGAAACAATCAAGGTAATGCACGAAGTGCCGTAGACACTCCTTGCTCTTCCAAAACAAGGGCAGCTGAGCTAGTTCATTTACTGACAGCAATGAAAACGGAGCCACGGGAGCATCAGTGCAGGATGCACCAGTTTGTTTGGAGCTAGGTTATCCTGTGCCCAAATCTATGCAACTGCACTCTCCCCCATTTCTCAAGTTAAAAGATAGGCTCAATATGATATTACATTCAGTTATGTTGATGCCCCATCTCTGACAGATGTACTTTTAGAAAGTATATTTGACATCAATATTGTTTTGTATCAAAAAGCACTAAGAGGAGAACCAAAACAGTTGGTTCTCTTAACCACTCTGTTAATAAAACCAAATATGGGCCAACAGCATCCAGACATCTATGCAGGACAGGGGGAAAACTCCTCTGAAGTACCAAGAAATGGGGAATACATTTCACCAGCCGACCCTAGTGCTCCACGGTGACAGTAAATGGTAACACAGGTTTCAGCATTTTGTCACAGCTCTGGAAACTTTTTCCCAACAACCCATCTTAGCAGCAGCCATGCCTGTAACCACAGCATTTTGTAAGAGTGAAACCTTTAACCTACTTCACCACACTTAGAAGCAGGAAAGCTTTGGCAGATAAGCAGCTCTGCTGCAGAAACACATGGTAGAAACTCCCCAAGGAAGTGGGAAATTCTGCAGCACAAGCTCCCTCAGCATTCCTGGGTTCATCTTTCTGCCATAGTGAAGGAGCCCTTTTAGGTAACCTTCTTTCTATCCATCTTCAAATTACATGTGTTCAGTTTCCTGATATTATCCTAATTGTGTCACAATTAGTCATGCTACTCATTTCTCTTCCCTTTTTCTTTTAATATATTTTCACACACTTTAGAAAAACCTAGGTTGTTACTGTGTTCCATCAGTTCAGTCACCATTACCAGATATTTAGGTCTTTCAAATATGTTCTCATGGTTTCAGCATCTCAAACTTGTTTAATTCACCACTTTTCAGTGTGCAATTTTCCTGGTGTCAAATGCTCTACCTTACCTCCCAAAAGAGAATATAGTTCCAGTAACACTCACTTCAGTGCTTTTCCTATTCTGGGAAACAAAACAAAACAAATAAAAACAAACAAATGCACCATTTTCTGCAGTTGCCCTTAATTTGACTTCACTACGGTCCACGTTAACAGAAACAGCAGCTAAACCGTCTTTGAAACTTTATTCACCATAGCCAGAAAAAAAGAAGAAAAAAAGACTGGTGAAATGCCTTTAAAACATGCTTTAATCTAGCTGGAATGCCATAAATTGCTTCCAGATGTGCTCCATACAAAAGTCAATCATAGCTATTTATACTGACACTCTGCAGTCCAAACAATCTGAATCCAAATGCCATGTCTCTGCTACAATAAAGCTATAAATGTCAGTTTTGTTGAATTTGGAGAGGTGTTGAAGAGTTCATGCTAGCTTGCTTTCTGGGCTATTTGTTAGCCAGCAATTATTAAAAAAAAAAAAAAAAAAAAAACTTTTAAAATGGATCCTTTCCTTGCTGAGCTATTCTTAAGGCACACCTGACACCTTCCAATCATGACCTTGAAAGTGCCACAGGTTACAAGTTGAAATTCATTTCATAAGTTAGAAAAATGTAGTGCTTAGGCTGCGGGCCAAGAATAACTGAAGGGCTTGGCAAGGCTCCCATGCCCTCCCTTAGACCGAACACACACGTAGTACACCTGGGACTAAATGAACTGAAGTACAGTAAAATAACACACCAACTGCAATAATACCTCTATTCAGAAATCTTTTAGGGCATGGAGAAAAAAATATATATTCTTACTATCAAAAAAAAAAAAAAAAAGTGGTTTGGAAACTGTATCCTAATCAATTGCTTTGCCTGAGACGCATGGTTATCAGAATCAAAGTGTTCTTCACTTGGGAAAATTAAATAACCAGCATTTAGATGAAAAGATGACCTACACAGTTATACTGCACTGTTTCAGGAAAATATATCACTATTGTGTAGTCTCCACAGAATTTTCTTGTTCATTTTTATAGACTTCATTAACATGTATTTTTCCCTGTGAAAGTGCACCTGCAGTTCAATTCACATATAAATGTTCATAACTTTAATTTTGGCTTTTTGTCAGTAACAGACAATAGGGAATTTTCTTATCATTGCTTGTAGCTTGGGGAATTTAAATGTTTCAAAAACATAATACGTAAGGACCATACTCTTTAACTTTCCTGTCTTTTTATTTCCCTTGATGTTTGCTTTCTTATCCCCTACTCCAAAAGTTTCCGTTGCCTTCCCTTCATTCCTCACTTTCTCCAAAGTTCAGAAGACCTTCCCTGCAATGAAGCTGAAGAACGTTCCTTCCCCTCTGGCTAAGCTGTAATGCTGTCATTTCTGAGACAAACAGAAAATTCCCTATTTTCAGAGAAGGGAAGCAAACGGTGCTACAAAATGTGGTAATTGAAAATGCAGATTTGTGTAACAAATGCAGAAAACAAAATATTTAAAAAACAAAGGTTTCACTCTCAGTACAGCTAAGTAGGAACTTAGTTTTAATAAATCTACTCAGTCAGAGATTATACAAATGACTGGGGAAGCAGCGACTATAATACCTGTATTTAAGAATGGGGGAGGAACCTCTCTAGTGAACTACTGAGCTATCAGTCTGGCCTAAATATTATGCAACGTTTGATAATCAATTTTGAATGGAATGTAATTTCTGTGTAATTGCAGGGGGTTGAAGCAAAGATAAGCGCCACAGAAGCAGAGAAGCTACTGAGTTAAAAGACAAATTTGGCACAAGAACAAATGATTAAGACTTGGCCACGAATCCCTCCAGACTGGAATTTACAAGCACATTTCTAGCCATCCGAAGGGTGAGGCTCTGCAACAACTGCCTTGCGGGACTCGCATGTAGGAAAAACTTTTTACAGCGGAGGCTGATAAATTTATATGATATAGTATCTAGAAACAGCAGGGGATAAAACTTGGCAAGGCACAAGTTGCCTTCCAGTCCTGCCGCAGCCGACATTCATGCGCCTGCAGCCCTGCCTCATGTCAGACAGCGAGAGTTTTCCGATGCCGGTTTCTCCAGTGAACAACAACCAACTCCTGCAGGAAAAGCAGAGGGACCTGCTAAAGCAATTAGAAGGCCACACTGTTCCTCAGAAATACCTCTCTGCTGGTATATATCTTCCTTTTCTTCTGCTCAACTGGTGACACTAAACTTCATAAAGTCCATTAACGTGTCTATATTTCAATCTGTGTCACTTTACATCCCCAAGCTACAAGAATGCAGATGGGAAGTCCTCTCCACCTCCCACCTAGCTGGAAAGACTTACTGCGCTACCTCCAAATACACACACACACACACACAAACTCACAAACCCACCCACACACATTTAACATCTTACTTCAAGATAAACGCACTCCCAAAGTAAATAACTAACTACTTTATTCCACATACATAATCCCTACCTTCTCCTCCACCAAAGCTTTTTCTCTGGCACAACGTTCTCTCCTCACCTGTTTGTCAAGCTTATCACTTAGATCACAAACTTTCCAAATCTGGATTTACAGCCTTCTGACAAGGCACCAGCCACACTCTGGGACACAATAAAAATCCAGTAACTGTGACAATAATAACTGACACTAATCACTATCACTGCATTAAACACTATGAATCCGTCCTGCCTTTGCAGCTGTGCTGTGCTACTTCTCAAGTACTAAAGGAGCTGCCAGCAGACTACATGTTAGATTATTAATTCAACCATCCTCTTCATCCAACAAAAAGTATCTCTATCTCCAGATCTGCATAGCTCCTGCATTTGTGATGGCTCATCCCCAAAAAGAGATAGAAGGAGAACAAAAGTCAGTGGAGTTACCAAAATATACAAGTCCCTTACGGCTACTGTTTCAAACAAACAGGTTGGGAGCCAATGTAATAATAACTTCTATCAATATCATGCAATGTTTTATTTGGTTTAGATATGTCATCATTTATTGGAAACAATAAGCCTTCCTAAATAAAACTCATATGTCTAAAATTATTTACTATAGCTTTAAAAGTAACAAATGAAGCACTTGAGTCTCAGATGTGTAACCAGTAGGGAGTTGGCTCGACGCATCAGTTTTTACACCTCTTGCAGTTAAATCAGAGATCCAAATGCAAAATCTAGCACTCAGTGGTGAACTTATAACACTCCCTGGAGGAGTGTGTCCATAAACCATTCAGTGGATTACACTCATCCATACAAGCCTTTATTTTATATACCCCGTCCTCACCAAAAAAAAAAAAAAAGAAAAAAGAGCTAAACTAAGGTGAAATTAAGGTTGTGTAAACTATACATCATTTTTGTCATCCTATTTCTAAGATTCTGTTTCCCCTTCTGAGACTTCATTAGAAAAATTTTCCACTGTCTTTATCTCACATGGATTCATTTTTCTAAATTGCTTCTTGGCCAGAAACGAGCTCCAACAAAACGCTCAATGACATATGTGGCGTGGCCATGCATGGCTCAGGAGCGCGCTCCGGCCTTCGTGAGTATGCTCAGCACAGCTAATACACTTTCAAAACTTTTTTTTTTTCACTAACTTTTCTGAGAATTTTCTTAACAATAGCATTTGGGGAGTTTCAAATTGCTCTTCACCTCCTTATGAGTCTTCCAGACATGGGGTCTCCCTCAGTATATTCTGGTTCTTTACATATACATATATATGTATATGTACACATACATGTGTGCACGCATGCTGTATATGCCTACAGAGCTACATCCAGACAAACACAGGCTGGTGCCAAATGTGCAGTGGGTAAAAATCTGTGTGATTTCACTGAATTCACTGAAAGCTACATCACATAAGAACACCTGGGACACCTGAAGACAGCAGACCTCAGATTTTATGAACCGCTGACTCTTCTAAAGTTCAGAGAACATAATGTGAATATTTCTAACCTCCTTCACAATAAAAAATAAAATAGAGAGAAGAACACACAAACTAGTATCAGGTACAGTGTTTTTTTGTTTCAGTGAATACTATCCTCCAATGTAGTGAGTAGGGCACCCTTGACCTGTCAGAAAACGAAGACAACATAGTGTTGAAGACAACCTCCTTGTGGGTCAACTAGTTTCTCGCTTCAATCCTCCTGAATTTGGGAGTCAAATACCAAAATTTTCCTAAAACCAAGCAAATTTCACATAAAAAATGGCTATAAGTAATTACCCAAGAAAAACTGGAAAAAAAAAAAACAAACTTACCCAGAAACTGCATGTCCTGCCTAAAGTGCCACGTGATTAGTGCTAACAGACACAGAATTGAAGATAACGCCACATCTACGATGAGGGCTGTGCAATATTCGGAACAGCAAAGAATACTGGAATAGCAATAATTCACCCTGCAGTAGAATGTCAAAAACTAAGCAAGAGATCCAAATTTCTGTTCCTGACATTTATCAGTCAGCACATCCCCCTCTTTTGCTCAAACACTCATACAATCACTAAGCAAAAAGACAGAGTTTAATCTTCCTCTTCCCTTGGCTTCTGCCTAGAGTTCTTAAAAAAAAAAAAAAAAAGCCTGTTTATTCAAAAGGAAAGGGCTTATCAGACAGAAGGAAATACATTAAAAATATCCAAATGATTAAAACCTCATAGTCATTTCTAGCACGTTTTTAACCCTGTAAGGAGTTTAGCTAGCCAGCCTAACATTTGTTGTTTTTCTGTTCTTTTTTTGTTGTTTCTTTTTTTTAAAACTAACTCACTGAAAGTTTCTTCTTCAGGAAAACAAATGGCATAGCATGAGAAACTGTAGCCAGAAACTTGAAGTCTGAAAAAAAGCTCCTATTTATCATATAGCAATAATTGTCAGCCTTCCTCTGGGGCTAATTTAAATGGATGTCTACCCATGGGGAGGAGCATTATGATTTCTCCCCGTGACAGAGAACTGAACTGACCATTTAGCATATGGTTTCTACTATGAGCTTCCTTCTATGTTATTTGTGATTTGTGTATTTTGTAATTTTGGAATAGGTGGCTTCTGAGTCCTACCAGCAGCCTTTGAGTAAAAAGTTTCCACAGATCAGAGTTTCCAGTTATTCATCTTTAAGAATATGGCAGTTACCCAGGTATCTACATTTATCATAATTTCCCACATATCTATTTATTAAGTTCCAGAGAATTTCCCACTGATCCACTGCCAGTTTCATATGACAGTAATATTTTAAAAGTTCCTAATATGTTCGGTAAGTCTTTGAGTTTTTTTTTTCTTTAGTTTACCTGTAAAACATTACTGAAACATTAAAAAAAAAATCTACTCCATGTTCAAGAAACTTATAGCAACACAGAGAGTGTTTTCATTCTGTTACACTGCACTCATAGTCTACCTGCAACTCTCTTGCTTTAAATCATAAAAATATCTACTTCTAAACCCCTGCATTTGCCAGTGAAAATTTGGAGCTGGGGGATCTCTCAGGTTCTTGCTGCACAGGTGTCACTGGAATGGGAGCAGCACGAGTGACAGCGCATCTGCACCGGCAGCCCTCCTTTTTCTGCAAACTAAGCCAAACTCCATGGGGACTGGGTGAGCTAACAGGAATATCACTGACAAATTGATCCATTACCTGACCCCTTGCTGGGCAGACCGTGCACTGAGAATATACAAAAGGGGCTATCGAGTCAATTAGTCAGTTGAAGTAATTATGCCCTCAAGTGTTAGGAAACTGAAAAGCCATTTTAGCTATATAAAATTCAAGGAATCTTGGTGTTACGGTCAGAAAGACAAGAGCGTTTGCATTATGCACTGCACATTTTATCTAGCCACTTTCACTGATGCAAGATTCTCATTAAGTATCGTGTGGCCGAATGAGAAAGCCAAGTCAGAGAACTAAACACATTCAATCAGAAACAAATTAAGAGATTAGCAGCACATGTTATAAAATACAACTGCAAGTCTCTTACATGAGTCAGAAAATAACAACTTTTAAGGCATATTAGTCAATAAAGAATAACCACATCCCCTAAAATTTAAGAGGAGTTTGGTGAGCAATTCTGGATCACAGTTTGCTCATCTGTTTATCAGTCAAGCTCCAGAGACTCATCTCTCCCAATTACATCGCTCTTTCTCATCACGCCATACTTCAGTGACCGCATCTCTGTGTCAATGCTTTATAAATTCTTTTATCTCCCCTATCTTCAACTTTGAAAATCTATCCTAATTCTTCGCTTATATCATTCTGATGAATTTCCATTATATTGAAAAAAATGTCCGCTTCTATTCAGTTTTTTCCATTGTACTTTGCGCTTCGTTTGTTTGTTTGCTTAAGTCAGCTAATAAAATCATCTCAGGGTGCTGCTTCTTGGTGCAGCTCAAGCAAACATTGCAGTATGAGTAAAATGAGGTATAGTACAATATGCAAGAGATCTGAGGCTGAAATGAGAATACAATTTCCCATGAGACAGTTCTATGTTCAAGCCATTTAACTTTAAAACCAGTTCAATATTTGAACAAGACACTATTTTATTCCCATTCAAAGTTTAAACACAGATCACTTCTAAATCAATCATAAATTCAAACCTCCTTACTTCAGAAACTGTTTCAATATTTAAATGCCTTTTTTTTTTAATGTAACATAACAGCAGCTCCAAGGCTGCAGAAGCAGAACTGACTTTGAGATCCTTAAGAGCAATGCTTTTTCCTTGCCAACACATACAAAAGGCAGTTCTAGGAAAAAGAAAAAAGCCACAAAGGCGAGGCTGTACTTTGCTTCAGAGTTTTAAGAACAAAGTTTGGACAAAGAACACACAGTCTAGCCCTCAGCCCAGGCTAAAGTAAATGCATTTGCTATGGGGTACTTTCAAAGAGCAAGAGCCTAACTCCACACTGTTCCACTGCTTTTGACCTCACCTAGTGAATCAGGAGAAAAACAGGTATCAGTGGGACCCATGTAGACAAAAACCAGCCCCGCTTTAGAGATAGAACCAGTGACACAGTAACAGATCTGCAATTCAGCAAAAAAGAACACAGATCCCTTTTGCTAATCACCCATATTTTGGTCCTCCTCCTCATCCACTGAAACCATTTATTCTAGTACCTTAGAAGTCTCCTGCCTGAACTAGCCTTGCAGAAATACACAGCTCTGTGATGCAAAGAACTTCAGTGGGTGAAGTCACAACACTTCATACCTGCATTTCATTTACATATAATGATCTCAGAAAATTTCACCAAATTTGTCATTAAAATTCATTTTTAGAGATAGGCTACTTACCAACGGTCCGTAAGTCAAGGGAGAAGAGGAGATGCCATGATTTCTGAACTGCATCAGTGCCCTGTTCTATGGTACATGCCATTCTAATCCAACTAATTTAAATCCCAATTTGCTCCTAAAAATTATTTTAATGTTTTTTGATTTTCAGATAAAGTTCCTATTGAGAAGGGCAGGACATACAGCTCAGTACAAGTGTTACACTATAACAGTATCTGTGTCAAACAGTAAAGATGAACAGATCCTTATAAAGCAAACAATCTTCTTAACCTCGGGGTTGCCCTGTTCTGTTTTCTGGTCAACTATGGTCCTAATTCTCAAGATAAAAGAGCCCTTAAAATAGATTAAGCATCTGTCATAGCAAGAGGACACAGATTCACTGCAAGAATTAGGCTCTATCTTCAACACACTTAACTACCAATGGCTTTGCATGAATTCACAAAATATTATTTGTTGTATATGCTATGCTTTATGCACAATACACTCCGGTGATCTGCATGGATACCAAGCATGCTGTTCCCCCAGTAAAAGCACCAAGCACCTTAAGGCATTTGAGACAACCACATTCACAGGAAAGGGCTGCTGTCATTCATAACCATTAACCAAACAATGAAAGGACCCTATCTGCAAGGAGCAACAGTCCACTAGAATCACGCAATAAATTACCTGTATCTTTTATTTCCTCACCTTTTTGCATACCTCTAATAAAACATTTGGTTGCCAATGACACAGTACTAACATGCTGTCTTCCAATATCTCACATAGAGCATGTCATTGAAAACTCAGTTTGGAGCAGGAAAGTATTTGATGAATCAAGTAGATGAAGCCAAGATGTAGTTATTAGATGCATTACATCTTTAGCACATCATCTGTAAAAATGTCCAGGGTAAACTAACGCTCCAGGGGAAACCTGACCTTTAAGAGGCTCCCTAATACTACATCTAAATTAATGTCAGTGACAGGCACTTCAATCTAAAATAGCAGGGTTCTTTCGTTCCATCTACACTATCTATTCATCCATTTATTTGTGCGTAAATGTGTGTGTGTGCATAAATGAATTTGTGTCACTGGCACTGGGCAGGGAGGGGGAAGGGGAACAAAAGGATCTCATAGGTTTTGGTTTCTTCTTCCTCACGCCTGTTACACGTAATAATCCTGCATAATGCACTCACGATCTTTTGAGGGAATGTAAAAAAAGAAAGAACATCCCAAATTATTAGTTTGATTTTTCTTAATAGAAATAAACTGTCTCCTCCAAAGTATCATTCATACCAAAAAAATAAACGTACTTGAACTGGAGCAGAATGGAACTGCAGCAACCAGTAAAACAAGCAGTGATAAATTTGTTTTAAGGATTGGGCTGGGCTCTAACATGACTGGTAGCCAAGTATTGTAACTAAGATCAGTTTTGCCATTTCAAAATATTGCAAGAACATTTCTGCCTTAGGGAAAAAGAAAAAAAAAAACACAGCCCACAACAGAATTTTAATAATGGAATAATTTCATGACAGTTAGCCATCAATCTACGCTAATGATGCTGGCAAAATCTTCACTTTTTTCTCTTTTTGTCCCCTACTCTTTTTGTGGGTGGCCGGGGCGGGGAGGAGCGACAACAAAGTGGATGAAATAACTGCAAAACAGCCATTTTGCTGTCTTCTTAGTGTACTATTTGTTCCATGTATAAGTCCTTTGTCCCTTCATCCCTTGCCAATACATTAGACATGATTTAGTCCACAAAGAACTGCATTCCTCCCAGAAAGGACACGTTCTCCCTCTCTGCTTGCAACAGACAATTATTTAATTGTGCTTCCAAGAGACATGTCTTCATGCAGAGACCTAGGTCTGTACCTTGATGCAAAGGATTTACGCCCTACTCTGAAACGAGGACAATCACATTAGCCAAATCCTAGTGAACTAAAATTGCTAAGTCCTTTCACATTTTGTTGATCAAGAACCTTTTTATTGGAACATTTTTCTCTCCAAACCTCAGGTGGGTAATAAACTATGCTCTAATTGGCTTCCATGAAATGAAGAGCTAGCTACCTTGCATTTTAACTTAATTTTTTTAATGCACAGTTATATTTCCTTACAAAAGGCCCAACTGATCAGAAATTACTGTGATCCCACATCGAGATGCACTCCTAGAAACAGTGAGTGCATAAAACATTAATGCCAGTAATACAGGCATGATATGTTTCAACTCTCAGCTAAACAATCTGCCTCCTTCATACTAACATCATCGTTCAGCCCAAGAGCTACATAAACATTGTCAAACCTGGTTTCAATACAAGACAGCACATGAATGTTCCCATTAATATACATTTCCTAGTAACCACCCTATTAGATTGCTTAGTTCAAATCCTATGACATATCCCATATAAGATCAGATACTTTGTGTTCAACAAATCAAAAGATAAAGACATTGTCAGCTTCGTATGTAAGTATTAAAAAACTTTGTTATTGTGTATATTCAAGACAACATCTTCCACTGGGCTCCCAAGAAAATATGCCTGTGCAAAGTATAACCCTATTCTTTTGTTCTAGGTGAGAGTCATTGCCTCCTTCACGACTCTCAGAGAAATGAGAAATGAGATGCTGTTCAAAAGGGATAATCCTTTCCACGACCTCAAGCAGTGTATTTGAGACTAATCCAGTGTTCCAGTGACCAAGTTGCCTCAAAAGCAAGCCCATAGGTGGCTACTAAGTGTAGGGAACCTGATCCAGAAATTCCCTGTGTCTACTACAGGCCTTCCGTAATTAAGTGAGATCTCTTGCAGACAAGTGAACTTTGCCTTGTGACTTGGTACTTGGCAACAGCGCAGCACTATCAGTCCTAGAGTAAATGGCTGCAGCTGCACGTACGGGAGTGTTGCACTGCAAGTTCAACCTCCCGCCTGCCTCTTTAACAGGTCTGTGGCCTCGCCAAGTTCAGGACACTTAACTGCACAAGCAGTGTGCTAGAGACAACCTCACTGCACTCTCCTTCGCCGGCCTGGCTTGCGCAGTGGTTTACTGGGTGTTGGGGACCTATATCCTGGGAGCTCACACCTCAGTTTTCAAGTTCATCAGCTGGAAAGGCAAACATCCTTAGACACAAAGTTCATCAATGCGGAGACTCTCCGCGGCCAGGCTTCTTAAATATTACAGTATGCTGCAATTTTACATTTGAGTTATGATATGTAATAATATTTAATATAGCTCTAAGTAAATAAATACCATCTTGCCAAACTGCTGAGCGTTAGTGTGTTGCATGAAGTGTATCTCTTTCTAAATAAAATGATTTTACAGTGACTTTTACTTAAAACAGTGAAATTAAACACACAGAGCCAGACACACTAACTTTTCCTCTATTAAGCAACACTTAATACCTTGAAGACGTGAGAAACAGGAAAGAGTTTTAGGGATTTTGAGGGCAGCAGGGAATTATTCTAAAGCCATCTGATTTCTTAAAAGAAAAATCAAAGTTGAGAGCAAAATTGAATTAATCCCAGAAACATGTAATGAATGCCCCCCACTAATCAAACTATGGGGAGCACTCAACCTAGATACAGTGAGGTCCAATCAACCTTTGAAACAAACAGCACCTTCTCTGAAGTCCTTTGACTCTTTTGGGTTCACTACATTTAACACAGAATGCATAATTCTGGAGAGCCACTGATCTCATACGGTAGATCCTCAGAGGGTGTAAATCAGAAAAACCCCACCGACTTCAAAAACCTCTACCCTGATTCACCTCATGCCAGCCGAGTCTCTGGCTCCAGATGTCTGTGTGCAGTCAGGAATTCCTGACTTCAGCACACTTTAACGCAGCTAGAACAGCAGCAGACGATGGAAAGTTGTTGTAGTTGTTCTTAAGCGAAAAATGTTAATTAAAATTAACAACTCAAAATATCCTACGTATTCTGATTAGCAGTTGGGATTTACTCTGGATATGTAGGCTTAAGGTATTTGTGCTTTGGGCTTCAAAGCTCCTTTTAAACTTGAGCCCGCTTCCACTGTCAAGTTCCTAGGAAGACATTTAATAACATTTAAAAGTCATTAATGTATACTGCACTTTTTCATGTACAGTCTGCCTACTGAAATGCAAGTCTTCAAAAGCAATGATGTGAATACTGCATTATGTCAATCAAAAGGAGGTCTGGCCTAAATATCCCTGTCAGAGCTTTTTCAACCTTCCAACAATCCAATTACTTATACTACGTTAGACCTTCCAACTCTGTGAATGTAAACTGTTTACACTCAGGCAGTTAGGGTTGTATTGATAGGGTTGTACATCATGAATAATTTTGTCAAAATATGGTGTTTCAGATATAATTGCCAGAAGAGATGTAACATGTAGGCTTGCAGCCTCAAGTGCAATTGTCTGGCACATATCAGGTTTGCAGGCTGCACTAACATGTGCAACACTGCTTAAAAGCTGTCTAAGAAAAAAAGTATTGTGACTGAGTATTATTCTTTTATACATGGGACTCTCTATAATTTGCAGTAATCCAGAAGAAATTATCATGGTACAAATTCACTTAAGTTAGCATAGACAAGATTTCTGAAGACATCTAGTCCATATGGTTTTGGCAAATGGCATAAACTATTTTTCCTTTCATTCCCAGATCCAATAAATGAATACATGTCCTAAAAGGGATGGTTCTAAAAGACCTTCTAAATAAATATGTCTGAGAAATATTTAGTCTAACAAATTCCTAGAAGTAGGATTCTGATTTTCTTACTGTGTCTTTACTACTTCTAGACAGCTTTGGAATGACAACACCAGCCTAAAGAATGGGACTACAAATTCTTCCATCTTAACAAAACCAACATTCCAGGTGCTTTTTATGCATTCAGACTGTATAGACAAAGAATGAATTCAACCTTGCCATCACCAACTGACATTTCTGAAATTCAGCTTCCATCAACTTCCAATTCAACTTCCATCATCCCCTCCTATCTTTCCAATAATTGTAGCATACGCCAGTGATAAAAAAATATATATATATATTTATATATATATACACACATATTACAAACACATATACACATACACCCATATATTGCATGCACACACATACACACACACACACACACACACACACACACACATCATCCACAGACCAGAATACCTCTCATCTTGCTGGTAAACCATGTTAGCTGCTCACAATAATCTCTAAAGTTCTGGCTCTCCCAGTGCATATACGCACATTAAACTGAGTAGACCTCACATTATTATNCTTTCCAATTGTAGCATACGCCAGTGATAAAACAAAATATATATATATACACATATTACAAACACATATACACATACATCCATATATTGCATGCACACACATACACAACCACACACACACACACACATCATCCACAGACCAGAATACCTCTCATCTTGCTGGTAAACCATGTTAGCTGCTCACAATAATCTCTAAAGTTCTGGTTCTCCCAGTGCATATACGCACATTAAACTGAGTAGACCTCACATTATTATGAGCTTTGTTGAGGAAGCTACAAAATGAGGGTACTCTACCTTGACACCTACCTGGGTGGGATAGAGAACAAAATGTTGGGAGGGGAATTTCATCCAAAGCTTGACCTCCTGCCCAGCAGGGATCTGGTGCTTTTCAGATTCTTCAGGAACACTAAGAAGCTGAAAATTACAAGTGTAAGTATGATACATCATAAACCGTTACTGCAGTGGTTTTGAATGCATTGTGGAACCCACTCAGAACTGAACAACAACCTTAGAGGTACTTTGTTTCTTGAAAAGATAGTTGAACAAGACAGCAATTCATCAGCTCAGTACTATACAGAGTTTTTTGAAAGACACCAGCTCTTATATTATTTTTGCCTGTATGTGGTTATTTAAATGCAGCATAAAAGTTCCCCTCCCACACTTAATACATGTGTACTGTTTTAAGCAGTTTCACACAATTTCCTTCTGCTATACTGCAAGAGGCCTGAAGGCTGCACGAGAGAGCGCTCTCTGGGTTACCTAGCCAATAGTACCTGCAAGACCACTTGGGTGGCATGCAGAGAGTTCACTTTCAATTTATAGCCTAAATTTTGCCTTGCGCAATTTCTCTTCTGCTGAAATGCCACTTCTGAGGTGCCACCAGCAATACGTGTTGAGTAGTGGAGACCACCGTGCTCGGGGCAGGCACAGAAGTGAATGCTCTTCTGTGTTGCGCAGACATGCCTGTTGGCATGGATCACATAACTTGGAGAGGCAAAACTAACAGTAAGCTGCAGAGTCACTTCCCTGTGAATCATTTTTATTTCAGCAGCTTGACTCCTAAGTTTCCTTTCCCTCTGTTTTCAAATTGATGCCGTAATTTGGTCACACTGTAGAAATCTCAGTAGGTACAATATTCTGTGGAGCCACACTGGCCTCTGATATTTCGGAGATTGCTCCTGATTCATCAAGGCTTCCTTGATGACTTGCAATGGCTTGGTCAGGTCACAGGGTACAGGCTGCAATTTCCTTTGCCTTTTTATTTGTATTAATCAGTAGTTTGGGACTGTAGATCTTCCGTTTCCTCGCGGCCTTCAAACATCACTGCATTATAGCGGCACCTGGTGGGATGGGTCAGGCCTGAAAAAATACGACCTGGCAAGCAAGACTGCCCCGAGCTGAACGGAGGTCTTGCTTTCAGAGAGCTCCACACTGCACATAATGAAAATAGAAATGGACATTATTTCTTGCCTCCTGTCTTTCCAATATCTATTGATGTGAAAAGTGCAGAATTAGTATCACTGAGCCATGCCCTGATACCCACTCAAGGCGTGCAAAATGCTGCCAAGAGAACAGACTGAACCACAAGCCGCACCTGAGAAACCGCAGCCAGCAGCACCCGGGAGGTATCAGGGCACCACAGCATCAAAGTGGGCGATGGTGGTGGGGAAAAATTGGATACATAGCTTATCTCCAAGGCCTCTCAGGTTTTGATTCATTAGGTATCATTAAAAATTTATAAAAGTCTTTTAGAAGTAAGGCTGGGTTCAACCAGCCGCCAAGAATTCTAGCAATGGAGTGACACATTGAGCCCTTTTCTTTTGATTACCGAGTTCAATCTCATCATTTTTATTTTATGGGACGCAAAGCATCAAATCCAGCTTCAGAAATACAATGTTCAAAATATAGTGGCCAATAAATGTTTCATCTTTTTCACAAACTAGACCTTAAAGGGCTTTAGTTATTTATTTTTATAGCAGCACCATACATATGTGTATGACACAGTAAAGAGTACTGCATCTCTGAAGACCTCAGATTATCTTAAAACTCAAAAAAATATCAAATTCTGTGTTTATGGTAGCCCTTATTTATTTTAGAATCTAAGAAAGTGGACAGTGAAGGCTGCCAGTTTTGCAGAAAAACGATCCAACAAATTTGCAGTCAGATTTATAGACGGAACACCACGTTACGAAAGAAGTCATTTCCCTCCAACAGTTGAAACCTGGTTCATCATAAACAAAACATTTTTGTTGAAATTACTACTACCCTTTTGATTACTTTAGTCCCTGTCCTCTTGCCAGTTACAGAGGTGTGCAAGGAAATAGAGGGCTCCTACATAACCACAGCTCCTACATAGGTACCAATTACCAGATCGAAGCCGTAAGAGTGGGTGTTGCTGCAATTTCCAGGTACTCTGAGCAAAGGCTCAGAGTTCCACATACATGCAAATGAATCCCAGCCCCATGAGACTATGCTGGCTGCTGGACTTACAGCTCTAGATTAATTTTACAAGTGTAAGCTCATGGTATAAATGGAAAGAAGGGAAAAAGTAGAAAAGATGACTGAAAGAAAAGAGAAAAACTGGAGAGCTTTATCCCCTAAAAGCATTTGGATGGAAGGAGCACTCAGAGATAACAATAAGGATTCTCAGTTCCTCAGAGAAACATACACATGCACAAAAAAAAAAAACAAAAACAAAGAAACAAAGAAACGCATGTGTAATTATTACTGTTAAGTCAACAGAAGTAGCAAGTTGCAAAGTTTAAGTCTACATGAAGTGTAATTTTTCAACCCATGTGAATATAACCGGGTTGATTGATTAAGAGCAAGAAGAAATAAGATTCTTAAGTTAAGGAGTGAACAAATGATGAACTACGTAAATAGTAGTTTGAAATACGCAAATACTACACAAAAATAATTAAAACAGGGCTCCTACTATTTATTACTTCCTAGGCTTGATATGAATTTGAGATTCAACCTCCTGGTGCTGCAGCAATCCTATCGATATTTTCAGATATCTGAAATACAACTTATTTAACAAAAAGTATTGACTGTAAGTCTCTCTTTTTCTCTTATTTTCTCATTTCCACCCTCTTGTACATTTTGTTTGGACTGTGTTTTAAAGTCAATGACCTTTGCATTTATATAGCATTGAGTCACACCACAAAGGTAGCCTCTCTAAGAAAAGAAATAGAGATAACACAGCAACAATAAAATGTTATAGAAAATACAGTATTGCTATTATATAAAATGATTGTATACACTTTATCTGAAATATTGTTTTCTATTCTTGTCACAAGAGCAAAGTGCAGATATGAAGAATTGCTAGAATTATTACAGGCACTGAAAGAGTCCTGCAGGGTAGAAACTGGAAACACTGATGGGAATCCTTTTAGCTTAAAGATGAGATATCCAATAGAAGACATATTTGAGGTGAACAGGACAAGATACATTAGACATTCCTATTTATAATGTATAAATTCCTTGTGGAATGTGCTGCTACCACAGCACACTGACATCACAAGTGCAGCTGGATTCTGATAAGATTTAGACAGATAATTTTTTTCTTAAAAAAGTGTTTCATCGGAGAAGTCCTCTTGCTACAAGGCAGAGACCAAAGCCTCATAGATGAGTTAAGAAGAAAACACCGTAATGTGAAAGACACTTAGAAGTTTATTGTAGGGTTTTCGGCAATTCTGTCTGAAATAGTTGGTTCCAGCCTCTCAGAGAAAGGAGAGTGAACTAGATGAATGCTGCTTTAATCTGCTGTGGCAACTCCTATATTCTTATGTTCTTATCAGATAATCTATGGTAACCAGAGTGACAATGGATGGGTACTCATCCTAGTAAAATAAATAAATAAATAACCTATCATTCTACTTCTCAGTGCACTGAACTGAATTATGTTAGGTTAAGTGTTGTCACACTGAATAATCTCAGACTGTATCACATCTCCAAAGACACAACTCAGTATAACGTGTAGGACAGCACACTGAAATTTGCTACAGATCTGAATTGAGGGTGAGAAAAAAAATATAGCTTGAAGTCTAGTGAAACCTATAGCACCTACTATAGTAGGAAAACTATATTAGAATATTTTACATGTAAATACTACCCTATTGCAGAAGTAGCAATTGCTGAAAGATTCACAACACCTGCCTCTTCTCTTTCTGTCTCTCCTCACCCTATCTGACATCATATCAACACAAATAGTGTTTAAAGTCAAAGAAAATCAAGAGTATCTTTCTTTAAAAGAGCTGTGAGGGTAAGAAAAAGGCAAAGACCCTACCTTGGCCTTCTTGGGAAAAGTTGGCAAATGTTAAGAATTCAGTACATTTCATTAAAGTATTCAAATTTGTTCAAAGGATGCAAGAACATGCCCAAGAGTCAGGAATGGAAGTTCTGGGATTTTTGCATTCCTTGGGAACTTAGGACTGTTTTCTCTTACTTGGCTGTTCTCAATGGGCAGAATGCACAATCTGATGCGCTCTGACTTCTGATTAGTTGTAATGTTGGCAGGAAGAGTAGAGACACATGGCTACCTCCCTCCCCTCCTAACCCCTCTCTCTCTATATGGCACAGTGGTGCCATACTTCACATTTTCATCCTCTGCATGTATGATTCAGTTTGTTCTTCTTACTCTTCCTTGTTCTTTATAGCCACTGTTCACAATTTGAATAACATTGGAGAAGGAATCTTTGAAAAACAATGACAAACACAGTCACACATGCAGAGCTGGCAATTTAAAGTATGACAACAAAGCAGGAAAATAAAAGAGAGAAAGGAGAAAAAACATGACAGAACACTGAGGAAAGTATGGAAGTCCTAGCTCAGGATTACACAGCAGCACAAAATAGGAGGTAACTGTAGCTAACCAAAGGATTCTTTTTTCTAATAAGTTAATTGATTTTTTTATACAACACCACAGGAGTGTATGTAAATGGAAACAGCACAGTGAGTCATCAGAGAGATATCATAATCACCATAGATCCAGCAACCTTGCACAAAATACAATGCACTCTAAAAAGAGCTAAAAGAATGTTTATATATCAGCCTATGCTTCCCATCATATTTAGTAGGAAAACCAGCCCCCAAAGCCATGACTTTCAGCCACTAGTTTCTCACAATCAACCAGCTGTTCCAGAGGCCCTGAGAGAGGATGGCCAGATCCACCACAGACAGAGCCTGGGGCACAGTCTGCCATTCCCAGGAGGTCAGTTGGTGAGTCACCCTCCTTTCCTATCTAGACTGGGAGACCTTTCCTTTCAGTGTGTCCAATCATTTCACAAAGCTTTGGAAGAAATCACTCTGGACATGTCCTTTAACAGACGCTAGCATTTGTTTGTAAGCTTAAGGCAAACACTTACAAAGCTGGACACCTCAAGCAGAGCATCCTTCTTTACACCAGACACTTTCCAAACCCTACTTAGTACTTCCGAAGCTATCTTGCAAAGAGTTAACACTCAATTAGCTGCCCTGCCACAGCTAACCAATACTATCCCTCTAGTTTCTAGGTCCAAATTCTCTCATGGATCATACTAGTTAGATCCCTTCTGATCGTGATTGCCCACATGTATTCTCATGTAGGATTGCAACAGCACCTCCGTGCTGTTTTGTGGAATGCCTTAGGTCTTCTCACTCCTCCAGGGTGGCTGTAGGACAGAGCAAATCACGATACTTACCCACCCCTGCGTAAGTACCAGTATTCACTGAGAACCTGCAGTATTGTGCAGCACAATCCCTGTGTGAGAACACATGCTCTTTGAACAACACTGTCTGCTCTACCCTAAGGAAGTTAAAATAAAAGGCAAAATTAAATAAAAATAATCACCTGCTAAACAATGCAGCAGAAATACCATACAAACAGTAGGCAATCTTGAGGGGCTATTAATATGGGTCTAATTATGTGTACAAGATTACTCACATGTTCAGGTGTTCACAAAATTAAGAGCGAGGAATATTCTTATCCCAATCTGTGTAGTCCCATAACTAACAAAAAGACTCCACAATCAAACTTCAAATTTGGCTTGTCATCTGTTTATACAGAGATTCTTTGAAAGTGTCTGAAAATTCGATGTTTATCAGCTCCAAACACTTTGAAAATCCCCATGCCATACACAGTAGAGTATGATTTCCATACTCTATTCAATTCCATACTATTATTCAATTCTCAACAATTTATTATAGATCTAATGATTACTGCCTACAAGAATCAAGTTAATAATCACTTACACAGGTGCCAAGAATTATTTCTAACACATAATTTAGCCATCTTTGTCTACAGGAGCGATGACTCTGTTTTCTGCCATGGCAATACTACCTTTTTGGGCAGCCCCACACTGCTTTTGCTCCGCAAAGATGCAAGTAGTTCACACACGAACAACAAAACGTTGTTGGCACCATCTCCTACATGGAAACATGCCAATCAGCCTCAAAACCATAGAGAGAAGCTTGTGTGGGCATCTACTCCACTGCCATCCTCTCTGGAGGTTCAGCTTTCACTGCTGTCTTCAGCAGCCTTCCAGCAGCAGCAGTCAACACTGTGATCGTTTTATGGAAAAAAATTCTGCAACCTACTAACAACTTCCCTTGGAACAAAAGGTGCTGAGACAAAGAACAACTCACAGCGACCGCCGCAGCTCCTGGGCCACAACACACGTACGGAGTCTGGAATAAACCACAGCCAGGGACTGGAGGAACGTTTGGTCCTCAGTGGTTAGGACTTGTGGAAACAAGCTGCACACAGAAAGGGAATATTTTCCTAGTCTCTGCAACACAGCCAATTCTGAGTGCAGTAGAGCAGGTCCTAGAAAGACACAGCAACATTCACCAGCATTTTAGAAAAGAAGAGGAGGCCATGACATATAAACGTCTCAGCAGACATAAACACAGAAGATGAGGTTTCAAAATATAGCCCAGATATGAGAGATAACAGGCTGCCTCTTGAAAATTTTAAAGTATCTTTTTGGCCATATTTGAGTCACCTTAACACTGGAGAGGAGGAGGGAAACCTACCGGGAAAGAAAATTTTCCACATATTCCATACTGAGATTACTAACATTAATCTGAAACCCAGTTTATTGATTTATCATCATCAGTAATAATTGTTTTATGATATAGTGAACAAACATTTCACATATTTTTCACTTATTCATAATAAACACACACAAAAACATCATCTTTCGCCCCACTATTTTTATATCATAGCTTGTGTTTTACTACTACTGGTATTATGTTGCTAACGTTCCTGCAAAGCCAAATTTGCTATAGCTCTTGGCTGCCTGCGTGCAATGGCAGCAGGCACTGGCTTCAGTGCTGTGACATATCTATTTAATTAACACAGCTGTTGTATCTACAGTGTGAAGAACCTAACAGTGGTGCCATACTGGAAAGTGGGACTCATAAAAAACAAAAAATTACACTGCCACTTTGAAAATGAAACACAAAAGAAAGACAGCTTTAAAAAAATACAAAGAAACCCATTCCTAGCTGCTTTGACAGGTCTCCATTATTAAGTTAGATATGATACAGTACTGTGGAAGACTTTAAAGAAGTACTTTTTCATATCTTTCTTATCATATCTTCAATAAGGCTGGCACGTCATCAAACAGAGATCTCCTGACACACACACACACACACACACACACACACACACACACACACAAAAAAAGTCTTCCCTGGTGGCAGTGTATTTTTACACATATTTCTAGTGTCCAGCCTGAAAAGTGCATATTTGTGGCATAAGACATAATGCAGGAAAAGCACCCTAACAAGAACAGAAACTACTCTTTTCTTTCTTTAAGATCCATAATAAAAATAAAGAAATACAGCATATTCTTTCTGGAGGAGTTAATTTGAACATCAGTATGTTTTTCAAGCTGTCCAATCCCATGGATGCTAAGGGTGAAAATCAGTTAATGCCCTTGGAAGAGCAGAAATATGTGCAACTATGTCCTTCCAACCACTGCAGCCAGGTCAAATGGGACAACGCAGGTTCAACAGCCTCTCTAGTCCTTCACCAACACAGACAATCTCTGACCATACTCCAGGTTAGCACAAATCAAAATTGGGTCAGTTCCATTGAGCGAGGAATTTCTTGCTTTTGTGAGTGATTGTCAGATAGATTCCACCTGCGTTCTCCAAAGAGAATGGAGGAGGCTGTCAGTGCTAGAGAGTTCCAAAAGTGCATCTAGCCAGTACATTATTTTGAAGATTATACATAAAACTCCCCAAAATCTCCAGAACAAAAGTAACAGAAAAAGCTACCTGTACACACAGTAATACAGTGCCAAATTTAAAGAGCAAAAATAGAACAGAAAAATTCTGCTACCAAGCATTTTTTTTTCTTATCTGTCAAAATCCATGTGAAGAAACACCGTAGTAGTATTTATTTTCAGAAGTATTTGAGCAACAAAAGGAGGAGAATCTAAACTGAAGCTTCTGGCAGTGCTTCACTTAAGCTACATGCCCAGAAATCCGTAAATAAAAAAAGGATGCATCTAAATCTATTTCCAGTTTCAAGTGAAGCTGATTTTCAATGCACTCAGGAGATCCCATCCCGTGAGAATAAAACCAAAGATACAAACTGAAAGATCATCCTAGAAGTGCAGACCTAGAAATGCACTGACCTTTTCTGCAACCCTTTTAAAAAGGATGAATTTTGTAAAATCTTTGGTTTTGTAAGAACTACTTTTCAGTGCACTTCTGAAATACACTATCACTCTGTGGCTCTCTCTGAAGCAGAGCAATATACACAAATATTTGAAGGTTATTTTCTTCATTCCCACAACTTGAATTTGCTGCAGTTCACCTTAAGTGATACCTATCTATAGGAAGATGCTGAAAGGCAAGTTCTGTTATGTCACTCAAGAACTTCAGGGCTATTGCCATGTCACACAGAAGTTGATGAGATAACACAACGGTTCAGAATCCTCTCCTCAGGAGAACCTTTATTTTACAACCTTTATTTTAGTCAAACTGACTGACTGACTTCTACAAGAGGTAAATTCTCACTCAACTATTCAAATTGACCCATTTGCTAACAGTCCATCTCCCAAGCATTAAGTTCCCAAACTACACTTAAATTTGGTGCACTTAGGAATAGCTTCCCTACTAGGAACATGTTCAATGACACTAACTAGCCTCATTAGTAGTTTGCAGGAAGATAGGATAGGGAAAGCAAAAAGGAAAACAAGGAAAGCAGCAGCGCCTCAGGGTTTGCTCCTTTGTCTCAATTTACCATTATTTAACATATAAATGTCGCATCCTGAGTCACATCCAGGCAGGTGTTGAAGATCTCCAGAGGAGGAGACTCCGCAACCTCTCTGGGCAGCCTGCTCCTGTGCCATTCAGTGATCTCCAAGGAGAAAGAGAAAACAAGTATTAAACTTCTCTATAAAGTACCCTTAATGGAGTAGCTACTGATGGTTGGTTCAAGACCAGCAATGAAAATTCCACCTTAATTTTAGATTTTAATCATACCATTTTCTTGACTTGATATTTCAATCAGGTTTCCCTTTATGCAGAATTGCAGTGAAGTATTCTCTCAATTTCTTGTTATTTTGATATTTGAACTTCTTTACTGTGAGGGCGACAGAGCCCTGGCACAGGCTGCCCAGAGAGGCTGTGGAGTCTCCTTCTCTGGAGAGCTTCAGCACTAGCCTGGATGCCACCCTGTGCCATGTGCTCTGGGTGTCTCTGCTTGAGCAGGGGCATTGGACTAGATGGTCTCTGGAGGTCCCTTCCAACCTCAACCATCTGTGAGTCTCTGATGTAGCGCAAACCAAGTACTTCAGGCTCAACTCCAGGGGAAACTCATGTTATGCTCTGCTGCCAGTAGAAGATGAATCTACAGGAGCATCTTTAATTTTCTTTCTCCAATGTGAGGTTCTGTCAGTGAAGTGTCAGGGAGAGTCTCATCCACTCCTTATTTCCACCATATTTCAACATATTGGCAGCATCACTATCAGAACAGGAAAACTGTCAGAGGAATACTCTGCCCTAAACACTTTTCTAGTATTTCTTAAAATAATGTATAGATCATCCAGTCTATCACAATAATCCCTAACTACGTCACTGTATTTTAGAAGAAGACACATTCCTGCAAAAACACATGCCTCTGCCTTCATTAGCAGTGGGGAAATGGCACCTTCCTAAGCCCACGGAGGGTCCAGGCAGTTCGTCCCGTTATTGCGGTATCGTCATTCAGTCGCCTACCTGCCGCGTTGACGGAGGCTGTAAAGCTGCCGCTCGCAGATAGCCGGCATCAAGCTAGGATCTAGCGACAATGATCTGAAAACTAACAGCGGGAAACGTAATGGCTCTCACCTGTGCTGTGCCGTGCGAGGGAAGCGCCNCGATCTGAAAACTAACAGCGGGAAACGCAACGGCTCTCACCTGTGCTGTGCTGTGCCGTGCGAGGGAAGCGCCACACTCGGCACACGAGAGGCTGCCAGGTACCGCGCGCAGGCGAGGGGCCGGGGGAACCTTCCCGCTTCACAGGCCTCGCTTATCAGCGCCGCTGCAATATTTTCAAATCTCCCTCTGGGTGATGTCCTTCAAGCCTTTGCTAGGTACCCAGTCTTAAATTTGATTTTGCGGCTTTTATTCTCTTGATTCTTCAAAGATCATTCCAGAAACTTTATTTGATTAGAAGTCTCTTTTAACGTAAGCAATTCATCCTCACACACGCAGAGCTGTTGATTCACCTTTTCTTTAATTTCATTTAGCCCAGCTTTCATTTGAGCTATCTCAATTTTAACCTCTGTAAAAGCTTCATCTACCTTGTTTACTGTTTCTTTGATGTGAAAGATCTCCTCCATTAAGTCCTTAAGCGACAGCTCTGTGGCCATTTTTGGCTCCAGCTGCTTGCCAGGGGAGGTCAGCCACTGCCTCAGTCTTTTATTTGTCTGGAGCAACATTCAAATGGCTTCCAGAGCAATTGTCTCGCTCCTGTTTCCTGCCATCGCTGCTTGAAAATAATAACAAATTACCTCATTTCTAAGGTGGGTTTTATCTCTTTACTTCATTACCGAGGCCGGGGAGCAAGATGGTTTTAGCAGGTAGGTACCCGGGACGACTTTCCTGAAGTCCCGCTTAAGGATTCATAGCTCAGCAATAGTTAAAGTCATTTTACACACACCACAACATCCTACGAGAGAGGATTTCAAGTAGATAGGAAAACTAATTTGCCTTAAGATCCTGCAAGACTAGTAAGTGATGTTCCTAT
Organism: Crypturellus undulatus; assembly: GCA_013389825.1. Classification (NCBI taxonomy): domain Eukaryota; kingdom Metazoa; phylum Chordata; class Aves; order Tinamiformes; family Tinamidae; genus Crypturellus; species Crypturellus undulatus. The sequence goes on from VWPW01006111.1 coordinate 232,557, forward strand.
GAATGAAGAAACAGCAAAAAAAAAAAAAAAATTACAAAACGCCTAACATGTGAAAACAGGTTTAATAACCCAGAAATAGAAAGATTTCCTGTCTGGATTTCTAGTTGCAAGACTATCTTGTCTCTTCCAAATGCAAAGGGAACCAACTAACAGAACTGACAAAAACCAACAGTTCTTGATGCGGTAAGGGCTGTTCTCAAACAAAACGTCATACTCCCTGGCTACTGAAGTTCATGTCACTTAGGACATGATTCATCCGACTTAGCTCTAGCAACTATCAGTCTGTAGGAAAGTGCTGGCTGCCTCCCAGGAGACAGCCCAGCCTTCCAATGAGAAATCTGTCCCACAGTTCCTGGACTCTCTTTTTTACCGGAGATGACGTCTTCTCCATATACTCCTTTCTCTTCAAGGACTGAGTCGAAAGGCTGGTAGCTAACTTGGAGGCAATGCCTAGAGTTTAGGCAGCTAATTTGGAGTAAAAATGAGTCCCACTCTTCCAAACTAATCTTTTTCAAGGGGATTCACTTTTAACTTTTGTAACAGAAAGTAACTTTTAACGTTACTTTCTGTTACATTACAGGTTGATGCTGAGCTTTTATTAGAACCCTTTTCTCTTAAGAAAATCTTTATTGCATTGAAAAACTGTTTCTGTACTACCTGTAAGTTATTTCAATAAAATGACTAGAACATTCTTAGACTAAAATCAGTGCATCTTATTAATAGAAATCCAAAGTTAGATTTCTAATCTAACTATATACTTTTTAAAAGACTAAATGAGTTACAAAGCTTCACAGAAACTATCCTGACAAACATTCAACTTTTGACATATGAGACATCAGACACTATTATTCGCAGGAAGGCGATGGGTTATCAGATTGTTTCTTATATAATTTCATGCCAATTTCTTTGTAAGAATGCGAAAAAAAAAACATATTTGTCTCTCATGATAAATATGAATTTTATTGTCTCTCATGATAAATATGAATTTTATTTTAATAGTAAAACTTCTTATCTGGAAGATCATCTTAATGTGCAGTCATAACATATACTCTTAACCTCAGAACTCTTCCAATAGTAATTACAATATCTAAAAAGGGGAGTGAAAAAATAATATATTCATAAAGTGACTTTTTTTAGACATTTAATCTATAAATAGATAAATAAACTATAATCCTTCTTGCATAAACCCTGGGGCAANTTTGTAAGAATGTGAAAAAAAAACATATTTGTCTCATGATAAATATGAATTTTATTGTCTCTCATGATAAATATGAATTTTAATAGTAAAACTTCTTATCTGGAAGATCATCTTAATGTGCAGTCATAACATATACTCTTAACCTCAGAACTCTTCCAATAGTAATTACAATATCTAAAAAGGGGAGTGAAAAAATAATATATTCATAAAGTGACTTTTTTTAGACATTTAATCTATAAATAGATAAATAAACTATAATACTTCCTTCTTGCATAAACCCTGGGGCAGATGATTTCGTAAGTCATAAAAAAAATACGACAAGACAGCTGGGTCTTGAGTCTCATTCTCACTGTGGCTCCTTTTGGTTGCCAGAACAGTGCAAAACAGCCTCTGTGTAACAGAAACGAAAGCCCAGATGAAAGTACAGCAGAGCACAGTGATTCTATAGTCATAGCGATTAGGAGAAACCCAGAACAGGATGTAGGAAAATTGTACAAGCTCAATCTAAAGAGACAGAGGCCACATCTGGACGTGAGATTAAATGTAAGTGTGCTCTTCAGATACAGGACAGAAAAATAAAACAACATGGACCTAAGCTGAAACATATCACAGTGATGACAACAAAGAATAAACATGATCTATGATCTATGCTTGATTATCAAGGAAGGAAGAAATGAAATTTTATGAAAAATTATAAAATGCTTATAAGGCTAGGATACAAAACCTTGCATTTTTTTAAGACTGATATTTCTAATCTTTACTTGCTGTCTGCAGTAGTGATTATATAAAGGCAATATACTAAAAATTATTAGCCAAGCAAAATGTATGATAATTTAACCTTCTGGATTGTCTTCCAAAGACTCATTTAAAGTTTAGTAGCTGCATAGCCAAATAAATCTCTTGACTACAGCTTTCTTTTTGGAGAAAATGGTAAATACAGTATTTTTTGTATTTTGCACCAGAATTACAGTCACAATCCAAGAATGTAGCTCTTTCACCCATTCATTACAGAAAATATTGCTTGAGGGGAACTGCTTTAAACTGATTTATGTGGTAGACACAGAAAGACAACCCAATCAAATTGGACAATGTGGCAGATGGTAATGGATTTATGCATATTTATGTAGCATGTATTTACTTGTCGACTTTGTTATCCATCTTTTGGGCCTTCCAAAAGTAGATAGCAATTTATAATAACTATGATGCTGTAACTGGCTGACACTCCCTTCACAGGCCTTTCCTTTGGACAGGCTAAAAAGCAGCATGTTTGGTGCAGCTATTTTAATTGTTTTACAGTTTTATTACAAAACATCCTGTCTGTTATACTTGCTTCCTGAGGCTATCATAACAATGTTAGTTGCTACTGCTTAAATTTGCCTTAGGGTATCTGTTTTTACAGTTACAATTAAAGTCAGTAAGCAGTTCACCAACATGTTAACATTAATTTGTCTTTTAATTTATTTGACCTTTTAAACTAAGCAAGTAACTCACTGAGGTAAGGGATGCAAGGAGAACCAAGTTCAACATTATCATGTATTTTTACAGTCACATGCCTTCTAGTTCTGAAGTGTTTGGTTGCAAGTGCTTCTCTTTATTCTAAATCTCTCCAAAGGAGGTGTAATATGTTCACACTGTATTTAATATGCACTTTTAATGTTTTTTGCAATACCAGTGCATCTACCACTAGCATAAATTTTAAGATTCCCCTAAGATTAACATCAGGATCCTGGAGTAGGCTTTAAAAAACTTTGTGCCCTAGAACTGCTATGCTCTTGTGCCTCCTTACAGAGCACATGCCGAAACTCACGCCATAGCAAAGAACATGAAGGTTTAAATAATCATAAACAATACACTATGGTTCTGAAACCCCTGTACAGACCCTGTAATAGTGAAAAGGGCTCAGCAAAAACTTCTGCCACATTTTATACCCATTTGAAAACACATTCTACTCCCACTGTCTGCCTTCAAATTGTGAGATACACCCTACAACAAGCTATAAAAAAAAAATACACAGAAAAATACCTACATGCTCTTATTTCATTATTAAATATATAGAGGTCTATTTTGATTATCTATCAATCAAAGTATATTTAAATAAACCTTTCAAACTGCGGTAAAAACTACTGGATGGATTTTTAGCGCTCTGTCAACTAAGTTACTTTATAAACTCCAGGTTTAATGAGTTCACCTTCCCAACGGAGACGGGCCCTTTGCCTAGGACTGTACAATGTGCCTCATGCAGGTGAGCTGCTGAGTGAGTGTAAAACCTCACTGAGATGAGAGGTTCCCCACACCAAGAGCACTCCCTGGTAAACCAGACATGGGGGCAAAGATTCATCAAGCAGCCATTTACTGTGGAAGCCCATTCAGTCTCAAGCGAGAAGCAACAGAGAAGGGTGGGAGGAAGGAAGTGAAGAAAGGAAGGATGGGGAAGAAAAGCTAAAAAGTAGAAGAGATAAAATGAAAGAAAAAAAAAGCTACTGTCATCCATAAAAAATAAATTCAAATAAAAAAAAAGGGAGAGAAAATGATTCATTCACTCCCTCTCAGACAACTAAAATGTTTTAATTCTTTTTCCTGTGAACCTCCCCCATAATGATGAATGCTCTAATCTGTGACTGACATCTCTGCAAGTTCACCAACCTCTCTCAAAAGCAAAAGCTCTTACCCACGCTGCGCTCCTAAGCCTCTTCAACCTCCAACATCTATAATTTTCTATGACCACTCATAAGTTAACATCTGCATCAAATAGGAATTTTTGTAGCATAAAGTTGGCTTATTTCTGGGTGAAATAAGCCCCCGCGCCCCCCAAAGAGAGATATTTAGACATAAGTTATTTCCAACAGATTTAATATTAGGGTTGGCAATACAATGGATTTTGCATCCATTCTATTTTATTGTAACATCTGATAACGCATACTAGCCTTTTAGATCCACAACACAATTACAAAAAAATACAAAACAACAACCCAAAACAGTTACATTTCTTTCCGTTTACCCTGTTCTGCTGGCAGAACGTCCAAACCGCCAGGGGATTTAGTGCAACGAGCTGTGGAAATAAGAAATCAGACTGTGCCTCACCTTAGCAGTGAGGCCACACAATATGAAGAAAAATGCTATGGCTGGAAGTGGTCGTCGGTCAATTACTCACCCTTTATAATCCTATTATCTTCCAATTCTGCTGAGACAAAAAAGAAAAAGAGAGAGAAAGAAAAAAGCCACTGCTGAACACAGAAAGGCAGAACAAACACTGTCTTTTTAACCAAACGTGTCCAAAGAGGTTGGCTTTCCATATGCTGCCTCTCACCCAGCTGAAAGGTTTGGTTCTGACTGGGTGGCTCGCAGCACCAGGCAAAGTGGTGGTGTTTTAAAAGGAAAGGTGTATGTGGCAATATTTGTCTTCGGGCAGTTTAGCACATCATGGTTACAGAGTGAGCAGGAAAAGAGTTCTAGATAGAGTAGATAAAAGGAATGCAGAACCCAGCCAAAACAAAGCCTAAAGGCTGCCAGGTAAAACGCAAAACAATGTGTCAGGGAGATTAATCTGCAGTGAAACAGCAAGACAGATTCAAAATACGTTCTTAGCAGAGTGTAAGATCAGTTCCCTGCCACTGAAGAAATTTGCCTTAATGCACCCACATTTATACAAACCTCTCACTCAGCTTTGCTGTATCAGTGCAAAGACACAGATTTATAATATAGCAAAAATTTATCAGCTGCTATTCTGTGCCACAATGGTATGAAAGGCAGTATAGCTCTGCTCTCATATTAAATCAGACAGACCTCTGTGTAAGTTGGCCTCCATACTGTATTTAACCCCCAGGATGGACTCCAAAGATCTTAGAAACATTCCCCACAACCCATCCAGCAATTACATCTCCACAACATAAATCAACTCCTAATTAAAATCCAGCCACTACAGAACAATTACATTTGCCCCTACTTTTAACGGGACCCCATTACAGTATGTTTAATCTGAAGGCAAACAAAAGGGACTGCAAGATCCGGCATCGCTCCAAAGAACTTGACAGTTTGCAGGACCACAAAAAAAAGGGAAAACCACTGCAGAAACGTGCTTGGTTAATGCTCCTCGGTCTCCCGTGAACTGTGTAAGGGATTATTTCCCAGGGACAGAAGCCCTCTGCTGGTCAAGATTTTTTACAAGATGATTTACAGCAACTAAATGCGTGTGCATTTTAATTTATCCGTGGTTTTCATACATCAAAGCAAGCCTTGAATGAAAAATGCAACAACACATTTCATATTCCTATGAAAAAAAAAGTAAACTAAATCGATTATGACAATTTCATCATCTTTTTTATTCTTATTAGCTGTGTAACTTCCTACTTTTTGTTATTTCAAAAAATGTCATCCACCCCGTGATTCAGTATGTAATCACCTTCTAAAAATGCCCACAACAAACAGCCCTGAGCTTGCATATATATCTGACAGCTCTCACACTTTCATATAACAATGACAAGAGCTACTCAAATAAAATCATTTTACTGAGATAAGTATTCAACTATAAGTTTATTTACTAACATGGGTATTTAATATTTAAAAGTATTAAATATTTAAATTACTTAATATTTAATAGTGCTATTTGACATTTAAAGTGTATTTTAGTTTCCAAAATAATGCCTGAGCATAAACTAATACATTATCTCACCTTCCCAAGAAGCCAGAATATTTGGTCTTTAACAAACCAAGTTTTGGGTTGGTAGGAACTGAGGCTGCTACATGGGGCATTGGGACTGGCTACTTGTTTCCGGAGTGCTCAAAATGCAAACAAGCATTTCTGGTACCTGTTCAAAGTGGAATTATCACATTGCAAGGCATATAACTAACATCTTTTTAAACTCACATCTCAACTTCAACCCAAACTGCTGGATTCACTCTACATTTGTGAAAGAAACCCAAGGCGTGGGCTGGCCAAAAAAAACTGGAGCACTGATGGAAAGTCCATCTTTGGATACACAGATTTTATCATGCACACGAATTACACACACACACAATCCCTTGCCTCCACACCACCCCACAGCTGTTATTATTTATTTATTGTTATTACCATGATGCCTGGGGACTGCAGCCAAGAATCAGACTTTACAGTCTAGTGCTCCACTCGTGCACTAACAAGAGTAAAGGCTGTCCTGAATCTGTACACTACTCACTGCAAATTCAGAATCCAGGTATAACAAAACTAAGATTTCTTTTTTTAATTTTAAAATCTTCCCACCCCTTACTCCAGAGCATTGCAGCTCAGTGCATTTATACTCTTTAAATCCACCCGGCACAAAGAAATCAATAAAAATATAAAAATGAGATATCCAATCAGGTACAGTTCTCCATATGGGAATTCTGCTACGTGGCAGAAGTAGCATATTTCTAAATCTATAACAACAACTGAACAGTAAATCAATGGAAGACAGTATGTCTACAAAAAAATCCTGCCATTAAGATATCCCTAAGATATTTTAAAATCCAATATGGTGGGATCCTTTGAAATTAAACTCAGTGTAATTATAAATCACTTAAAGATAAATCCTTCCATCAAAAAAGGGTGTGACGGGTATGGCAGAGTGCACCGCTTCTGCACATGCTTAAGTCTGAGCATCAGATAAGTATCAAAGAAGTCATGTCTTGCCTGTCAAAGTGCGTCTGATCTGTTAGTCTAGAAACTACATTTATAAACTGCTGATCAGCAAGGGGAGAATGTTTATCAATTCACTCTGGAACTTCAAACTCTCAGATATCAAAATTTTCTAATGTAACTGTGCATAGCTAGCAGCTGAAGACTTTTCGATCGATTGAAAAAGGAACGTAAGCAAGATGTGGTTCTGCTGGAGAATATAAAGGGGAAGAAAATCTAAGAGTTTGGTCTGAATCTTCTAAATACAACTGTGATGAAGTCCTCAATCCATTAGTCTTTCTCTCCAAACTGGTACCTATTACAGCAACAGCAAATAATCCCACTCAGGTGCACCAAATTAATGTTGCAGATATCTTAAATCTGTTATTTCCTTATTTTTCAGCTTTAACTCAGATGACAACAACCTTCTGATATTATATGTCGTGATTTTCATTTTTTTTAAACAACACACAGAATTTCTATTAAATTACATCATACTAAAAACTACACGGCTTAAGAGCAGGACTGATTCTTTGGATGCAACACACATTCTTTGCTAAATACTTGCACGGAGTAACTGTGAAGTTCTCATCCTCCGGATCATAACTAGATGAGCACGAGACACCTCAGGGCAGCAGTGAATATGAATCTCCTCACAGAAGAGATATAAAATTAAAGATTCCAGCCTAAGACCTAAATAGGAATTTCTACCAATGTGCACTCTCTCTTCCACCTGTTCCCTCCATGCTTTCTATTTCTCCTCCTTTTATGACTTTCCACTGATCCTCTTAGCTGCTATCGTTGTCCATGTGCTACAGTAGGAACGGGAGAAGAAGGCACTGTATCCATGCAGGAGGATTGAGCTCTGTGTAATTTAAAGAAAAGAGCATTTTTAACCAGTTTGCAAAGACATATCATTTTTAAACAAAAAATCGTATGACAAACCACATCAGTGGAACTTACACTGCTGCATTCTTTCAAGAAGACTTTACATAACTTAATAAAAAAAGCTTAGATTGTAATTGCCATTAATAGACCACATTAATACTTAGAAAATCCTACTTTTAACATAGCTCATCATTTGACAGCTCTGGCAAAGTATTCCCTAGGTATATTACAAATCCCTTGTACTGGCTTATAAAAATAAAGCAGCATCTTAAAAATTCAACTTCTACGAAAACTTGCAGATAAAATTTCTACTCAATTTTGAAGATTTGGAACAAGATTGACATTTCCAGTTACACTACTCATATGTGAAAACCTCCACAGTGAGAACAAAAGTGTAGTTTTTGAAGCTTGTGAAACACTTCTATCAGAACAAGTCTCACAGACAGAAATTATTTTTAATATACTGCCGTTATTCTTAGTCCTCAAGATTCTGTGTAACAGGTTGACTGTATTTAACTCGTAGCACAGAGAAAATGTTCTAGGAAACTTTGAGCCCCCTGCTAAATCCAACCTCCCAGACAAGCCCAGTCCCAGCTCTTCAGTCTTTTTTTTAATGCCAACAAAAGCTCATCCTCATGCTGCTCTATTAATCTCAAAAGACTTTTAAAGGAATGAGATATCCTTCCAAGCCAGTAAGGGCGTCACAGTCTTACCCTGCAAAGTACAGACTATTCGAAGACTAGAATGTTAGAGAACATATGATATATTAACAGTATTAAATTGTTACTGTATTAACATTTAACTATGTTTAAGCAGTAGCCGTCAAAACGTGCACATTAGCCTCAGGCACTGAGGAACCCAGAGAGAAGAGTGATCTGTAGTGACCCAGTAGCTGCGGGGCGAGCACTGAACCACTCTGCTCAGGACCAGCCTCACTAAACCATCACACCCGAAGGAAGGGATCAAATTGAAATTTGTCTTCAAGTAGAACGAGGACAAAAGGAAGGAGGAGAGGCATATCTAATCCCAAATAAATCAGTGTAATTGAGCAAATTTTTCTGCACAGAGCAGGTTCTACTTGAATAACACAACCACATATAACAGCTACTGAAAAGAGGGTGTATTATTAAAAAAAAAAAAAAAAGNTCTACTGAAAAGAGGGAGTATTATTAAAAAAAAAAAAAGAAAGAAATGAGAAAAAGAAATTACACCAAGTACTATAAAGTGTAGCTCAGATAAGATGTTATCTCAGCCCCAATAATTAAATAAATTATAATTGGAAAAAACATACACACATAGTTACACAACTACAGATCCACTGTGTTATGTATTAGACCCTGCAGGGAGGAAAATAAGGATCACACCATGTGAGAAGTCAGGAGAACAGCAGACAGAGAGAAAACCTGATGCTCTGCACAGGCCTCGTTATGTGCCAGGTCAATGCATTACTTGGCATAGTTGCCCCTCATGTGAAATCTCCTATTGGGATAGGCTGGGAATAAACACCTTCCTTGTGTCCAGCAAAAGCGGACAAAAGAAGAGGAATGAGGCCACAGACCTCGTCACCCTCCTGGCACTGGAATGGCACAGCCTTGCTGCCCAAAAAGCACAGCTGAACCCAACCCTGCATCACGGATCTGGTTTCACCCACATAAGGGCTGCCGTAATGGGGCTCTAGAGTTTACATTACAATTACACTTACTTAAAGACTCGTTTATATTACCAAGGAGTATAAAGAGTCTTTATATTAAATAGGAATCAAAGACACAAATACTTAAAAGACCCGTGGGACTTATACTACTGAAGCAACACAGATCGTTCCAGTAAAACCATTAGCGAGTGTGAATTTTGATCACTTTTAAGACTCCCTTATATCTGATAGAGCATTACACAGAGCAAGAGTGTTTTGAAAACTACAGTACTACAGCCAAAGTAATTGCATGGTGCGAAAAAAATGTATGTGGATAAAAAATAAAAATAAAATAAAAGGCAAAACAGAGCAATATGTACAGGCGTAGAGCCAGTCTGCCACTTTTTTCTGCATTCTGAAAATTCTCCCTTCTTTCTTGGCTTTTTTCATTGTGCCTTTATTTCCATCTTCTTTAAAATTTTAGGATTTTTTCTTCTTTCTTTCTCAATTTCTTTGCCTGATGATCTAGCAATAGCTTTTTTACTTCTTCACTTAGGTCTCCCTCTGTACTGTAATACTTCTTCAGAAGTCTTTTTCGAGTCAGTGTCTCATTTGTTTTAAATACCATTCCAGGGGCTTTTAACTGCTAGTCCAAAGTCGAACACGTTTAAAAAATGTCCATACTAAAACTACAATTTCTCTCCTGTAAGAAGCAGCTCTGTGGATATAAAGGCTGTTTTGGTAGAGAAAGGCCTGCAAAACTGGCTCACAGCTAATTAAACATCTTTTCCTTGAAATTCCATATGCATTCCATAGGCATTCAGTGTTCATCATACTTCTCAAATAAGACTCATCACTGCAGCTATCTTATGGACTGTGAGCAATATTAAAGTATAGCACATAATATTTATATAACAGCATATTACAAATTGATCCTGAGGGCGGGAACAGTAATTTTGCTGTCTACACAAACTATCTTTAAGTGCAGTTAAGAAATCATTTCACAGGCTCAAAGTATATAATAAAATAAAGGTAATAGGCATAACTGAGACACAGCGGGAACAAATTATATTCTGGCAGCATGCCCTGCAATTGTGACTGGAAAAAAGACTTAATCTACATCTAAGCAATGAATGTATAATCTGAAAAGATTTCTTCATTTAAAATAAAATTTACTATCCTTTGATAAAACACTTACTACATAAGATAAAGAAAATAGCATTACGGCACATAAGTCCAATAGAAAAAGTGATCTGATATCTCCAGCATTAAAAAGTTTTTTTAGTTGACTACAAAATGCAAGTTAATAGGACAGCATGTGCCAGAATCCAGATTCCATGTCTGTTCAGTCACATCCTTACACTAATACATAAACTTTAAACTTTTCTTCTACTCTTCCCTCTGGTCTCACTGGACTAAAAGTCTAAGATGTTAAATTCAGTTAAAGTAAAATCAAAAAAAGGTTTCTTATAAAACAGTTACTCAAACTCTGCTTACAAGCCATGGTGCTTTTCACTTGTAATTAAATGATACTCATCTTTCACAGCATCTCAGATTTAATTATGTAGAGGCATCTTTCAGCAAAATTATTACTAATCACTTTTCACAATTCCATTTTCAAAACATGTTCTGACAAGAGAAAGAAGCTGATTTAGGTCACGTATTAGAAGTGAAAGCCAAAAGTACAATTATAATCAAGAAACAATTCAATACATTATGGAAATACCTTTCTACACTTATTTAATGAGATTAGCAACGTAAAAAACAACGTGTACAAGTGGTTGTTTCAACAAAAGAGAAAAATGAAGTATATCCCTGTTTCCAGCAAATAAAAGGCATTAAAACCACAACCAATAAACTGCAATTTATCAATTTACAGTCCCTCAAAGAGATATCCGTCTAAAAGTAGAGTGGACCTTTTTTTTTGTTTTCCTCAGACTAAATCGACCTGCCCCTGGCAGATGCAGACACGACACTTCACAGGCAAAGTACACACTTCAAACTGGGCTGCTGCAGACTTTAGGCACTGACTTCATCTTGCTGCAGGGAAAACAGGCCAAGCTATTAAATATACATCAGCATTAAAGCTAAATGTACAGAAATAGCTTACATGGGACATAATTTTTGGCTTAGCAGCCCTGCATGCATAGCCTACATACATATTTCATTTTTAACTATGAAGACAAAACTTTTATGCAACTTTCTGTGACATTATCTTTACCATTCTGCGCACAGTTGAGTTTTAGAGCAATAGAATTTTATATGATAATTTTAGCAGAAACACAATGCTTTTACTAGAAATTTGTTCAAAATATAATCAAACTTCACTGATAATATCCAGCACACTGTCCTATTAATGTTAATGAAAAGATCTGATTAAATCTTTCTGGTGCTGAAAGCTTCAGTTTACAATTCTGACCTTCCAGCTATCTCTCCTTTTTTCCACAGTTAATTCCTACATTAATTGGCAAAGAATAAAATAAAAATGAGCACTCCACCTCAGAGCAATATCTACAGTGCACAAAAAAGTGCAGAAACACACGACTGTGTTAATGCTTACCATTCTCTTCCAACAGTACAATGAGAGAGCAGCATTCAACATTTATTTTTTATATGATTCAGTATATAATGAATCTCTTGCAAATCCATAGGTTCAAAAGGGAGATTCTTATTCTCCTGTACTATTGCAGCTTAATGTAGTCTGAAAAAGTGTTCAAAGTGTCAGCATCTTCTCAGAGGTAAGGGAAGACAATGAATCGTCATGTCAAGTTATCAGCATCTGCTCAAATACGTGGTTCTTTCCTCTCCCAGCACTTATTCAAGCCAGCATTCAATATGTATAATTCTTTAAAGCACTGAACATTTACGCATGTCACAATTCTACAACATCTCATTTATACAATTAGTACTAACATATGGCCCACAATCAGTGTGGGAAATCTAGAAAATTCTTTGGAAAGCTGTCAAACCTAAAGGGATATGTTTTTTCAAAAAGGGTGTAAGGAATTAAATATGCAAATCCTATACACAGTAAAGATAGCAAGGGACTGGAAATTCAGCCCAAAAGGTGTGTTTGCTTATCTAAAGCGGAAAGAATTATTCTGTACCTGGCAGCGGTAGAACAAATTAGAGTAGGATTCATACAGCGCCTGTGCCACATATGTTTACTTCATATGTTTACTTTTGGTGTCACCACCTTGGTCAGATTTTAGTAGCGCAATGGAGATCTACACCAGGAGATAAAGTCAAAGCCCATAGTGAAAAGGGAAGCCATAGCAGACACACAGGTCTGAATACACCTTCATGGGAGGTGTATTAAGATCTTCCTAATCCACTCTCTACAGAACTTTAAAACTTGAGCCGTACACCTTCATGGGAGATCTCATTAATTCGTTCTCTTCAAAACGTTAAAACTTGACTTCCCTAGACGAGTTCACCTCTAACATTCCCACCAAAGAGCACGTCATGCAGCAGGAGGGAAGGCTTTCAAACAAGCTCTCTCCAGTTTTGTGTTCAGAGGTGGAAGGATGCCACCTCTGAAAACCCCTGGACTAACTTTCCATTCTCCTTCACCAGCTTTGCACTAGGAAAACCCACCTGATTCCAGCCTGGTATCACTGTCATCATTAGCAGGAGGCATCCCATGGTGCGGGAGTAAACGGAGAGATTCAGAATCATCAATAGCTTATTTCATTCCCTTGAGATGGGCCTTCAACATCAAGTTTCAATATCAACACTTATTTACTAATGAACTGTTAATTAATCAGTTTTACAAACCTAGATAAAACATGGCCAAAAACACACAGAAGATCTAGTGATAACGATGAACTGAAGAACATGAGAGTTTCCTTGGCATTGCAAAAGTTTCGCATTTCTCAGGCAAGTCTGACTGGCTTTCAAACGAGTCAAATAAACTAGCGTAGTCTGGAGTATGTGCAGCAGCAAAAAATCACTGGGAAGTGTACAGTCTGTATTTATTGCTAATAAATTTATTCTTCAATATGGAAACACTTAGTGAATGAAAAAATCATAGAATGCCTAAGGTTGGCAGGCACCTCTAGAGGTCATCTAGTCCAACCCCCCTGCACACGCAGGGTCACCTAGAGCATGTGGCACAGGACTGCATCCAAGCGGGTCTTGAAGATCTCCAGAGACGGAGACTCCACAACCTCTCTGGGCTCCGTCACCCCCCTCACTGTCAGAAAATTTTTCCTTAAGTTCCTGTGGAATTTTTGATGCTTCAGTTTGTGGCCATTTCCTCTTGTTCTGTCAGTGGCCACCACTGAAAAGAGGCCAGCCCCATCCTCCTCACTGCCTCCAAAATTGTAACCACTGATAACCACACATCAAAAAAAATATGTTCCAAAATTATTTAATCATCATAAATGATTCAGAATTACCACTGAATAATGGAACCAGCTATACCTTCCTCAAAGCAGATGTTAGTAAGTCAAATCTGTTCAATGAAACCCTTTCTTAAAAACAACCTTAGGAATAAAAGTTAACAAAATTATTTCATGTAAACAAAATCCTGCATCCCATGATTAAGAATCTGCAAAACAAGCCAAATAAAATAATCAAACAGAATTGGCATTTGATTCTTTTGAAAGCAAGCAAAGCTAAATAGTTAATGATTTTAAGAAGAAATTAACAGTACATGTATAAGATATTAAGAAATATGGAAATATGGAAAAATGTTGAGCTAGCATTAACATATAAAACTGTCTTCAGTGAGCAGCACTGCTCATGCCAGCTCTAAATCTGGCCCTTCAAATGCTCCACACCTCTTATTACTCCATACACATTCAAAGAAAACACTCTGAGGCCTCCAGAATGCAGGAAGGAAGATGTCAGAGGGAGGAATCATTTGGACTGAGCTGGAAAAAGCAGAGAGAAACAAGCCAGCTAGAGATAAGAAAAAAAAAATGTGCGATGCAAAGTGTTTTCTTCTTTACAACACTGGAGCATGAGGGACTTTCCCTGCTCTTTTTAGCAGCATTCCAGTTACTCACTTTATTCAAATCCTCCCTGCAACTTGGTAGCTGTTGAAAGCTCTGTCTGATCTCTGCCTCTCACAAATTTCATAGGTGGAAGAAGAAATGTCTTAACTTGCCTTGATAAATCGATTCTTTTAAATGACTATCATGTTTTAACCTAAGTGCTATAAAACCACTAAAGATGGAAGTGCTTTGACAAGAAACAAAACAGATCCAAGATGTTCATATTTGCACTTAATTATGACACAGCTGCTCTTATTTCGTCAGTACGGTGATATAACCTGACCCAGTAATTTCAGCCTTGCCTTTTTCTGATCTGTGCATGTCATGAGGGTTTGCTCTTCCTTTCTCTGCAGCCTTCCCCCTCCGCCTTTTTGACTTCTGACTTTAACCTCTTAGGTTGCACAGCATTAATTAGTATTATTATATGGAATGAATGGTATTAAAAGAGTCAGACATACCACGTATCATAATTTTGAAACCCATTTCAGTTCTATCAGGCGATCCTTCTAGTTTCTATGCAGTAAAGATTGCCTCTGCTTGAAGATGAGAGTTAATGGACAATAGGGAAGGCATGTCGAACTGAGGTCACAGAATTAAATATTATTTAAGAGCACAATATGCGGTGCCACAAATGACAGTTTTTGCAGGGAAATGGCGATATTAGCCTCGGAGTATATGAATGATATGCATCCTTCTCACAGTTAAACTGTTCTTTAATAGAGACCAAGCATGAAAAAAAGAGGCAAGTACTTTTAAAACACAAAGATTACAACCTAAAATCTTATAGACAAGTTTTTACTTGTTACTTTACCCCACTGCAGTAAAAGAAAGAGATCTTAAAGACCTTTATGCTGTCAAGTTGTCAAAGGTAGAACAGACTCCTTTAACATAAATGAGAGAATCAGTCAGTCCCTTGTCTGTGTATGCATATATATATATATATATATGTATGTATACATATGTATATACACACACACACAAAAGNGTAGAACAGTGTCCTTTAACATGAGAGAATCAGTCCCTTGTCTGTGTACGTATATATATATATATATATGTATGTATACATATGTATATACACACACACACACAAAAGGATGAATAGCGTATTTAGGATGCAGAGTCAATGGCTCTCTTTTCCTAAGACATGAAGAGGGAGTTGTACTTTTTCAGGGTCTCTCTCAAATCTGCAGATGGCCAGATCTACCAGCATCGTGGATGTTGATGCCATACGTAATTTAAAATAAATGTATAAAATTAAATATATGTCTTCTGATATAGCACTGAAAGCTAAAGCAGCTAATTCAATTCCATTTGGACGCTTCTTCCAATCTTGACAGGCTCCCAGTCCCTCTTACTCATCATTATCCCCCAGACAAAGAGCATTCACATATTTGACCTGCAAATCTCAAGGCACTCTGGCATGGACCAGCCCACATGACAACTGTTATTTCATTAGCACTGATACTGTGATATTTCAGAAGGTACAAGGTCACAACTCATCATATAAATTATTACACAAACTCATGCCGTTTAGAGAAGCGCAAACTGTCTAATAGAAAAAACGTTAAATTTATCAAAAAATTATGATCAAAGGTATATGTTAACGTAATAAAAAGGAATTTTAATATTCAGAACTGCAAAAGCAAAAATGTGTTTTCCAATTACAAAAATTAATACTAAAATTTAGGGCATTCTTTGTCACTGAAAATCATTTTGAATCATCTGCACAGAAATGAACTTCATACCTACAGTATTGCAAAGTCCTACAAATCTAATTTTACACTAATGACTTTAGATAACATAACAAGAAAGTAAAGTCAAATGAAAACATGCAGAAAAAAACCTGCAGGATTTTTCAAGTCAAAGTTGAATGACTTCCTGCAAAGTCACAAGCAAGAAAAATCTGTGCACCTCTAATGCAAACCCAAGATTCCAGCAGATGGAAGTTTTTCCTGGAGAAGTAATAGCAGTAAAATACCATATAATTTAAAAAAAAAAAAAAGAATCTTGGGCTCCTGAAATGACAGTTGTAGACTAAACATTCCCAAATCACCTTGCACTTTCTCATTATCTACCCTGACAGCACACGCAAAAGGTAAAAAAAGCAGAGAGTACTTTGCAGAGGCGATGCAATCCAGGAGATGAAGTGACAGCACAACACACATGATCATTCCAACTCTCCTTCTACTACAGTTTGGTCCCACAAGCAATCCAGCCTTTTTCTAGAGCTCACAAATGCTTATTGAAAACACACAGACTACATTTTGCACTTCTCATACAGAATCATGTTTTAGGGCATGAATGATACCACCTTTCCTAAACGAATTTAGTCAGTACAGAGCTGACAGATTTGCAGAGGAAACAAAAACAACGATTTCTTTTTTATTCTCATCTCTTCTGCCCATTTTTGGGGAGTCTTATGGTTCACCTACCTAACCTATGTGTAGGTAGGCAGGTTTAGGTTACCTAACCTAACGCTCTAAAGCCTAGTGAAACTTCCATCCTCAGCTCTACTGCCAGAGGTTCTGCTACATCTGGTCCTGCTAAAAGCTGCATTTTGCCTTCTCTCTGTCTCTATCTGTGCTGGACAAGAGACCGCAGCCACATGACTGTGCCCTTCCTGTGCCATATTACAAGACCAGATGTGACCGTGGCCCAGCGCTGAGGCACCCACCTGACACGAACCCCATTTCATGTTCAGAGAGTCTCTTTGCTCCAGTTCCTCCCTCACGTGTTCTTCTGCAGTCAAAGAAGTTCCCTTAAGGAGACTGACTTCTCAGGGTTANTAAAAGCTGTACTGCATTTTGCCTTCGCTCTGTCTCTATCTGTGCTGGACAAGGGACCGCAGCCACATGGCTGTGCCCTTCCTGTGCCATATTACAAGACCAGATGTGCCTGTGCCCAGCGCTGAAGCACCCACCTGACACGAACCCCATTTCATGTTCCGAGAGGCTCTTTGCTCCAGTTCCTCCCTCACGTGTTCTTCTGCAGTCAAAGAAGTTCCCTTAAGGAGACTGACTTCTCAGGGTTATCAAATTTCTTCTGTACTATGGTCACAACCTGCAGAGTTGGCTACGTCCTCAATTAGTTCTGTTATAACCAATGAAGAACGTTTGAGCTTAAAATTAATTTCTGGAAGAGGAGCTATCCTCCTACTGTAACACCACTGTTACAATTTTATTTCTTTCCAGTTCATCAGGCAGCTCCTGTTTCTGGCAAAATATATCTTTTTCTTTCACTACATAGTATAAGTATTTACCGTGGCTTTCATGGGAATTTCCTCACGGAAAAAATAGTAAATAAATAAATAAATAAGAGCTATGAACCCCAGATGCCCCAGAAGTTTTTATCTTCCAGAAAAATGTAGAGTCCTTAAAGAGGATATCCTCAGCTACGCTCCTGAGTTTCCCTAAAATAATGTTGCATAGCAATTTAAAACAGTTATTTTAAATCCATTTCTACTTATAAAAGCAATATTTTCAAAATCAGGCAATAACTTGAGCTTTTTTTTTTTACAGTTTTGTACAAAATTGCTTATTACAACTAAGAGACAAAACAGAATCTCACAATACACTGCAGCATATCACTTGCAGTGAATGCACAGTAGGCAAGAGAAATTTTAATCCTTAAAATCCCCTCTGTAAGACAAGATAGGAATTATTGCACTTACCAGAGGATCTGTCAAATAACCTCCCGACTACAGACTATATTTACACAATCTCTGAAGCACATCCCTCGCTACTCTTCCTGCTTCACAGCTGGAGGGGCTGGTCATCATGGACATACATTAGAAAACTATCCAAGTAAAGCATTCGAGGCTCAAGTCTGTGAGAGCCAGCACTGCACACTGCCATTTGCGCTTTTACTAGCCCATCTAACCAGACAGAGCTGAATTTCTGAAGTCTCAGTGAATGCAATGGTGCAAACAATACTCCTCGGTAATACAATGACCAAAGAAGTAAGATTATTTATCATTGTGCTTTGCAAAGGGGAACTTCTCTGGAAGCAACAGGAGGGTTTCTATATAGAAAAGATCCCCCTTGATTGTCTCTTTGATATTAACAAAAGACTCTCTTCTCTCCTCAGTGTGAGCACATAGTTTCCCTTAGCACTGGAAGACGTTACACATGCACTCAGAGGAGTTTCCCCCACAATCTCTTGTGTTAGCATCCTTCGGTTTCTACACAGCTTTCCACCCATGGCCCCTTTACGAGGGGAAAAACACCCTACATGGTTAAAAGCTGAAAGGAATCCAATGAATCTAAAGGACATAACTTCACAAAGCATGCTGCTATAGCCAGTCAACCCTGGGGTCTAGGGCTAGCCAAATAATCTGGGCAGTAAATCACATTCTGTATTTATCTAGGAGCACATGGACAGGAAACAGATTTTTACAACTGCAGTCATACTTTGATTTTATACACAAGTTGAAAACCCTTCCACTGAGTAAATAGAGGAATTACACACCACCTAATTTCCACTTATTTTCAAGATGAAAGTGGTGCGTGTTTGTTTAAAGAGGCATGCTGCACACTAATCATTTACAGCACATATATCCATAAGATCCTCCAGCATACAAAAAACCTTACAATCTCCCCACAACAAAGAAGAGCTGTAAGGGAATACTGTGGAACATTATGCAAAGGAGTAACATTCACCTCAACTTTCTTCCTAAGCAAATTTCCAGATCAATTTAAACATAATCCCTTGCTTGAGACTCCACTGCTTTCTATCATGAAAAATTGAATTCTTCTGTAGGAGGATTGCATTTTCCAAATAAAGGGAGCTGTGGCTGAAATGCCGATTACCCAGAAGAAATCCTAACAAAAGCAAATGCAATAAACTATAACTTTACACTACACGGTATAGGCAGTTTCACCACAAATACAATTGTAACCACAAGAACATAGGTGTCTTTTGAGTCCCATTACATACAGGTAAAATAAGAATATTTATGAGTGGGCAAAAACTGCTTGTACTCATTGCCCTGGGAGAAGCATATATATTCATAATAGCTTGCAGACCTGAATAAGTTTGGCACATTTATTTTGTTTCAGAAGAACACGCAAACTATAACACAGTCCAGAATTTAAACTCTCTCCAAATTGGTATCTTTTCTGTGCAGGAATAAAAATCCACATTCAGCTGATGTGTGAATACATTCAAGCACATGCTCCATCAAATGTACTATTTGGTACAACTCAAAATCTGCTTTTCTTGAGGATAACTTCCTGAATACTGTTAGATAAACATGCATCACTAGATATTTATCAGAGACTTCCTTTAATCAGAAATATCCCCTCTTGTGAATAAACTCTCAAAGAAACAAAATTGTCTATATTTTTGTCATTTTCTTCTTTTTTCCTCCCCTTTTTAAATTATGATAAGCTTGAGACTCCAGCATTCACAGAAGAATCATATACTTTCTGTGGCACTAGAGATGCATAAAAATGTAAGACTCTTGGGAAAAAATGAGCAATCAAAATGGATGAATCAGATTAACAAGATCTGTGGGCCAGCTAAGCAAACCTCCAGTCCTAACAGTAAAAAGTACCACAAAGAAAGGTATATTGCAATTCACAGGTTTTTACTACCTGCCCACAATATATGTTTTTTTTTCTATCATTTCTATCATGATGGCTTGAAACAGGAGAGTTTTCTCTTTTTTATTCTAACTTATGTTAATGTTGAAGTTCAAATCATTCATGTAGATATCTGTTCTTCTTTTTGAATTTATCCACTAGAGACATCTATTTTACCACAAGTTCCCAAAGTTGATTAAGTATCATATAAAAAACCCCACCTCTTTCAATGAGCTATCTCCATTTATTGCCTTTCAATGTAGTTCTTTGTTCTTGCTGTAAGCTAAGCAGATGATTTATTTATACACGCACCCTGCTGACCGCTCATCCTCTAATCTAAGCTAGTTCTAATTTTTTTAATACCTCGTCATAAGGAAGTCTTCTCAATGTCACTAATCATTTCTGAGCATTAGATAGCCCTTTATTGCATTTTCCTGAGTGACAAAGAACAAAATGTTCCATTCCCGCTATAAAGCAATGTGATGTAAACCAGTAATAATTATGAACCAGGATTTTTTGTACCTCTGTTGTGTTAGTGACCTGTGTGGGTCTTTGCTTTTTTTTTTTTTTTTTTAAGACACACACACACACACACACACACAAAATTCGTTAGGCTCGCTTTATTTTTCTGCAGCAAATGCAGTTAATTTAATATTCAGCAGCACACAATTAGGTCAAATTATGGACTCTTAAGCTCTTTATTTGCATTTGCAAGCTGTGATTTGCATCTGCCACCGCAGTGCCTATTCGCTGAGCTTTTCTAGATCCTAGTTTGTCAGCCTTTCTCCAATTTATTGCCACCTACAAATCCTATCATCTCTTTACTTAGTTTTGGGTGCTTTTTTGATCCTTCTTAAACAATAAAATTAACAGCCTTTGCCCTATTCCTCATATTCATACATATTCCAGTATTGAAGTAGCCAATACATTGGTTTCTTTCTATGTTTCTTATTCCGTAGCTACTTCTAACCTAGAAGAGGAGTGCAATACACCCATGGAAAGGTAACTGGTGCTGGCTCGTCCCCATGCGTGTGCACAGGGCTCTGTGATCCTTCCTGCAAAAGCCACGTGAGCCACTGAAAGCCACAGAGAATTGGGCTCCTCCAAGATGGAAGGAGGTGAAGATCTTCCAAGCAGTATATTAAGAAAATAGGAAGGTTTAGGAAATGACACCCGAGAAGACCTAATCCATGGGGAAGAGCATTTAACATACAAACAAACTGTGGTTCTGAGCATGTCTCCTATCTTTGAGGACTCTACAAACTTATGTTAAACTTATAGAACTCCTCCAAAGGAATAGTTCTGCTAAACTTGCCTCGCACTTCTAATATTTTTAGATGTTTCTTATAGAGTAGAATTTGGGGATGAGAATTTTTAGATAATCCAAGAAAAAAATATATATATACACATTATATATATATACATATTAATTCCACACACAAAATAATAATCTTTTTTAGTTTTAGCTTGTTTTATCTTCTTCATGGAACCCAGCTGTATTTACAACAAGATAAAATCTATTATGATCTGTTAACTTATTTTCCTTTCTTGGTCTCGTCCTCCTAGGAAGATTCTACCTTGAAGGATGCAAATGGCCACAGACAGGGCTGTGATGCAACAAGGCACTTTCCCCTAGACAGTCGTTAAGCAGAATAGAGTGGAATATCGGATCAGGCAACAACAATACCCAAAATGGAAAAGAAGAGTTTCAGCCTTGATGGAAATCATCAAATTCTCAAATATTTCACTAAGCCCATTTGGTTGCTACCACTGACAACTGATATATTTTCTTCCTTCTCGATTCCTAGCATGGCAGTGCAGAAGAGGGGCATTAAGCCAGTCTGAAATACCGTATACCAACAAAATTCATTTCTATTGTTGAAAAACCATTTGTCCCAAAAGGCACTCGAATAGCCTCAAAAGCCTGCTGCCAGCAGCAGTGCTTCTGAGAGCTCACATGCATCCCACAAAAAGCTCTACCTATTTAAATGGTAGCTCACAAATGCAGCTAAAATGTATAAAGCACTTCCATTTCTGTGATTTTAGAAAGTTCTTCGGTGCGCTGGGATGCAGTTAGCCTTCAGTAAGAAATTGCTCCAATGGGTCAGAAGTGATTTTCTAGCACTGGGAACTACATTTATAGTCCATTCTCTGTGCTTTTTTTTTTCTTTCTGAATTTCCTCCATGTTTATAAAAACAGTTTGTCCTTGTTTACTTCATCTTCTGTGTCTCCATCTAAAATCATCAAAATCAATGATTCGGAAATACTCCTATGGGACTCCTTTTTTAAAAGCACAGTATCAGATGGTCATTTCCATCTTAAGAAACAGCTTTCTAAAGCAAAAATAGCATTGATCGCCACAGCTATAAACAAAGCATCCGAATATATCTAGGAAGGAGGGAAAATATTTTACTGCCCTTATCTTTATTATCAGCATAAGATTTAAAGTATTGGAACAACAGCAGGTAATAACCTACAATCACTAGTGGAACTGGGTAAGCAAAGTAGCCCAGTAACTTAAAATCATAAAATGTTCCAGAATAGCAATTTTGAGTTGAAAACTTTTAGAAGAGAATGATAAATTATTTCTTCTCTTCAGTGGATCAATATTATTTCCACCTAAAACTGAGGTGACTGCAAGTACGTATCTTCTTTTCTTCATGAACTACCATCTTATACCTGTAAATCATTCCTTCATATTTCATTTAATGAATTGTCAACTCATTGCCCATTTAAGTTTTTGTCATAGTGGTCCTACCTAATCATCTCAAGTTATTTAAAAATTAAAGGAAGTTTCTCAGACTGAAAAAAAAGAAAATGCATGGACCTTAAAAGCTCAAAAAGACAGGAGATAAATAAGTAGTACCTTTTAATTTAATCTTGACTTAAAAACAAGGCCAAAAGAACCACATTTTTAATGGCTGAATTTAGAAAGAGTGAGGGGATGCTGAAAAGCTATTCAAAAATAATGAAATCTGTGCATTTAATTCCTGAACACGTATCTACTTTTATATCACATATTTCTCTTGTATCTACTTCCTGCACTCCTATTTCTATCTCCTAAGTCTATTGACATCACTTGTAACTGACTAAATATGTGAGTATCTTGTGAAAAAGGGACCTTAACTAAAAGCCTGTATTAGTCTGCTAAAAAAACACTGCACTCAATAGGGTCTGGATCAGGCTTTATTGCTGCCCTCCCTGAAAACTGGCCAATCCTCCCTGCAAGCTCTCCAGTCATATAGATCTGTATCTCTTTAGGACAAAGATGATGATTCTTATAGCCACTGTTTTGTAAAGACCTACTATTATCTGGTTCTGATCACATGCAAACAGGCAAGCAGTTCACTTTTCTTCATCACTAACACAGGCTAAAAAATTACCCCCCAAGTTCTCTAAAAAGTGTACAATGTGGTATTGAACAGGCCATTTCATTCCTCATTACTCAAAAGCATTTCAACATGAATCCATTCTTATTCATGCAAGGTCTCAAATAAATGTGCATTCAATCCCACTGACCTCAGTTGTGGCTTTAGGTCTAATCATCAAGCACATGCATAAGTACCCTCACTGAATACATACTTTCTGAATGGGCCTTCGTCATTTCATACATGAGAGATGCAGAACACTAGTTGAAGATAAGAGAATGTGTATGCTTCGTAAATGATGAGAAAATGAAGATACTGAAACATTACAGAAACACCACAAGGAGAATTTATATTCTGCGGTGAATACAAATACCAGTTACGAAAGGAGATTTTCTCTTGCACAAAATCAATGATAGAGGCTTCTTGGGCAACCTCAAGGTAAAGCTGTGTTTTGTATGATCATCCCCTTTTTACGAAGTCTCACTTGTGTGCAAGCACTGCCAACCACAGGAGAAAGAACTGACAATAAACTGCATAGACTGACTGAAATTCAACTGTCCTAGCCACAATTTCCAGAATAACAAAACATTGTGATCTTTTTCACATTTAAAAAGAGCTGTCACTCCAACAATCAGCCTGTAGCCCAATACTAAAATTGTAGGGGAACCTATGATGAAATATTTACAGCATATGGCAAGTTCCTTTTCTGAAACAAACAAGCAAAAATGGGAAACACGCACAGGCAAATAAGCTTTCTACACAAGAACAAACTGAAAGTAAATGTGAACAGGCTTGCAATAAGCAACTTAGATAATATCCATCTAGAACAAAAATTTATGAGAAGCAAAAGATATGCTTTAATATCTTATACATACATATAAACTAATCCATTATTAGTTCTGCTAAAAATAGATTTAGAATCATAGAATCACAGAATCGTTATGGTTGGAAAGAACCTCTAGAGGTCATCTAGTCCAATCCTCCTGCTCCAGCAGGGTCACCTAGAGCAAGTGGCACAGGGTCACGTCCAGGCACGTTTTGAAGATCTCCAGAGNCATGTCCAGGCGCGTTTTGAAGATCTCCACAGAAGGAGACTCCACAACCTCTCTGGGCAGCCTGTGCCAGTGCTCTGTCACCCTCCCCATTAAGAAGTTCTTCCTTCAGTTCCTGTGGANATTAAGAATTTTTTCCTTCAGTTCCTGTGAAACTTTTGGTGTTTCAGTTTGTGGCCATTTCCTCCAGTTCTGTCAGTGGCCACCACTGAAAAGAGGCCAGCCCCATCCTCCTCACTGCCTCCCTTCAGGTACTTGTACACACTGATCAGATCCCCTCTCAGCCTCCTCTTCTCCAGGCTGAACAGGCCCAGCTCCCTCAGCCTCTCCTCATAGGGCAGATGTTCCAGGCCCCTGATCATCCTCGTGGCCCTGCGCTGGACTCTCTCCAGCAGCTCCACATCCCTCTTGTACTAGGGGGCCCAGAACTGGACACAGTGCTCCAGATGTGGCCTCACCAGGGCTGAGTTGAGCAGTAGAATCCCCTCCCTCGACCTGCTGGAGCCGCTCCTCTTAATGCACCCCAGGACCCCATTGGCCTTCTTGGCCACGAGGGCACCCTGCTGCCTCATGGCCAACCTGTCGTCCACCATGACGCCCAGGGCCTTCTCTGCAGAGCTGCTCTCCAGCAGGTCGGTCCCCAGCCTGTACTGGTGTCTGGGGTTATTTCTCCCCAGGTGCAGGACCGTGCACTTGGCCTTGTTGAATTTCATGAGGTTTCTCTCTGCCCAGTTGTCCAGTCTGTCCAGGTCCCTCTGGATGGCAGCACAGCCCTCTGAGTTATCAGCTACTCCGCCCAGCTTCGTATCATCAGCAAACTTGCCGAGGGAGCACTCTGTGCCTTCATCCAGGTCACTGAAGAATACACTGAACAGGACTGGACCAAGATTTGCAAAGATCTTTCCCTTTTCAAAACAATACACATTTGCTAAAACACCGCAGGTGATTTAAAGGTTTGGTTTTATGTTTATGATAAGAAAGTTTTCTAAAATGAACCTTACTTTTATTTATTTATCTTTGGTCATGAGCAACAGTTCATGACCAGAACAGGTCTGCTTCTCCCAAGGCAATTTTCACACTTTAGGACACTGGCTTTGGCCTAATCGAAAGCAAACACTGCTTTCTGACATGATGAATTCTTTTTGACATAACAGACAGGATTGCTGATTCTCTCCGAGCTTAGTCTTTACTTCATGGTCATTTTTATCAAATCGGTGCTGGTGGTGATACATCAAATGCTCAGAATTTCAATGAAATTGTCATTCTAAAGGCTCTCAAACTTCTACAAATTTTGTTTGGTTTATTTTGCCTGTGGTTTAGTCTCAGTGTCTTTTCATAGGTTTCTGCTGACTCTTATGGGCAGTTCTGGTACTAGGGCTTTGGCCAACATGTCCTGCTCTTGAAATTTAATCTCCAGGTCTCTTTTACAGATATTAATGTAATGAGCTTTGTACTTGTACAACAGTCCTGGGTACAATCCACATTGTGTTGTATTTGCAAGGATGCCCTTCTGGGAGGTCCTGGATCTTGTAGTAAGTTAGGAAAGCCAACATGCTGTGTATTTTTATACACATACCTATAGGTGCGTACTGTAACTAAATATATAGTTCTATATTCTATAGAGTAGAATATATATAGAATATAGATTTTCTATAGTTCTAAACCAGTACATAGTATATAATTACATAGTCGTATTTAGTACGCATATAAAAACTAGCAAAATACACAAACATGCATATAAAAACATACAATTAACTGTATTACATCCAACCTAAAGACAAAAGAAGTGAATACCACCTGCTGTTCACTTTTTTGTATTTAAGTTGATCATTAAAAATATATGATAAAAATATCATCTTCTAAAATAACAGTACTGCCAGAAATTTCCTACATTCTCTTCAGTAGTAGAGGTGGATATTGACTTTGTAAGAGTACCTTCTTTACACACATGTAGACTTTTGTAAAGAAATAAAGCAATATAATATTAAGTACACCTTCAGAGGTTACCATTTTAGGAAAAAAGCACAAACAATGCAACAAAAATATTGTACCTTTTTTTTTTTTTAAACAAAACAGCACGGTACCTGATGCATTAACGGTCCATAATGTTATTGAACAAGACTACAAGAGAGACACTTTACTTGCACTTGCTTGTCAGACAATTACTCTTTGCTACCATAATACTTCATGTGCATACTTCCAAGGAAGACTCATGAACGCACAGGTTCATTAAGGGAATGAGAGAATCGATTGTAAAATGGAAAAGGCCGAGTGAGGTCATATTTCAAAGAGATGAATATGGTACACTCCATTATGTTGTAATCAGCCTCTCTCTTTCATCCTAAGAACTGTAATAGTCTATCCTAATTTTCAAAACGGGAGGAAAAAAAAAAAAAAAAAAAAATCTCACTGCCTGCTTCGTACCTTCATCCCAAATACAGTGAGGAATTCAAATGTGCTGCAGGCAGTTTCCATTTACCATGGTCTTTGGAGCAGACGGTATTGATGTTGCTGACCATTTTTCTCCTTAATAAGAAAAACATTCAAATGCTACTAATATTGCTGCCTTGGCAAACCACATTTAATAGATGGGACTTGCCCTGTACATGACACATAGAACATCAATCAAGGCTGAATTTTATTTCAATTTATTATGGTTGCTGTCCAAATGAAAAAATGCTTATATCGTTAAAGTGTCTTACAATATAAATGTGCAAATGATGTAATCACCCATTTGGGGAGAAAATTCTGATTTTGATTAAAAATATCTACAGTTCAACTTCTAAATATTTAATAAATGTAAAAACAAAAAATACATGCACATTAAGAAACCACAGTAATTGGTATCTGCACTGTAATATGGTTTTGTGCTTGATAGTTTTTATCTTTAAAGATGAGTTTATTAGGCATTCTTCTTTTAAAATGCTAAGAAGCTGTCTTTTTAATCATCTAGAATAAATTAAACCACTTCATTGAAGATTTATTTTAAGTGATTATTTATCACAATTCTTTTCTTGCTAAGGTCAGCTGTGTCTAGACTCTGCAGGTGCTGGTCTGCAAAAGCCCTCTAATCTTTCTCAAGCAAGCAACTCTAGACACCATACTCCACTTCAAAATGAGCAGAAAGCAGCACCTTGAAAGACTGAAAATACTTAATTTCGTAATTTACTAGCATGCCCAACCCTGTCCCAATCCTACAGGCCAAATTTAAGGCTTAAGCACATTGCAAGGGTCCTGTGCAGCAACTGACTTCACCAGGACTTCACCATGGTCAATGCTCTCGATCAGCTATACCCAGGATTGCATAAAACGGTGCATGCTCTGCTGAGCATCATAGAGTGTCATAAAATCCAGGTTAACCCAACATTACTTAGAACCCTTTAAACTGTCTTAAACTACTTTCGGTATAATTCCTCCCACATTATTGCTTATTGACATACAATTATTATATAAATAAAATCCCCTTGCCTTAAAGCAGTCTTTGCATTCATTTGGCAGTGCTCAGGAGTCCACAGCCTAACTGCACTGTTAAGCATTTATTCTTCTTTGATGGTGCATACCAAATATTATAAGCACTCATCAGGCCAGAAAAAAATCAGTTTTACTAGAAAATGAGAGTTCAGCATGGATGCGCAAGCAACCTTCTACAGCTTTTCTTACTCAAGCAAAGGTGCTTGCAAAGGAATTTGGTCACTACAAGCAAAAGATGGGAAATATAAAAATTGTCTCTCCGAGCATAAAAGAAACCATGACAATGAACAAGACTGAACATACTTGAACTGAGGGAATCTGTAACTACCCGGTGTATCACTTGGTTCTGCAGTTCATCAGATGGGCACTACATGCTCATGCAAAAGTCTCTTCATCTTGGAAGGGAGGAGAGAGGGCACACAAGACACGCAAGCTTTTGATTGCTTTAGATCATAGCCAAGAAATGAGGAGCAATTTAAACTTGGCCTTTTAAGAAACAATGGGTAAATAACTGGAAATGGAGGAAGTGCGGGAAAATTACATGACAGGTAAATGGGACTTTTATAAAACATTGCATATTGTAAAGTTTGCCAGAATGCATTGAAAGAAGACCTTGTTAAATCACATCCTGCTGCAGCTGTCCAACTTCTAAGCTAAAACGTTCATATTAATTCCATTAAACAATTAAAGAAGGAAATCCAAAATATTATTACAAGTATTTTGGCTTGACACCTTCTCTTTTCCAGATTTAACAGCAGATACAGTACCCTCAGCTTCAAAGCGTGATGAATTTATACAAATTGTGGGAATTCATACCCTCAGGGCCACAGAAGGGTTCTATGGAAACGCTACAAAATATAAACTCCACTGTACATTTCTGACATAGCTGTTTTCCACAAGAAAGGAAGGATATTCCAGTAGTTATGGAGCTGGCCTGACACTTAGGTATCTCAACTTAATCTCCTTGTCTGCCAGACTTCCTTCCATAACTCCAGACAAAATAAATAATTTTCTTTACCTCAGTTTCCCGTCTTTAAATTGGGGACCATTTATGAGCCCGAATCAATCAAGTTTTAAACAAAGGAAAATAAATCACTTTCCTTTGTAGTCTTCTTTTCTGCTCAGATGGAAGGTCACTTGAAAACTCATGAAGGTTTGGTAAGTACACTGTTACATATCTTTAAATCAACAAAATACATTACTAATAAGCAACATCTAATACATTCCAGCTCTTAATGCCACTGGATAGCTCTCTCCAAATCAAAACTTCAGCTCAGTGATGGAAAAGAGATAGAAAAATGAGCACTGGTGAAGCTAATAAACAAAATGCATTCATGGCCCATTACTTCAAATAACTTCACTATATAAATAGTCCACTCATAAAATAATGGCTTCAATTAACATTTAATTCTCACACAATGCATTTGTAATGTACCGCAAGGATTAAAAGTTATGCATGAATATCACTATTTTAGGAGTGCCGCAACCTGGAAGTACAACCATATTTTCCATTTGATTAAAAGCAGTTCCTAGTCTCCCCTCTACTCCAGACTTTCTTGTCCTGGAAGCAGAAAGAATCTACTACATGTTCCTAGCCCCTGTGCTGCCAGCTGATGGTGGGGCTCAGCTTTGCCTCTGAAAATTCACAAGCACGTTGCTCCAGCACTACAACACGCTGGAAAGTCAGAGGGTAGCACCCGAAAGGTCATCCTGGGATTACATTTGGTAAGTTTTAAATGGTGAGAATATATTACATGTAAGTGCAAAAAGTTAAAGCCATCACTATGGGGAACAGCAACTTGAGAACAGGTCTGAGGCAGTCTGGTAGAAATGCAAGAGTTTTTAAGATACGCTTTTTTATTAAAATGTCCACATAATGATACAAAGGCAGAGGTAATTTTTGTAACTCTACCTATCTAAAAAAAGGCCTCCCAGCACTCAGCAGTTTTACANGTAAGTGCATGCTACAACCCTCCTTTTTACAACAAGATGGAACAAAGCAGTTTTTCTGAGACATCCGTCAGGTTTAAAAAAAAAAAAAAAAAAAAAAAAAAAAGTTAGAGTCATCACTATGGGGAACAGCAACTTGAGAACAGGTCTGAGGCAGTCTGGTAGAAATGCAAGAGTTTTTAAGATACGCTTTTTTATTAAAATGTCCACATAATGATACAAAGGCAGAGGTAATTTTTGTAACTCTACCTATCTAAAAAAAGGCCTCCCAGCACTCAGCAGTTTTACAGTTTTCCAACGTAAACCAACCACCTAATGTGTACTCTTTTAGCACAGAAAATAAAGTTTGCCGAGAAAGACAGTACGTTTGTCATATGTCCTTGCTTTCATCCTGCAACACAATGGCCGAGCCCTGATGAGAGAATGCACAGTCCATTAATTAACCAACACCAACAAAACCCACTCTAACAAAGACTGCTGCATTCATGGTGTCATTTTATGAACCGACCCTGGTACACACAGATGCTTTTTGTCTCATGGGTTTGAGCTAAATCCTAGGGAAATTAACTACTAGAGGAAACCAGGCCAGAAGAAGGAGGGAGGAGAAAGAGAAAGAGAAAAAAAAAAAAAAAAAGCTTTCAAGCTAGGCTGCAAAATCTTGCTGAAAAGACAAAATAATGCTTCCCAGGAATGCAGGAAGAAGCAAGAACAGAAATCTCCTGGAAATCGAAAATGGACCTCACTGTGCCAATCTAATTTATCTGAAAAGTGCTTTCATGGTGAAGTGATAGATGGAACAGATATTAAGAGCTCGCATAAGACAGATCCAAATCTAAAATCTGCCAGCACCTATTATCCTCAAAACATGTTTAGGGTTTTGCCAGGACTTCTGCCTGTGGGTTAGTCTAAGGCATGAAGGGGCAGGGAAGGGGGGAGAACCAATTCAGGAAAAATGAAATATACAGCAAATATAGCTGCTTTCCACCTATCGTTCTCCTTCCGAGCACTGTCTTATTTTAAATATACTGTTGATACAGGATGTTAGCAAGTGTCCCTAGTATGTTTTGTATACATCCAAGAAAACTGCATACACTGACAAAGATGCTCCTAGTTTTGCACAACACATGGCTTTTTTATATGATATGTTCACTCTTGAAAACTACTGCTTCACAAAATGAAAATTCAGCAGAATCTCTAATAGCTTTCATATTTCAGTCTAATAGGTAGCGTGGCATTGCACTGCCACCCACCTTTGCTACAATATTGCACAGCACATTTAACAGACATTTGCTTCCTTCATAGAGTCCTTATGCACAGCTTCTGCAGGACCTTAGTATTAACATTTAACAGAGTCTATGAGCATAAAGCACATTTATGAACACCTGCTGGAACATTTTATTTGCCTTAAGAGTTTTATTATAACTGTTAAATTTTCTTGCTATGCTTTATGGGCCAAATCCTGGTCCAGTTTTTTCCTAAACTCCCATCGACTTCAACAGGTATTAGATTTATCTGGATGTTGCTTCCCATACAAATTCTACACAGCTTTAAACAAAACTGGACCATTTCTAAGCACAATACTGGACAGAAAACGCCAGTATCTTAACAGTTCTAAAAAATGATACTGCATCTACCTTTGAAACGGGTTAAGGCATTACAAACACTCCTCGAATCCGAGGTTGAGCGTAGAAGTCATACACGTATCCCACGTACAAAACCTCACGTCCTTGGTGGAATGCGTTAGCCTAAACTCATCTACTCAGACCACTCACTAATGCTTTTGGCCTTCACCTTAAGGCACCGAAACTCAGAACATGGCCAGGTCAGCACCGCTCACCTGCAGAAGGCTGAGGCCCTCTGCAACACCCCAGCACTGCCTGGAGCCCATCTCGGCCAGCAGTCCCAGAAAGACTTTGCAGAGCAGCTCAAGCAGCCAAGAGGCCAACTCCTCTGAAGACGCCCTCGACACCCCTCTCGTTTTATTGGAGCTCTACCATCCCAACTGACGAGTTTATGGCACCCCTGTGAAACTGAGTAGCAACACGTACTGGTGAGAAACACAGTTCCCCGCAGCTTAAAAAAAATCATTTATTATTACCTTTTTTATTTAGATTATTTAGTCTACCGAGAATCTCTCTAAGATTTAACTTCTTTTGGAAATATACAGACTTTCCTTTGAATGTCGCTGTAGAAAGCCCTAAAACGGTCAGATGGACCACTGGTAAATTCTAAACAGGTAGGCAAAGGCACTTCTGCTTCACAAAAGCTTGACAGTAAATGCTTGATTCAATGCATACTATGAAACAAAACAAAAAAAAATCAAAACAATTATAAAAATGAAATTATAGACACAATGACGAATGGAGGCAAGTGAAAAGTTAAAAGATCTATCACCATACACAAAAATCATTGATTTTGCCTGATTACTACTTAGGTGATCAGAGTGTATTAGGTACTAGTTGCCTGCTTGCTCTAGATTTTATTAATGCTTCAATATCAGACACCCAATTTGGAAATCAATGCTTACTTCATCATTTTTCTCTGAAGGATTCTATTATTCACAATTGATTTAACAGAAATGAAAGGCTTACCATTAACAAGAGCCAGCTGCTGACACTTCTTAGATGAATTATTGAACTTCTAAAAGTGAATTAACTTAACCATCACCAAGACTTATTGTCTGATGTTTCTCATATCGAAGTCAGTGTATTTATAATTACAGAACCAAATGGTAGAAAGTAGCTTCTCTGACATCTCCTTAAATATCCACCATACTCAATAAGTAAAATTTAAGATTACTTCAAGGACACAAATAAATAGGAGTTATGGACCGAATTCCTACTGATGTCAGTGAAACCCCACCATCTAACTGCTTTTTTGTGCCTTTAAATAATCTGCATCTTCCTTACAAAATTTCAAGATACAGGGCATTTCCGGCTTCAGGAATAAAGAAAACTAATTTATGGAAAGCTGTGTCATCTAGCAATGAGATTCCTACAAAGTTCACTACTCAGGGCTGGGTTAGCAATAGGAGGGAAGACCACGTCCTCCCAAAAGCATGCACAGGAAGACTCAGTTGCTTTCAAATACAAGGTGAAGATCCATCTTTACCAAGATGAAATATTAGATACTAATCCAAGTAGAAAAAAGTACTGCAACTCAATCACCAAAAGCGCTGTGCATACCAAAAACATAAGCTCTATACATAAAACTTGCCATCTGACCTAACAGATATCTACTCAGAACAAACATTGCGCTCATCTTGCGACTTAAAAAGAACTGCAGACTGCCCAAGGTGAATTCTGTTCCTTATATATAGGGAATTCTAAGGCTTTTGTTCTGCACACTACAAAGCTGGTACCACCCAGACAAATAGAAAGAAAAGATCCAGAAGATGAACAGAAATAGAAAAACAGAAGATGAATAGCAAGAAAAGATCCTGGCAGTTCACCAGAGCAGTAGAAATTTGTACTACTATTTAGTAATCCTACCAACAGCCTCAATGAATGGGCTCTCCCCAAGAGCTACACAGCCAGCAGTGGTGAAAAGCTCCACACCTCCGCAGTGTAATGGTCGCAAGATGCACTCGTCTACAGACAGTTCACTGTCAAACTTGCCAGGAGCTGTACCAAGCAACACACCATCCCTACACTAACCCATACTAGCTGGCTCAATGTGGTTCCAAAAACCACATATGGGGACCTGTGTCCCCTTTACTGCTTTAATCTTATTTTGCGAGTTCAACTTGATCATACTTATCTCTGGAACTGCTCAGACAGACCTCATTTCAAGGCCGAGCTGAGATCCTGCATGAGATTCATTTAGAAAGTGCTCTTGATTAATAATGTAAATTTCTGCATTCTGTTTATGGTACAATGATGATGTAGCAACATACCTGCTACAATTTTGTTACACAACCTGGAGGTCAACTCCTGCCTTAAATCACCAGAGCTTCTTCTCAAAACTCTCAAAGGATTTAACTACTGGAGACAAAGCATCTGTTTTTTTTTTTTTTTTTTTTTTTTTTTTAAATTAGAGCTAGGGTTTGGGGAAGATGCTTTTAAAACAAACCAANGTGTCTGAGGAAGATGCTCTTGGAACAGACCCAATCTCTTCTTTACTGTTGTACTTCTCACTGCCAAAGCCTCTAATTCTGTTGTCACCCATATCTCACTGGAACAAACTCTTTAAAAATAAATTTACACTAACAAAATATTTAGAAGCTATTAAGGCAAACGGGGAGGTAAGAGGGCTGCTAGACAAATCACTGTCTAAGGAACCAAAAGTTTTAAGAAAATCAGAAAATGCTTATACTGAGAGTATTTAAGTACAGATTTCCAAAGAATAGCACTTTTTAAAGAGAGGCTCACTGGTTAGAACACAAGTCAGATGTAATCAGGTGGTTGCATAAAATACATCTCAGTAAGTAGATCACAATAATTCATTTAAAAACTCATGGACATTACAAGTTTCCTGTGTCTTTCTTGGATTCATTTTTTTCCATTATTTCCCCACATCATGAATCTCCTA
The DNA here is from genome assembly GCA_013389825.1 of Crypturellus undulatus. NCBI lineage: Eukaryota > Metazoa > Chordata > Aves > Tinamiformes > Tinamidae > Crypturellus > Crypturellus undulatus. The sequence goes on from VWPW01006111.1 coordinate 266,856, forward strand.
ATACTATGAATACACGTACAAGAGTGGTCCTACCAGTTCTAATGGGAGTAAACTGGTTATAATCTGGCATTCAAGAAACTTTTCAATTCCACAAAGGTTTTCATTTTTTTTTTCCAGTTTAAACATAAAACACTATTACTTTGGCACATAACTAGAACTGCTCCTACAACGCAAAATAAATAACACTGCTAGTAAACCTCAACGTTATTCTGAGACAAAATTGTATTGGCAGAACTTTCAGAGAACTTTCTTTTAGATGGCAGGTAGAATTCAATGTTAGCATAACTGTAAAAAAAGAGTCACTGAAATTGTGTTACATATGCTTATTTATTGCAGTTCTGAATTGGCATCAGGTTTCTATAATGCAAACATATCTGGCTTAAGTGGAATTTAAACAGAATTGTTTCAAAAAATTCTCCCCCATGTGTGTATAATATATTAATATTGACTTCTATAAACATTCTAAACCTCAAGAATACCTTCATGCATCTTACTAAATATCATAACCATGTGGCACTTTTCTTTATTTGATATTCTTCAAGTGCTGAATAAAATTCTAGTTGCAAGATCTACTTTTTTCTGGATAAAAGAGCACTCAAAATACCATAAATCTGATATTTCATAACTTCTGAGTGCTTAACTTTGTTAACTACTTTCTAAAATGCTTTTTTTGTTTTTCTGACATTCTGTATCCCAGTCTTTTAAGCTAGCCTCCATGCAACAGTGCTTTCTCACTCACTCATCTCAATAAGGTTTTACTCACACAACTTCATTCTGTACAGATGACCACAACAGAGAGCTAAACACAGATGCCCAGTGCAATTTCAGATGCCTTTGGATAACGAGGACACATTGGGCTGACTGGTGCAACAACCTGCAAGAAACCTGGCGCCTCTTTTGGAGCAGCAGTTGAAAGCAGCTGAACTGAATCCCTCTGGTCAGCAAGAAGAGCACAGGGTTACTCATCACTAACATCAGGCAGCTGAGGTGAGCTTAAGAGGACCACAGCAAAGCCTTATTCCCTATCCCACTCCCCTACTCCCACCTGGGAAGGTTTTTCTTACTCACTGTTACACATACAGTGTGCACAAGTGCATTAAAGCAGCTACTGAAGGCAGCTTCGACAGAAGTGGGGAAGCACCATGGCCATGTCATGCTTTCCAAGCGACACTGCTCCTCTCCCCTGCTTCAGCAGCTGTGGCAGGCTAGTTTGAGAGAAGCTAGTGACTTGGGCATGTTGCCAATGTTTATTTCCAAAGGAGCTAAAGTGAGAGAAGAGAAACTGATTTTTAGGTTTTTATATCTTACCAGATTTCAAAACAAAACCCAAAAAAAAAAAAAAAAGCCTTGATTGGTTTAGAAAAGAAAAAGGCATTTCAGCTCTCTGAGAATTAACTTCTTGCCAAATATGATCTGCTGCAAACAAATGAGGTGCAAAGCCTTACGCAAAAAAAGGAAAAAAAATGGAACTTAAATACAGGAGTATTTCTAGGCCCAGACTGTAGCCATAGGTTACTTATTTTGGTAACATACAGACCTTGAGCACAGGCATTCAGATAACGCACTGAAAATCCTGTTATCAGTCTAATGGCAATATTTTTGCCTATTCCTCTTTTCCCCAAATCTCTTCTGGGTGATAAAAACAACAAAAGTGTAAAATGGGTTTATTTTATTTAAGGTTCTTGCATCCAATGCATCGCAACTCACCAGTTACTTCAGGTTATTTGGCTAAGTACATTTGTAAGGGTTGATTATAAAAGTAAGATATCTGATTATATGTGGGCAGTCTTTTATTAAAATACAACTCTTATTTTAGACATAAAACCAAAAGTATTTTAAGAGGTGATATTTGGATTCAGATCCTAAAGTGTAAATTAACATATTGACCACAGAGTTATACAGGTTCAAGTAAAGTTAAAATGTAGATGCTTTAGGTGTTTTTGTGTCTAACTCTATGAAAATAAAACATACTTTTTTTGTGTGTGAGTATACATATCTTTTTGTGACATCTATTAATCTTACATGTATATTTATATGTATATATAAAAGATATTCAGGAATTTAAGGCCAATTTGCTGCAGTTTACGGTAGAATCTCATCATCATCTCACTTCCCCCCTCACTGTGGAAATAATACCACAGGTGTTTCAGGAAGACTTTGATTTTCAGGAGTATGCAGTCTCTTTCCTCCCATATGCTATGGAGTCTAACAAAAACACACTTTTATTTACGCTAAACCATGTCTTACGAGACACACTTATGAGGAAGAAACAGGACATGCAACTGGCATTTGAGACATACTGCCAGTGCAGAGCTGCCAAAAGCACACAGCAGGGAGCATGTTTTGGCTATCATGAGCAGAATAAGCATGCACTCCTTAACCACTGCCAGCTGGCACTGTTTCCAAATACAGAATATTCACCAGGCAGTTTGGAGGCTGGACATACTCCTACCCTTAAACCACGCTCCCAGAAAAATGGGTTGCTCAGATACCTCATTAAGTTAGGTCTATGTCCTAACTTACTGCCAAACGGGAAGACTTTGAACTTTATAAAAGAATCCTACATTTCTGCCTAAGCACAAAAAAAAAAGAAAAAGAAAAAAGGGAAAAAAAAAAAAAAAAAAAAGAGAGAGAGATCCTAATGTACCCTAGAGTTTAGGGCACTTTTAAGAGATTTGGAAGAAGCTTTTGCCCACATCTCAAGAATGGGAAACAGCATCAACTCTCCATAATGTGTGGATATAAATTATGAATACCAAGGATACCAAGAATACACACCAGTGTGCAGTAACAGTGGCTGGGACTGTGATTACAAAATACACTATCGTGTTTAACACAACCTCTAACATGCCTCGCAACAAACATGCTCCCTGCCCTGTGTGCTGGGGCAGGTTTGTGGATAGAAGATTAATGCTTCCCTCCATCTGCTAATGAGTATATAGGTCCCCCAGGCTTTGCACCAAGGGTACTTTGCCCTTAGGATGAAACAAGGAAACGGGAATTTGTGTTCTCTTCTACTTGCATCTAGTATTCCCAGTAACACTCCCAATTGCTAAATGTGTATTATTTCAACTTTATCTACCAAAAACATATTTTATCTCCACAGGTTAACCATGATTCCAATTATATTTTCAAAGAGAACAGTTAAAAGGAGACCAAGCCAACAGGGGGGCACTTTTCATTTTTAAAATGCTTACCTGATACAGGGAAAGTTCCAATGCACTCTAAGTGCTCTATTCATTAACTTTGTGCTGCACTTTCAAAGTAACTGCACTCCTTTGGATTTCCCTTTCTCTAATGCTGATAGCCTGCTGTCATAGACCAAGCAGCTCTAAAGGAAGAAATGTACCAAAGTCTGCCTTGCAAAGGAGAGGGTACTAATTAAAATCTTCTTTTCTTTCAGGAAATCCTACAGGTGGATTTAAACTCACCCCTTAGCCATACCTTTGCTCCTGAGAACTGGAAGCGAGTTAGAGAGAGTTTGACACTGCAGTGGTTTCCATAGACCGAAGCCAATTTGACGTCCTGGAGGAAGAACAATAGGAAAGAGTAGTTACAAAGTATAATTTTTAACCTTTAAGGTAGACACACTCACCACCAGAACAATGATACTGAGGGGAAAAAAAAAAAAATACAGCAGATCTTAGTGCTGTATTCAGTACCACAAATGAGAATCAAAAAACAGAACACTGCTCTTCCTCCCCTGAGGTCTCTGGGCATGGATTACTCAACTTTGTGACACGTTTTCTTCCCGTTCCCAGTGAACACCTCTGTCAACTGCAACACAGCATCTCCTCAATCCCAGCTCCACGGAAAGTCCAGTGCCAGAATCCCCTGTGAGCACCTAAGGAAATTTCAGGGCTGGTCAGCTATGCTTGCATCAACAGGGAACACATGCAACTAACTTGCCCTAGTTTACTTAACAGAACTTACTCTTTTTTTTTTAAAAAAAGAGGAAATTTGAAATTAATTTCAGCAAGATTTCAATAATGTGACCGCTGCCAAACCTTTCAGTCCAAAAAGGCATCTTCCCTCTCAAGCCATTTCCCACCCCCACAACAAAAAAAGCAAGACAAGGAAAAAGATGTCAAGTGTGCTTAAAATAAGTAATTTTTTATAGATGTGCACACATATGTACATATGTAGGTTACTCTGCACACACTATTTCATCTTCTGTGAAGAACTGGTTGGTCTGAGTCAGACTTTACCAAAGTGGACAAATCTCCAGCCCCAAAGGGCAATTCTGCATTTCCCTGTTGTATCAGCAGCGCTACAATACAGTGTGTAGGGAATTAATGTAGTGCTCTGCTTTATCCAGCCTTTACAACTTGTAATATGACTTTGAAAACACTTTCCTGATTTGGGAATCAAGCTGATGAAATGCTAAATCAATAACAGCCACTTACTAATATTGACTAGTTACTAGGCTTCATAAAATCCAACCACAGCAAACTGACTTTTTACTTTTTTAATCAAAATATATATATATATTTTTTTAAAAAGACCTATCACAATGTTATTTCCATACCACAATCCTGTTAAATCAGACAGAGATTTTCCCACACTTCTATTGTGAATCTAGTGGTATCTGGTCTCTTTATTAAGCTTCCATCAACAATAACTCATGTACTTCAGCTTTTATTTAAAGGAAAAATTCTCTTTTATATGTGGAGAATACTAGGAAATCCATCCTGAGTATAACATCTAAATAAACAAAGCTAATAAAAAGGATTCAACACTTCTTATATCTTCTCCCTACCAAGGCACTCTGAGGTCTTGTGGAAGCCCGACGTACAAGCGAAAAGTCCAAATAACAATGCTTCAAAATGCCTGTTGTTAAGAACATTTAAGACAAAAGTACAGCTCAAGATAAGGGACAGAATGCAAAGCCGCAGCTTCCTGTCCCGACCGGGAGCGCGAGACGCCGCTCCTCCTCCCCGAAGCCCGTATTTCACTGCCGCCTGCCCTCCTCCACGTGCCAGTGCACAGGTAGGCTGCTCCTGGAGGGAAGAGATGCTGAAGCCCGAGCACCCTACGGAGCGCACACAGTGATTATTCCAGCTTTCATACTAGCCTGTTGTGCCTCCGCAGAGGGGCCACGCGCGGCTCAGCCTGCAGAGAGCACGCAGCCGTCTGGATTGATAGTGTCTACTCGCACTGCGGCAGGTTGCACTCTTCCTCTGACGGGCCTTCTGAAAAGCTGAACTGGATTCCCAACTATTAAGACTGTAGTGAGCATATTTAACCCAAGAACTGGTAAAAGCATTTAATGACATTTAAAGAAAAATTGTTTTTGTAGGGAGGGGTTTTCAACAACTCTTTCACTCCTTCCTTCTCCCACAAGTAAGCATAAACTTCTCTACTGTTGAATATTGTCATTTGAGCCTTACAGGCATCAACATTTAAAGTTCATCCCATGTCAATGAAATACTGCTTGAATAAATAACATTTATGACCCATATAATACAGACTACTTGGTCATCACTAACTCAAGAAAACCTGCAGCCACTAGGCCAAAAAAATCTATCGGTCTTTTCAGTGTTGCCATTAGTGCTCCATAGTCATCCAAGATAAGACATACTGTCATTCCGTCCCCCTTTGCACAAGCCTAGCAGAGAAATACAAAGTGATGGTAACACAGATAGTGCAAACACGATGCCACAGTTAACACTGGTGAATATGGAATCAAAAGAGAAAAAAATGCAAAAGAAAGTGCCGCAGCCAAATCAGGATCCAAGAACATATCAGCAAATGATCACAGAGAGAGCTTCATAAGCCATTACAAATACATAAAAAACAAAAACACTTTTTCTTTACACAAAACTACTACAGCCATTTTAAATCAAGTATTTCAAAACAAGTATATGTTATACACTTTCTCAGAGTTGGAAAGAAATCACTTACACTGACTAGGGCTAAATCAGTTAACACTACGACTCGAAATGCTTAAAATTTATTTGCCCATGTGTTATATTTTCTACACATGGCAGCAAAACTGCAACTAATCACAGCAGGGCTATAAAAGCACTTTACCCCATTGACAGCTTAAAGTTGTTCCCTTTGCGCATGGTCTTTGGTGCTACACAAAAACTTCACTGACCCCACAATCAAAGAACCAAGAATATGCTTAGAATCACTTAGCAGAAGTCCATGGGAAGCAGTACACTCCGTGGGAAGTCTTCTTACAGAATCACAGTAATGTAGGTTGAAAAGGACCTCTAGAAATCACCTAATCGAAGTCCCTGATCAAAGCAGCACTAATGTCAAATTTAGATCAAGTTGTTCAGAGACACGTCAAGTTTGGAAAAATCTCCAAGAGAACAGATCTCCAGATCCCTACTCCAGCACATAACCATGCTGATTTTGCTCTTCCACCAATGTCCAGTCGGAATTCCTGCTTTCAGCTTGTCACAGATGAAGAGTCACCTTGAAGCGTACACCTTAGAGCAGTCTCTCGCTTCTCCTCAGCAGCCCTTTAGGAAACGGGATGACAGCAGTGCCCCTTCATCTTCTCGCCAAGCAAAGCTGGGTTGCTCAGGGACTATCTCACCCTATGCCATGTGCCCCAGCTCCCAGGGAGCTGAACAGCCCTCAGGTTGACCAGGCCTCTCGTGTACACGGGCCCAGCACCAGGCCTTGCTTTCCAGGAGACCCCATAGAGGGGATTAATCAGTCCCACCAATCTCAAGCTGCGCTCTTGCTCAAGCAGCTCTCCGTGCCATAAGCCTCCACCACTGCATCACACTGATTCCTGTCTAACAGCATGTTTTCCTCATAAAATACTTTCTCATCCACTTCTCCTCCCTCAGAAAAAAGGATTATGAGCAAGGCAGTGATGTGGGGGACACCAAATACCTCAGCTCAGTACTGTAATATAAACAAGAATACTAATAGTGTAGCCAATACTCTTTTCTTTGTAAGAAGCTTTCCACAAAGAGGCAGATCTTACAACCACGGAGGTCAACATAAATTTTGCATGAGAAAAGATGACAAAAAACATATCTTAAGGAGAAGTAAACTTGCAAATTAATGCAACAGACCTGCAAAGCAACACATTTCTTCTCCCATCAAAATATTTGAAAGGCAAATATTTTAGCTAAAATAACAGCATCCATTGACAGCTGAAACAAGGTGGCTGCTTCAAGTTCAAATTCTTAAAATATTTACAAAAACGCACACAAAAAAATCCTTCATGTATTTCACCTGATCAAACAGTACTTCTTCACAGGTCATCAAGCAGATGGACTACCTTACTTTCTGATCTCAAAGTAAGCCCTTCTGCAAACAGCCTCCAAGGAGCAACACAAAGAATTCAACAGGAGACTGTGCTACTTTATCAGTGGCAACGCGGATCATGTGAACAGAGATTACTCCAGAACACCATTTGTTAAAAGCAACTGAAGAAATATCTATACTTAAAGAAAATTGAATGTGGTTTAAAAAGCAGCTATACAACTTCCTGTAGTTGACTCCAGAAAAAAAATAAGAGACATATGATCTGTAACTTCCTTTGACTTTTCTTTGAACTCTGGATGGAAATCTTAAAAAGCAGAATTTATTATTAGTAACTTCTAAATCAAATTCCCAAGTAGTTTCTAATGCCAAAATATCTGCATGTATCAATACCACTGGCTAAATCACCGCCTCTTACAGAAAAGAAATAAATATTTAAGTACCACTTTGCCGTGCAATGTACTGAATTACTCTGACAAAGTGAGCAGGACATGCCACTCACTTGACAACATCAATTCCAAAGCAGCTGTGGAGAATCTATAGGTAGGTCAAATCAGAGACAAGAGGTAGGACATAAAAGAGTTACATCTCCTGGGCAGAGGGAACACTTCTCTACACTTGGCAGTGCAAAGCATGCCATCACAGGGGGTGAACTGGCTTTTATTTAGGCACTCATGAAAGGCAGCTTGCCATACAACTTCATAGGAAGCTCCCCATATGCAAGAATGGGTTTAATAAAGATTAAATTTATCATTCATTTAAGGCTGGTTTTCTATTACATTGCTACATATTGCTGCCGCAGGGAGCAGCTTTTTAATATCTGAATAGATAAGACTCAAAACCCTCCAGAATCATGACTGCCAAGTATTTGGACAACAGTCATCTGCCCTGGCCTTTAAGACTATGTTGTACCAGTTCAAATCCTGTCTCCTTAGCAGCTACAGAAGTTTGTGTAATAGCACAAAATATGATTTTGTATAAACACATATGAAAATACTTATACACACATGTGTATATCCATTTGTCCATACAGCATACGAACTGTAAGTAGAATTCTGCATATTACAGAAATACCCAAAATAAATAAACCTTTACCAATTTAATAACATACATAGGTGCAAGTAATATGCTGCATTCATGATGGAAAAAAAGCCAGGGCAAACATGCAGACTTGGTGTATGGCTCCTCTGCTACTAACATGCTGCAAAATTGGAAGCGCATGTGCTCGCAGCCCTGGGCTGCAGTTTATCAGTTCCCCATGCCAGATTTCTGAAGCTGGAGCCAAACTGCAGAACTGCACCACAAACTCCAACCTCTCCCAAGAGAGGCTCCTGCGCCTCTGCCCAATGCAGAGCATACCTCAGCTCAGGATTCAGCTCGGGTCAGGAGCTTTGCACATGACCTTGAAAGACTTTGCCATTACACGTCTAAAATGAAAGACAAAACCCACTTTTCGTGCAAAGCTTTTAAACACCTCCCAGTCTGGCACTGCTACTTCTCCAAGCCTTTTTTTCCCCTGCCCGCCTCCCTCCCCTTCTTCACCGTATTCTCTGCATTTAGCTTTCAGAGAGACTAGGGACCACCTCGAGTGCCACTAATTAGCAACAGCTTGCACGCTATATTAAAAATGAAAATAGCTTAACACAGACACGCACACACACATGCACACGTGAAAAGAGAAACTGAACAAGCTTTGCACTTTCATCAGTAACTTGATTAATATCAGCATATTTTAATTATATCCAAATTATTTTAATTTTGATCAAGAGGTGAGTAGGCTTACTCTAAATGATAAAAAGTCATAAATTAGAAACACAGTATAATAAGATTTACTGCCCTACATGTTTACTGAAGAACATTACAAAAACATACATGGCCATAAGCAAAGACAGCAGGAATAAGTTGTTGTGTCAAAGATACAAGAAAGAAGTGGAGAAGATAAATCTAAAACCTCTAAAACAGTACTTCAACAAACTAAGTATTCAGTAAAAATGAAGTTCTTTTTGCTTTCACTAACATAAGTGGCTTCTATAAAAAGGAATCCTTACAGGTAACAATCTATTCTACAAATTCTCTCCACTTTCCCGTACTTCATGATCATTTGGCTTTTTCCCAGTAGATCTCATTCTGTTTTTATATGCCTGCAGTTCCGTCATGTTCAGCATTTTTCCAAGCTATCTACCTCGAATTTGAAATAAACGCTTGATTACAGAGAATAAAAAGTTAAATGACTCTTCAGTCCTTAAAGATTTCCAGTATCGCACATCGCTTGAAGGACGAAAATATGATTTAACTGACATTTCATTAGTATTTTGGGAACTCATAAGGGCTGTCTCCATCAAATATTTAATTAGAACACAACCTACAAAGATGCAAAATTTGACTTAAAACATTTCTGCACTTTACCTAAGTTTAAGAAGTTGATATTTACAATATTTATTATAACCAATGCCATTACTATAGTCAAGGTCAACTAAGCTATATTGAGATATAGCTTATCTCAATATAAGCTATATTGAGATATTGGGAGTAACTATTCTCCCTCCCAATACACCAACAAGGACAGAGTGAATGAAACTGAAAGGCAGTCCATTAAATGCACAAAACTATGGAGCTCACTGCTACAAGATATTACTGAATCAACAGGTTAGGAGAGCGGTGGGAACTTACTAACATTTATGCATAAAGTAAGTGCTCGCCGAGAAGGGCTGCAAGAACTTCCACCACAACAAAAATACTTCCCAGCAGCTGGGGGAGCCCTGGCCTGGCCCAGCACCACAGTGTCCCACTGAGAAGCTGCAGCTCCTTAAATCACTCTCGTTAATGCACCTGAGGTGAATCACGCCCCCAGGCTCAGGGGAGGGGAAAATCTGATCTTTATCTGGAAAATACAGGTATTTCATACAAGAAATACAAGTACTAGCACAGCCCCGATTCAACCCTACCTAATTCTATGCATGCATAAATCCACAGATGCATAACCAAAATCTTTGTGGACTGCCTACCTCTCCCAGCATGTTCATCGTATCAGACAGTGATGTGAAGACAGACATATCTGACTCAAACTCCTACTGCACACACTCGTACACGGGCAGCTCCTAACTGGGAATTTGCTAGAATAATTCACGCCGTTCCACAGAAACATGGAGATTTGCGAGGATATAGAAGACTTCTCTATATTCATTGTCCACACTAGGGATGCATTACCCCTGAAACAGGCAGGCACCCCCTGCATCAGTAAAACACTCCTAATACAGATGCAGACAAAACTACTTAGGCAGAAAACTAGAAAGGCATAAAAGGGTGAGGCTGCCCTTGGAAGTCTCCCTCTCTCCATAACTCTGGAAAACTTGATCTTCAAGTGTGACAGTGATGCTTTCTCCCACTTTTGTTGGGGTAGATAAGCCCGAAAACACAAATAGATTGCAAGACCCCTCAGCTCTGAGAGCAGGAGAGAATCATGTAAAGGTGAACTTGGCGAGTCAGGTATATGCAAAATGCAATAATCTGCTTTTACACTCTTCACCAGCAAATTTGGTTACAAGAGAACAACAGCCAGGGGTAAGGCAGATTCTATATGTGTCACCACTCTCTTTTGCTAAAACTACTGTAAGATTTGTTATACAGGAACCTAATCCTACAACCCTTAGTCTAGCAAAATGTATTTTTCCTGGTAGATTATGTATACAAAAAGCAGAGGATCAACCTTCTCTGATCATTAAATCAGATGCAGAGTGGTGCTGACACATCAAGCTCTTCAGGCTTCATTCAGATATTTAACTAATAATTATGTTTTAAATCAAAGCCAGCCTTCTTGTTTTTAAGAAAAAAAAAAAAAAAAAGAAAAAAAGCTTTTATTTTGAGAGCAACTTTTTCCAATTTTGCTTCTACCTCCTCTCCAATGGCATAACCAAAACTGCAAACAAGCCACGTTCACATAGCAACTTCCCCAAAAGCAGCTCAACTGGTCCAAACTTACAGCACAGTTCATACCACTTTCCCTTAAAGGAGCTCGCAGCCCATGCACAGGCGCTCGCACAGCCGTCAGAGCCCTCTGTTAAGTGTAATGTCACACGTACAACCTGCGTTAGTTGGAAGCTTCCTCACGAGGGCTCTTCCAAAGGCAAAAGGTCTCAGCAACTTTTCCCTCTCTGAGCAGTCTGCACTGTCCCGGAGGCTGCGCTTGGGATCCCGCACAGACCCCAGGCTGCGTCTGGGGCTGTTCCATTGAGCATTGCCATTTCCATGGACCCACGGCATTACCTCGCACTCGCAAGGCAGGCAGGAAACAAAGCCAATATGCGTATTAAACAGACAGCTAATGATTTAGCCCTTCAACATGTCATGTCACACGGGTTTTGCTACAACACTATTAGGCACACCTTGACCACAGACGAAATCCTCAGGCAGCAAAACCCAGCAAAACTCTGCTGCAAATGACCAAAAGGAGCACTTAATGAAAGTCAAAATGAAATCCTACTGAAAAAAAAAATACTGAGATGTGGCAAACAGCATTTCTGTTGGCGTGCCCTCTATACGGAGCCTGAGCACAGGCGCAAAGGGCCGGGGCTCCCCCATGACACCCTCGCCGCCCGCCCGCAGCAGCGGCCGCGATCCCGCAGCCCCCGGCAGGGGCAGCCCCGACGGCTGCCCCGGACTCGGGCCCCGCAGGGCTGCCCTGGGTGCCCCGCACGGAGGCGACGCCGGGGCGCGAACCCCGTCCCCCCCGCGGAATTCACCCTGCGGAACGCGCCGCCCGCTCAGACCCGCTTTCACACCCCCCATCACTGGGATTTTTTTTTTTTTTTTTT
>VWPW01006111.1:279545-367292 GCA_013389825.1 Crypturellus undulatus
AGGAGCTGCCCGTGCCGCCCGCTCGCCCGCCCGCAGCCCCGCGCCGGCGCGGGAGGTGCCGGGCGAGGAGGCGCCTCGTGGCCGCGCGGCGCTTCGTGGCCGTTTAGGGACGAGGGCGAGAGTCTCCCGCAGACAAACGCGGGCCCCGCAACACGCGCCCTCCCCGCGGCGTTGTTTTTGACAGCAGTAATGAGCTCGAGAGGGAATTATGTAAACATTATTAAGTGCAATAAACGCATGTCAGCATTAGGCAGCCTTGTGGGCGAGGAGGCGCCTCGTGGCCGCGCGGCGCTTCGTGGCCGTTTAGGGACGAGGGCGAGAGTCTCCCGCAGACAAACGCGGGCCCCGCAACACGCGCCCTCCCCGCGGCGTTGTTTTTGACAGCAGTAATGAGCTCGAGAGGGAATTATGTAAACATTATTAAGTGCAATAAACGCATGTCAGCATTAGGCAGCCTTGTGTGGAAATGCTGTGAAAAAGCCATGGCGAGCGCTTTCCCGGCAATGTCTTTCTAACTTTTATGTTGCTAGTGCTATAAGCCTTGCACGGTGCCATTGCCTCTTCGGAAAATCGTTACGCGGTAATGGATGAGCTGGGGAGGAGATGTCTGGGGTACCTCCCGCTTTGCCGTGCGGCGTGCCCGTGTCCGAGGGGGCAGCGGGAGGCCTGCCGGCCTCCCCGATCCAATTATGGAGCTGTCAGTTCCTGACTCCCGGCTTCAACTTCCTGAGGCAACATCTGGCTGCAGTAACAGCAGCGAGAGCGAATAAACAAATAAGCCAACAGAAACAGAATCCGATCACTCGCTCCGCGGCGCTCCGTCTCCGTCTGCAGCATCCTCGTTACCGCAACTTTTCGGAAAGCTCCGTGCGGGGGGTCAGGGCGACCTCTCTGAGCTGCCCCAAAGCAGACGGTTTCTGCCGTGCTCCTCGAGGCAGGGCTCTGCCCAGGGCCTGTCATTCTCAGGCCTTTGCAACGAGTCCACTGGAGAGCATTTTAATCTTCTTAATCCGTCTTTTATTCAAAGGAACATGAGTGGATTTTTTTTTTTTTTTTCATGGCGTGAAGCTGTATAATATGACTTTGGGAGATAAAAAAAAAATCACATCAAGCTGAATAATATGACTTTTGGAGATTAAAAAAAATCTTTTGCTGGCCAAGAATTATTTCATCAGACATCACTTCAAAGGGGTAATGGTGGTTTCAGAAAAAAAAAAAAGCCATAAAGGGTATCAGATTTAAATGCTACAAGATGCGAATGAAACACCGAGGAGAAGTTTTAAAACATCTATGACTGTGTCTTCACGTGTTTTCTGCATCTGTTTCATATGATGTGACAGCTCCAGCTTACAAGTTGTTACCGCAGTTGCTTTTGGAACTGTGCGGCTCTTTTTTCCATATCCTCACTCGCTCACCAATATATATCTAAATATACGCGCACATGCACACTCAGAGACAAACACAGAGTGACTCAGCCGTATGTTCCACTTGCTTAATCAGTTCCCAAAGCTCCGGCACTGCTCTCTTTTCCTACTTTAAATGCCTAAGCTCTCTTTTCCGCATTGCTTTTCACTGCAGTGGTGTCACGCCAGTGACAGAGAGAGGGAACCTCAGCCGCCTCCGGGAGGTCCCTCCGCAGTGGGTCACGCTCTGCTAAGTGCGGCTCTCACGGTGGGAAGGTCAACCTCTCCAGGAACCACAGCGGCCACTTGGACTTCTGCACTGACCCTACGCACTGGTCCTCAGGAATCCCATGTGCTGGTCCTGGAGAATCTTCCTTCCTGTCGCTTAGGGCTAAGGCGGGATCCAAAAGTCCCCACGAGCCCAAGCCAACTGACTGGTTCGCCAGCACGAGGAGGGCTGTGGTGTAGCCACCATCAGCATGAGCGTTGCTTTCACGCTCATTTCTATGGACTGACATTTGTAGTAACTGTGGTGGATGCAGGTTGGGTATTTATGGCAATAGCGCCTAAATTCAGCACCTCTGAGTTGGACGCTTTGCCTTAGCGCTCCCAGAAAAAGCACTCCATTTGTTCTTCTTGTTCCACTAACCCTCTGTCCCTTAAGAGAACTTCTTAAGAAGTTCAGTGTCCATGTCAGAGGAGTCTGAGGTCGATGCTGCTTTCATCTAGGCTCCTATCAGGTTTGCTGTGAGACTTATTTTTTTTTCTTGGCACAGCATGCACAAACTTCCAGAACTTTTCTTGATTTCTTAGCAGCTGTCCACTGGAATTCCCTGTCGGTCCTGGTTTGCAGAGGCTTGCTGGTTGCTTTTCTTTTAGATCCTCCTGTTCAGTTGGCAGAGAGGGTGACGATCCTGTTAAGTAGGGCAAACTTCCTTGAATCAGCACAAGAACTCTGGATAATCCTTTCATACCTGCCTTCCAGCTTCAAGTGAAATGTCTGTGCCTATTAAGTCCTCAAGGAGAGGATTGAATATTTTATATGAATTCTATTCAAGATGCTCTTGTTTTCCTCACAGTTCAGGAAAGATGAGTCAGACTCCTTTACACTGTAAAGAAGAAAGAAAATAGAGCAAGCCGGGAATATGGAAAGTGCCTGGATTTTCTGGTCAAATTTTATTAGTAATTTTTTTTTTTTCTACCATTACCCAATACCCAGGCATACAGCTCACATTTATTTTTAGAAATGTCACCTGACAGTTCAAAAAGTATCTGTTGTGGTCAAAAACAGAGCATTACAAAATGCTCTGGAGCAAAGTAATGTTTCTGACATGGCAGCATGGACTGCATTGAGTCCTGGGACTCAAATGGGCCTGTCTCAAAACACAATTTTACCATGTTTATGTAGTCTCTTTCTCTAGGAGGGAAGAGAGAGCTTGTACCCATGCGCATTAAGGAGGTTAACATCACTTTCCCTACTTTTTGCCCAGGAGATCTCCTGGTAACTTTTATGTCAAATATGAAGTCGTCAATAAAGAGCTATGCACAGCATGAGTGAATCCTTTATGAAAAGTCACTTTAAAAACAGTTTAACAGGGAATTTTACAATCTGCTGGTGAAGGTCAATAACATGGTAGATGTGCATTCAGCTGATTTATTTATGTGATTACAAATGTGAAAGCAGAAATTAGGGACTTCCTAAAAGTAGCAGCTATTATTTGCCATCCTCAGTTGCAGACACACTCATCTGAGAGACACTACAAATTAATACAAATATAAGAGTTACGACTGCAAGTTGCTTGCCATGGATCTGGGTGTGGGGAGGGGAGTATCAGGTGATTCCCAGGAGGCTCCCATGGTGAATAACATTTTTTGGCTATCTGGAGGTAAATGATATCCATATGAACAGAATTGCCTGTGCAGAAAGAAGGTTTACCAGAGAACGCAGCATTTGTTGATACACAAGGATCATCGTCAGCAGCTTTTAAAACAAAGTGACATGCAGAGCCTTCCAGGTATCTGGTATTGCATGATCTGGAGACATCAACTTGTATAAAACTGCAAAATGGTTGTGATTCAAAATCTAAAATGACTTTCCTTAATGAAAAGCATTATGTGATGAAAGGCAAAAAAACTCATGTCCTTCAGCGTTTCAGTTAGGAATTTTGAAACCTCAACCATGGCAGACAGAGAAATCCAGAACCCTACTGAGATTCCAGAGATTTCTGTGCACCTAAATGAACATTTATTGCAATAGCCAGTGCTCAGCAAAGGACATGAATGATATGAATCCCAAGAAATTAATAAAAAAAAAATTCAATCCCTGGCAATATTTTTTTTCTTCTAAACATTAGTAAGAGGGAGATTGAAGTCTGAGGACAGAGCTTGGGGCATGAATTTTGTGTCTACCCTGCTTGCTAGGTAACATAAGTGATCTGTTCTATTTGGAAATAAAAAATAAGCTGTAGCGCAATCAGACCATCATGCAAAATAACTGATGGTGGCAGCTGAGATGATAGGAGTGTTTGCAGCTACCAATACTCACTGCGCTTCTTTTAGGCCTCTGTGCATCAGCCGGTCTTCTATTATCTGCTCAGGAATGGAACTAAGCAACCTATGGGTGCCATGGCTTCTGAATGCTTGATAAAGGAGGTAGAAATAAAGCTAATGAAAGCTCTAACTAGTATAATTGATATTTTAAAACCCTTTATGGACTCAAGTAGAAAAGGAGCTCAGTGTTGACTTAGGGGCGCCCAGAGAAGAGAGAGAAGGAAGGAGCTGGAGCAGCTAATGTTTGTTACATTGGAGTTTTCTTGAAGGATGATGAGAAGATTGGGAGAGATGATTAAGTGCGTTGTGTGTGAAGGACTATTCCACAAGGTAGTTCCCATGATGGATTGGCAGGGTGTATCAGGTAGCAAGTGTAATAAGGAGGCAATCTAAGGAACATGGGAGGAGTCTTTTGAGGGAAAAGATTGTAAAGGTCTTTAAGGAGTTAGGTTTTTAAATTGCATAAACCAATGCCAGTTTGTAAGTAATCACATCATCTTGGAGGGCACAGAATAAATGATAATGAACTGGAGCCTTAATTACAGAGAAAAAAAATATCAGAAATATTTCTACAAATGTGGTAGTAAATAAATGAAGAGATCTGGCTAAGATGCGTAGAATTAGCCAATAAAGAGGAACTTGATCTGGACTGAGGAAATAAAAAAGCCTGAGTTACTGGAAGACAGATGTCTAATCAAGCTGTGTTTACATTTCTGGATCTCTCTCACACATTTGTGGCAGCATCTAATTCCTCTGACGTTCCTGCCAGATCTTCTCTTGAAGAAAACCCAGTAGGAACAGATCAGTGGTTTTGGAGGGTCAGAACGTAAACAACTGTGAACCCAGATACTTGGCAAACACAAATACTTGACTGTAAAACTGGAGCTTTTTATTCCTGGAGAGGGTCTTCAGGCTGATGATTGTAGCTATGGAGTTCACAGATCACATGGATAACACTGCCTGGCAGACAAAGCACTGCCAAAAAGATGTTACCAGAAGCATATACTCAGTACTCGTATATACTCATATATATATACTGAGTATATATAATATTTTTCTGACAGTAAGCAACAGCAAAGTACGTTCTTCGAAGTATTTCATAGCCCAGGACCAAAGGATGAAAGGCTAGAGACAGTTGCACATTCACTGCTATTGCAGTGCGGCCCCACAAGCTGCAGGTGCTGGCAGAGGAGCTTGAATGGCAGTTATAAGTCAAAGCTCTAGACATCTCCAGACAAGTATGAACTAATGTCTGTCCTGCAAGTAATGGAAGGGATGGGCTGTGTAAATCACATCCATGATCCATGCTTAGAGCTCTGATCAGGGAAGAACAACAAATCTATGTTATAAAGGTCTCTGTGTCATCTTTTCATATAATACCAGGGAGCCCTCAACAATCCATTACTGTTGTGCTAAAATTATTTTTGGATTCCTGCTGCCTGAGAAACTTCCATATTTATCAAAAAATGACAAGGACTTTTGCACCTGCACAGGTGCCAGACACGCAAAAAAAAAAAAAAACGGTGACCTAGGACAATATTTCAGAAGATGGACCAGTATATGAGTCAGAAGCAACCATGTCAAATACAGGATGTCAGAAAGAAATGAAAATGATGTGTTCACCCAGGAAAAAAATCATGCCCAAGAATTTGCAAGTATGTAACTGTAAATAATGGAGACTGAATCTTAAAGAGAACTTCAAATATCTGAAGTCTTACTCGGCTTGAGTCCATTTTAGTACGTCTGAAAGGTGAGCTCCCAAGGATGACCACAGAGATCAATCTCAGTTAATAGTGGATGCCCTGGTTCCTAGGAGTTACTATACACTGAAACTTCTGTTGCTGAATTCTTACAAAAAATGGAGAAAAAAGCCTCGGTGAGCAGTGTGAGCACCCACAGGGATGAATGTGTTTTTTCTTAATTGGTCTTTTTTTTTTATTAGACTGTTGTCCTTGAGTGGGGAGTGAGGGACAATAAGTCCTACCAGGACATGCAGAGGTCTCAATGTACTTCTCCATGGCTCTGCTCTCTGAATTTAGCTTGCAGGGCAGATGTGCAGGCCTGCAATCACCTTTTAAATAAAATTCCTATAACCCAACTCCCTTAAGTGGATAGTGTGGAGCACAATATGGAAAGATATTTTCAGGCTACTGATTTTAACGGTTACTTATTGCAGTTTTTACAAGTTAAGTGCTGCATGGATGCGTATAGTGCACCTGCCTTCCCAAGCACCTTGGGGATTAGTAACAAATATTTTATTCATAGAGGATGCAGAGTGGTGGCTGACTCTATGTCCTTGGATAGAGATATCAAAGGGTACAGCTAGAGCTGGAGGAAGGATTAGGCAGATCCACTGACGCGCTCGTCATAGCTGCGTTGCTGCTGCAGATGTCAGTCGGGCGGCGGAGCGGTGCTCCAGGAGCCTCTCTGCAGTCCTGCAGACGCGGCTCGTCTAACGGCACCGCGCACAGGCTGCACGTAGGGGCCTGCTCTCCTCCTGGAGAGGTATCCCGTGATCAGGCAGGGTTCCCCAGTGCCCCTCGTGGTGCTCGACACCTACGATGTGGCAATGGAGCCAGGTCTGCAACGTCTCTAGCTTGGAGCCAGGTTTACATCCAGAATGTCAGTGCATTCTGGGCATCTTCTCAGAGGATCGCGCTGAATGTTAAATACTTCATTCTGTTATGCTTATTTTGAAAGAAATCAGCTCCAAAACAATACAAACAAGGAAACAATACTCAAGAAAACCACTTGAGCTTAGGTAATTGAGATCTTAGGCAGAGTTGTTTATCTATGGAGAATAAAACGTGGCAATTTATCAGTGTTAACCTTTGACTACGTTCCTAGTCACATGGAACAGCTTATTAAAAAAAGAAAGGGTGATGTATAGGGATAGCAGCTACAGTGAGGAGGTTTGGAAAATCAGGCTGTCACTGTTGCTTTCAACCCAGTGAAGTCACTTACAGTCTCTAATTAATTTAAACGAGTTTTATATCAAACCTAAGGTCGGTCTCCTCGGCTGTCATAAATACAGTTGCTACTTGTTATTATTTACGCTGTAGTACTTTTCAGAGTGTGTTTGTGCCCTGCGCACAGACCTATTCCTGTGGGGCTCAAATGTGCCATCCTCGCTCGAGAAAGGCTCCCTCTGACAGCTGGAAGTGCTCCGCGTTGCCGCGCTGCACCCCTTGCTGC
Organism: Crypturellus undulatus; assembly: GCA_013389825.1. Lineage (NCBI taxonomy): Eukaryota > Metazoa > Chordata > Aves > Tinamiformes > Tinamidae > Crypturellus > Crypturellus undulatus. Next base: position 286,694 of record VWPW01006111.1, read on the forward strand.
GGAGCGACCTGCTGCTGCCTTTTGCACGGAATAACGGGAGAATTGTGCGGAGTCTCATCCAGGGGGTTGGAGCAGAAGTGTGGAGGGTGTGAGCAGCAGCCCCCGGCCTGCGCGGCAGCGGGCGCAGGGCCTTGGCGCCGCGGGGCCGCGCGCTGCGGGCTCCCCCTTCCGTCCCAGGCAGCTGTCGCGGGGGCCGCTCTCGCTCTCGCCCAACATCTGGCGCCTCGCCGCATCCCGGCGCTGCCTTCCACTGCCCGCTTTCCTCCCCGAGCGAGCACTGCTGAGCTGCGCCCCTCTGCTGCTCGCTATGTTTTTGGAACAGGGCACTGCTCAAGCTTCCCCTTGGCTGCAATGAATTCCTCATCAGCAGAAAAATAAGTAAGCTGAATGAAATTAAAAATAGGATCGTCAAGGCACCCTTAAAATTAAACCGAAAAAACAGGAGTCTACACAAGACCCACTTACTCTCTTTACAGACAATGGTGGTGTAGTTTCACTGATGTTTATTTTCTGTGTGAAATTTTGTTTAAATGGTCATCAGTTCTTATAAACCTGAAAAATATTGCTTGGAAAGATTTATGCACATGACATTTTTATACATATATATTTTTAGAGGAGGCTTCTATATACATAAGGTTAATCTTTTAATCAATGGATTTCCATTTCAATTAGCATAAGTCTGAAAGTTTTATCTCTGTCAAGTTCCAAGAACAAGAATGAGCTTGCTGTGATTGACTTTCAAATATAATAAAAAAGTAATTTTGATAAAAATTGTTTATAAGATGTGTTATTACTTCCCAATTTTCTGCCTTCTTCTGTGGCATTCTGTCCTTTGCCCTTTCCCTTAGCAGATTAATTCACCTGCTCGCTAGGTCTTGTCTTTCAGACTATATGTATCCTTTGAGGAAAGAAACGTCATCAGCTAAATGTTTTTGCAGTCCACAGCCGAGTACAGTCCTGACCTCACTAGTCTTTGGCATTAGACTATTTTAGAGGAATTTATTATTCATTATTCTCGTGCATGATATATCAAGGAAAAATTCCATTGGCCTCATCTTTTATCAAAGGTTATTTTTTATCCAGCATAGATACATTACGCTCTGAGTGCTGGGTTTGCAGTATGGTACCTACTACACTCCAGTCATGGTATAGGTTACACAGAATAATGGTTACGATGAAGTATGGCTTGAGGAAGTACTGCAGACTTGCAGTGTTAGCACAGGGGACACACCATGATGACAGGTTTTCCTTGGTTGGACACTGCTCGGTAGCAAACATACGAAACCCAAATCCTGTTTATCCAAAGGCAGTTACAGAACTCTCGGCAGTGCATGGTTCTCTCGAGTTTGCCTTCATTCAGTCATCACCAAGGATGAGTGAGCACCCTTTTGAATACAAAGGCACCTCAATTTCCACGCTTGTTTGGTCCTACGCCTCTGCTTGAGGCCATGCTCGCAGAAGTATGACATACAAGAGTGACTTTATCATATGCATTTGTCCTCAAAAATCCATCTGCAACAGTAGCTGATATGTTTTCATAAAACATATTTGTGTGTGTGTATGTATATATTTCCAAGGAGACTCGGACAAAAACCTGTGCATATTCAAGTTATTTGAAAATTTATTTCTTTGATGGCTTTGGACACTGCAACTAGCAATTTATCTGCCTTCTATATTGTTTTAGTCTAAGCAGCCACAAGCCACAAAACACACCGAACACTCAGCCCACCAGATCTCTTCAGGAACTGTAAGAGCTCTAGTGTAAGTGCTGCACTGCTTTGCATTTTTACATCCACACAGATTCCTGGAAAATGCTATCTTTTACATTGAGTCCTTTGGATTTATTACACACCCAAGAAAGCATCTTTAGAATTCCTTATGGGCAATGCACAGAGAAAAAAAAAGTGGTAAAATTTCAGATGTTTATATCTCAAATTTCCAAGCAGGAAGGTAGGCAGTATAGCGATTATGAGTCTTTTGGGCAACAGATCTTGACTACCCTGGATATGTAGAATTTCACTGCATTAAGAAAAAATCCTCCTTTTCAAGTCTTACATCTTAATTTATGGCTTAGAACGTTCCTTTTAGCTCAATTTTCTCCACAGATAAAACTGACCTGTGCTATCTTTTTACCATTCCTTTTCCTACATTAACTTTCAAATCCATTGGCTATTTGCAAGTAAATTTTATAGAAGTCTGAAAGATACAAAGTTCCTAAAATTTTTGTGAACTTCATGGCCTGGGTGGAGGTCAGAGGCAATCTTGAAGCCACCACAGAGGTAAAGAAAGTCAGTCATCGGAGATCCATCATGTCTGGTGCCTCCATCATGTGCCTCCTACATGGCCAACCCACCAGCAAACGCCAGCTAGTCTTTGGGGTCTCATGTTCATCTGTCAGCACACATAAAATGTAGAAGAGGGGCATAAGAGCAAACTGGTGGTTTGGTGTGTATGCCAGAGAGGTTTTGAAAAAGGTGAGCTGATGCTCTGAAAAGAATAAGATGATGTTCTGGTGAAGGGCAGTAAGATCAAGGAGAAACAGCTACGGGTGTAACAGAAGAGGGACTTACGTAAGAGGAAGCCTACGTAGCTGGGGTGATTTTGGAAGGGATGTAGGGCACAAGTCTATAGTGAGGTTCCTTGATACTGTTGTTACAAGCTGCTTACTGTAAATGTAATTGCTTGTATACAATAGAAGACAATAATTGTAAATTACAAAATGTAATGCATGAACTGTAGTTTATATATAATATGAGACAATATCCTTCCTGTTAACAGGCTTGAAGTTTAACGTCTTACTAGATTATCATGCTAATAACGAAGTTTAGTTATTTAAAAGAGATACATTATGGGAAAAACAATCATAGCAGCACTATTCGAGCAGTTATCCACTCTGTAATTTTCCCATATTTCCAAGCTGTTAGTTGTTTTAAAAGAAGCTATAATTACATTAAACGCTTCCCAACACTCAAAAAGTGGAATGACTTGTCTTTCCATTATGTTGTTATCTTGCAGTAAACATTGGTAAGGTATTCACAAATAAAGAAGGAAACGGTCTATCAACATCTCAGTAAAATGATAATCACACAGCAGAGATGACCAAAAATATTTTACTTTTATATTAACTACTGAAGAATATTAATTTATCAATGTGCCACTTCAACACCAATAATATAAATCTTGCCAGTTCACCCAGATTTTCCTTTCTCTAGCTCAAGCTAAATACTTCTCATAAAAACTCATAAAAACTAATGGATTTTATCAGCGGGACAAGATCTTTTTGGCAGTAAAAAGCCATCAACTCTCAAGAAGAAGGCACTAGATTGAGACCTATGCATCTCCTGTATAGCTCAGATACTTGCAGTAATATTGCAGAAGAATATTGCAGACTCCCTGTTTCCTCCATTCCATTTTGGTTAGCAGTTTTGGTTAGCAGTTTGGTTAGGTACTATCATATTTTCCAAAGAAAATCAAAAGAAGAAAGCAACTTCAAAGGTAGGAAAGTGATGGAAAACGGCCACCAAATATTACAAGTAGTGAAAATCAAAGATGCAGAGATCCAGAACAAAAATGAGAATTTCCGTCTCTAATGTAATTTCCATGGGTAATACATGCAAGCCAGTGGCAAATTGCCACAGCATTAGGAAGAAAAGTTAGATTCTGCTGCAAGTGAGCACCTGAGAAAGGGTATAGGTAAATGACAGAAATTTCCATCTTCATCAGAGAACCAAAAATACAAAAAAAAACTGTTAATGCCTTTTTTACTCGGGAACAGTGTTGAATATTTAAGGATATTCCTTCTGGATGCCAGCCCACAGACTCCCTCTGGAAACCAGCTGCTGTAAGAAAATGAGGGTATTCATAAAGTAGCTAAGGAAAAAGCAAGAAGACAGAGCAGTTAGGCTCAATAAGAGACAGAAACGGAAACAAATGACATGGAGTAAATGGAAAAGACTATATTCCACCCTGCACAATGTGGTAGCAAGAAAAAAGTATGTGAGCCAGTACTATGTGTATGACAATAGTAAAGCTAAATTTTGGAGGGAGAAAGAACAACACTGTTCTTATTTTTTGTGGTGGTAATATGAGTAACATTGCACAAACTGTGCAGGTGATATTTTATTAGAACACGCTAGTGTGTAATATGTGTTCATAGCTGCATAGCTCATCACAAAACTCTGTTTTGTCTAAGAAAATTCCATTTTTAAAAATGTTATAAGTTAGGGAAATTGCTAAACTCTGAAGAAACACTTCATGGCTAGTATTTACTATGAAATATACTTCATGGTTAGAACATACTATCTTATAGGGGGACAGATGGTCCCCCTATAAATGCCACTTTGTTTCTCAGAATACAGTGTTGCACTGGGACAGGAGTAAATCCCAAAATTTTCCTACTTATAAGAATATATTAAAATTAAAAAATAATACATTATGGAATAAATCTGTTTGGCCAAAGTAAGGTAAGCATATGGCAATATTCAGCAAAATTGATGTTAAAAAGTCCTTTTTATCAGTGACTTTTCCCTGAGAATTTCTATGATAACACTTGGGGATATCACAGTAAGTTTCTTAGTATAAAATTGAGCACTGAACAGACTTTTAGAAAGATTATGATGCTAGAGGGATATTTAATGGTGAAATCACTTACTGCAGTACTCATCTCTGAGAGCAAAGGTCTGAATTGAAATGAATTTGGTGATCTTAGATTAGTCCTCAGTGGGCAGAGGTCCACATCTGAAGTCAGCTACGTGCATAATTAGGGATAATTTCTACATCTGTTCAATAGAGGTTAATTGAACTATCATAATAATTGAATTCCTGTACTTCTGATTCTTCTATTCAGAGTGTTCCTGTGAGATCAGAGCCAAGTATTCATCAACTAACACATTTATAGGAAATTCCTATTGCATTTGGTGTTTGGTTTATGGCTTAATGCAGGGTTTTGGCATTTTTCAAATGTCTGCATGCAAATGCACATCCAATATTTCAAAATACGTTGGCCAAAGAAAGAGTAAAATCCAGGTAACTTGCACACAGAGCTTCTCATATCTTAAAAGAACAGTCAAAGCTGATGGGCTGCCAGCTGACAAGATAGAAAAGATCTAATAATCTTATCCTTGCATTCCGCTAGAAACAATTTTACTCCTTTTGTGCTGGCCTTTAGATTAAGCCTGTATCATGGGCATTCAGTACACTGCATATTAACTTGGAGCTTGACATAATAGATCTTTTTTTTTTCTCTTTCTCCGATCACAGGTGTGCAAACATATGATAAAAGCACATGCATGAGTGACATGTATACTTACTCTGCTGTGTACGCAAGCAACTACATAAATTTTACAAGGCTACTGTTCACTCATTCAGAAAACTAACATATTTTCTTTTACTGCATCCTTATGAGAAGAAGGTAGACAGCACGATGCACTGCATCCATTTATACCCTCACCTGGGATCCAGCACACAATAATATGGATTACTCTTGGCTCACCAGACTTGTCAGCCCCCCTTTTAAATTTTTAAGGGGACATTTGTCCTTTATTTCCTTTGATTTTAGCATTCATGAAGAACACAAACTTTTGTTATTGAGTTGTTTATGCATTGAAATAGAAAAATAAAAAACTACAAAATCAGCTATTTTTCAGAAGAGGTAAGGAAGACATTTTCTGTGTCCATGTAACCATAGATAACACTGCCAACAAAGATATCGAAGATGGTGAGGATGTGGATGTTCACCAGAATTCCTCCAGATTTAGACTACTTATTAAAAATAAATACTCATAAATAATCACAAATTAATAAGCTAATAGTCATGAATAATAGTAAATAAATAGGTAAAAAATTGACTGAAAAAAATTGTTTGGAAATGTTGGCACAATGTCTCAAAGGTTTTTCAAACTTGAAGCACGAGTAACCCCATCTTTCAGCTGGGCTGAACTATGTCACTTATGGTACATCAGTTTGACATTAGTAGTATCTTGTCTTGATCTAGCATGGAAGTTGTGGGAATTGTTGGCTTTCTAGGGAGTCCAGGTCAGAATGCGAAGTAGAAACATGGCATAAATTACTAAATTGCTGTTTTAATTCATTTCCAGTTGTTGGACTTCTGGCTTATAAATGATTTCTTTTTAACTAAAGCCACAATTTATGAGGAAAACCTGTTTCCCAGTCCACCATGTTTTAACAACAACAAAAAAAAATCTTAAGTAAGTCTATTGGAACCTATTGGAAAGAGGATCAATGTTACTAACTGATGTAACACAGGTCTGTGTCACCTCATAAACTTTCAAACTCAGCCAGGCTGTTCAGATGGAATCCGGTGATGTTCTTACTCGAGCAAGAGGAGGCAGCCAAGAGTACTGCAAAGTTCCAACGGTGCAAAAATGCAGAACTGATCCCTGTGAACACACTTAACATTTTTTTGCAACTCAATCCCATAAACCAATTTTAGCGATGCAATGAAGTTCACTGTCTGCTAAGTCATTGTGAATCATAAAGTCCCCATTTGTGTGGTATAAATCAACATAACTATTCAACAATTAAATCCACAATGAATATATTTTTTAAATTGCCAAGCATTATGTTTCATTTTACAAGCTTGCACATGCATTCTTTATAGCTTACTGTCATGTAATGGTTTATAAATGATACTTGATAAACAACAGCTGTATAATCTTAGAAATATTCATCAAGAGGCACATGTATCCATGGTAAATCACTTTTGACTTATACAATGCTGGTGGCTGGCATATAATCTTCTAACCGCTTGCATGTGGAACATAATAAGACATGGCACTATGCTTCTGAGAGAGCAAGATACATTTATAAAACATACTTGGGTATCAGTTGCAAGCAAGAGTGAATAGAAGTTTGTGGAGTGTTGTTCTGAAGTATAAATCTCATAGCAGATGCTATATTTATGGTGCACCACTATGCAAATTTTGTATACTGCTTATTTTTAAATTGAACTTCATTGCACTCCATTTCACTGTTTATTGACACTGATTGACACCAGAGCTTAGTGAAGGTGTGGTATTAGGGATTGGTTTTGCCCTCTCATAAGCTAAAACAAGCTGTAACTCTTGTATATCTCTCAGCTGCTGGCCTTCTACTAATTCCCTGGATTATGTCGTAATTTATTTCCTATCTATTATTGTGTTTCAGCTCTCAGAAAAGTTCTTGTGAGGCAGCATACAGAATCAGTTATTCTTTCAGTTGCCTGTATATAACGTGTGCAGAGCCAGATCCCATGGTGTTTATGCCACAGTGAGTTTTGGGGTGGAATGAATAAGGCGTGCAGTGATTCACACGCCGATGGCAACCTGGCGCTGTTGCTGTTACACAGCAGTTGGGCTAAGGACTGGAAGTGAACTGTGAGTGCTACCTTCGGGCTCTTCACTGAAAGGAACTGCTTGCTCCAGCAGTGTCATCTCTGCTTTATCCAGACCATGCTGTTTATATTTAATGTTTATACTCTACTGTTACCAGTATTGTTGATGAAACATCACTATTTACGCTTTACTTAAGATCTTTGGAAAAAAACAGAGTCTAAGGTATGAAACGTATCTTCTCCATTCACACAATGATAATTTCCATGACACCACTTAACCATATTTTTTTTTAAACTGGGATTCATCTCACCTAACCATCTAAAAGTAAGACAGTTAATATAACCCATAATCTATTCTGCCTCCAATACCTAATGGAGAGAAAAAGACACACTAGGAGTACTATTAATTCCATCCTGAATAGTGACTAAGAAGAGCAAGTGAACCTTCTTGGGGAGGGTTTTGTGTCTCTCTGTAGACTCTAGAGGGAGCCTATATGACTGAAGAATACGTTATAGGGCAGCCTGAAGTGAGGTGAGTGCTGCCAGCTGTGCCACTTTTAAACCCTGTGCGGTCTCCCCCAGCCCGACACACAGAGCTGCCTTGACTGCAGCGCACACGGCTATTGCAGGCACATGGCAGAATTTACCTGTAATGCACAAACCAGATGTACTTCAGGGAAGCAGCCTACTTTACCTGGTCTGTTGTATGCGCCTAAAATTAATAGAGAGGTCAATCCTTTAAAAGGTAAATAGGTTAGTTTAAGTAATTTGAAGTACGGAAACATCTGGTTTCAGGGCAACCCCAAAAGAACTGGAGCTTTTGAGGAAGATGCTGCCTAAATAGGCTTTCTGCTGGTGGTTTATCTCCATGATATTCACTTATGAGAATCTGCTCTCTCTGCAGTTCTGCTGTGCCAAAGCATCTTGGGTTTTTGACAGAGTTAAAGGATTCTCTTTTATATCCTCTTATCTCCACTCCGACTAGAGCGAAAGCGGGAGCATATCTTTACTCTCTTACAGAGGCAGAGATAAGTAGGAGCTCTGGACAAAGGAGATGCGGCAGAGAAAGGCTCATGTCAGCCAAATTAAGAGAGGAATTTTGGGCTCAGGAGAAAACTGTATCCCTATGAGACAAACTGTGGAAAACTGGGTAGCCTTTTTCTCATCTGTCAAGTTCACGTTTGGAAATATGACTCATGTGAGAAAACAAATTGGATAATTTTGTTTCTTGCTCATTAGAATTTTCCATTAGTAAGTGCAGAAGTTATATTTTCTTAGCCATTTTTTTTTAAACTGGAGTAATTTTAGCAAATTCATTGGCGCCTTGTCTCTTGTATTGACATGTCTCATTTTATCTGTACACTGTTTGCATGCTTGCTATGAACAGCTATGCCCCTGCCATATCTTTACCCCTTAACCTGTTTTAGGCTTTTTCAACATCTACAGATGCTCTCTTTTTCACTTTCACTTTTTTTAACCATTTCTATAGCCTGTAAAAATACAATTTGGGTGTGCTAAATCCAGTCTAGGAGTTGCTGAGCTCATTTGATCCTGGAAAATATGCAAAAGAGTTCTTATTCTTCATTGCCTTTGCAGAAATGACAGCAAGTGGTAAAAGCAAAAGCACAAATTTGAATGTTTCTCAAGTAAGTAACCTGCTAAATTTGTATGTTGAAAACAACACAGAAAAAGTCAAGCACGCATGATTCAATATATTTAGAAATTACACTCCAGTTAAGCATTTATGCAATACTGCCAGCAAAATAGGACAAAAAATCTTTACTGCACACGTTACCTCAAATTATTTCTTTATTATACAAGATCTTCCCTACTGAGTACATGAAGATCTCTTCTGCCAGGTAATAAAGAAGAAAGATAACACTACAGATCCCCACTTAGGGAACTTGCTGGTCATGAAAGTTGATCATTCACTGCTGTTCTTTGTTTTTTTGCCTTTAAGTAGTTACTAATCCATAGCAGCAGTTTCCCATTAATCCCATTGTAATTTATTTTGTAGAAGCCTTTAATGAGGAAATATGTCAAAAGCCTTTTACAAATCCAAGTACGTTACAGCCACTGGATCACTCTAACCCACGTGCTTGGTGAGTGTTTAAAAAAAGTAAAATAAATTTTGTGATGAACATCTTCCTCCAACAGAAACTCCGGTATGCAGTATATTGTATTTGTCCAGGTGCCTATTCATCTCATCCTTTATTGCAGTTTTACCATTTTGTCTGTACAGGAACCAGACTTACTGTCTGTCGATCCAAGAGCTCTCTGGAGACCTTTATAAAGTCTGTTGTCACATTTCCCACCTTCTGTTCTTCTGGCAATAGGTTAGACAGTAGTTCAGCAATTTCATATTTGAGTTTTGTTATAAATCTTCAGTGAATACCATCTGCTCCTGGGGGCCTCATATTGTTCAGTGTGTCAATTCGCTCTAAAACCTTTTCGACTGACACTTGAATTTGAACCGATTCCTCAGACTTATCCCCATAAAGAACAACTACTAGACTATTCTGTATATACCTCTCCTCTGTGTAACTTTATATGACATAGACAGTACTATCTACTGGGTAAGTTTTGGCATTGAAATTCTGAACTTGATTTTACTCCACAAGCTTTCTTTTTTTTTTCCTTCCCTTTTCTTTAATCAAGAATAACTGGTAGCTACCATGCAGTTGCTTCTGATTTATGTTATAGCAGAAATAAGTTCAGAACAAGACCCTAAATCTACAGAAATATCTAAAAGAGATACTGTATTTTCTTCTGGCTGCAGACATATCTGCAGCATGGTCATTTTTTAAACAGTCTTTTATTTCAGCTGCTTTTGTCCTTCATAGTTGCTTTAAATTTATGACTTACATGATTTACTTCTGAATGAAATTACCACTGAGAATCTGGAACTCTACAAATCTTCTGACTAGCTGACTTTCACCTTCCCTGCTAATTTGTGTACTTATGAAGGAATGCAACTATAAATCACCAATAACACAGCTATGTTAGCAAAACCAAATGTCATCCCATTCATTTGACTTCCAGTCTCAAAAACACTCAAAATGCCAAGGGGTGAAGGGGAGATGAGTATAAGTGCTGCACAGTGGTGCATTTAATTTTTCCATTTGTCATATCATGTCAACTCATGCTCTTCAGCTTCTTGCCATTTTAGATGTAAGCAGGAATAGCTGTCAATATAATCTTCAGGACATCTACAAACAAATTTAATCAACTGAACAGGAGGGTAACTAATAAACTCCAAAGAGAATCAAGATTTTGCTCTGGAAGCAGAAGAAATATTAGTGCTTTGCTCTGGAGTTTATCTATGCCATTGCCCTGCAGTCTTATACTAAGTGCTTTCTTCTGATGTTTTGCACCAATGGACATGCATCTTCACTTGCATATTTTACCAGGAATCCCACTCGATCACCCGGGCACCACAATGCCATGGGCTGATGCACAGAAAGGGTTTTGAGCCTTGCAGGTTTATCAGAGTAATTTCAAATTAGAACAAGTACTAAGACTGGTAATAATAATCAAAAAATAGTACTACAGAGTGGAAAGGTGAGAATGCTAGTAATGCATCAGGGAATCTTTCTCCTGAAAGATTTCCCGATGAAATCTGAAATGGATGTCTTTTTTTTTTTCTTTTTTTTTTTCTCTCTTTCTCTCTTCTTTTGTATGGGAATTGGTCTTTCTTAGTGCCAGGGGAAAACTTCTGTGTTTCTGCACCAAGTCAGCTGCTCTCTTTATGCCAGTGAGGCTTAAGAGTTGGATGCAAGAAAGTTTTTTTTTTTTTTTCAAATGAATTTTTGATGCATTAAAGAGACATCTAAGATCTCATTTTAGATTTTTGACAGCTACTGGCACAAAGTTCTGGCACGCCAAAGCTGATAAAAGCTAGCTCTGATGGTGCCTATTTCTTACCATTGAGTTGTGTGCTTCTGTCATTCAAAGTAAATCCCTCCAACTCATGAATCATAATCTATCAGAAATTGCTCTTGTCTTTCAAATTCCAGTAATCTCTGTTCTTCACCTCCTCTTCCTGTTCCTACACCTAGTGTAAATCATGTTTTCCTATTACTGAACTATCCAAATGCTCACTTGCTTTTAACATGCGTAATTAGATTTAAATAACTAACAAATAAAAATGCTCCTGAAATTTTGTTTTATGTCTGCAAGGAAGAGTTGAATGGAGTCCTTACATCAAGCAGAACTAGATAAAGTTAAAAACATTACTTTTTTTTTCTTTATCATCCCCACCACCATAACTGCTGCTTCTCTTTTCAAGAAAAAGGACTTCAAGACTTTGGCTCCATTTAGTGTTTTGTTATGCTTGTTATCTAGAAGAACCATGTGTTCTAACTGAGTGTGACATTCTTGCTTTATGGGTGCCATCTCTTTGAGTGCTATTGAGAAGAAATTCTTGAATTTCATACCTTCATTACACATCTCCTTTTCTCAGCCGCACTGCTCATGAATAACAGTTTTTTTTTCTAGTGATGCTTTTTTTAAGTTCTGAAATCTTTGTTTTGTTCACAGAGGTTTTAACACTACATACAAGTATTATGACTATTGTATTTTATCAGTCAGAGGTAGGGACATTATGTGAGGAAAAGAGGGCTGCTTGTAAAAGAAATTACAGTGCTTTCTCCTTTAGCTCTATATCCTGCAGGTAAACTGACTGATATTTTAATTTCCTTGGACTCTTTGGAAAGCTCTCTAAATGAAGGTTCTGAAGAAAATATATAACTTTGGTTATCATACTTTATGGTTATTACTGTGTACACATTAAATGTGAATTAATGCAATAAAACAGTACATTTCACATAAAAAATACTGTGAATTTCACTGCTCTTGCTGACATGGCACATGTATCAATGTAATTATGGGTTACAAATCCTTGGTAAGAGAGGCAGTGTTACAGTTTTGAAATTCCCCCATTATGTGAATTCAGAAAGAATGCTGCAGCCGGTATTTAATTTATCTTGTCTGGTGGGCTTTTCAGAAAAGCAATATTGATGCTGGATTTATCTCTGGTTTGATGGCACTCAGAGTAAATAGACACGTGGAATGAACGAGGGGTTTGCTCCTGCCTGGGCTGCTCGACGGTGTGAAGCCACCGCGGAGAGGGGAGCAGGGCCGCTCTGAGGCCATCTGCCTCTCCAGGGCACTCGCAGGCCTCGCAGGCCTAACACATGAGGGAGCTCTCAATTTAGTTCTCGTTACATTTGCTTCCACTCCACATATTTCTCTGGGGATGCCTGAACTGCGTTGTTTGGTATAAAACATTGATCAAAAACATTCCTTTTTAAGCCCTTGCGTGGAACAGTGAAGTTGCAAAGCCTCGTATTAAGAAGGTAGCAAAATTACAGAATTAGGAGTGCCCATATCTGAGTAAACGAGGACTTGGACAGACAACTGAGTTATGGTAACTTGAAGAATTCCTGAGTGTACAGCCATATACATATTCTTACCCTGTCAAAAACCTCTGGCAGGGATTTAAGCCAGTACATTTTACCTTGTGCTTCCCATGAGTGAAAAGCACGTGCGCAATCAGTTACCATGGATCTATTGACACACACTCTCTCAGCCAGCTAGGTAGTTTTGAGTCTGTGAGGGTTGTTTATTATATTAACCTCCTCTCGGTTCTACCGTGTCCTTCAATCATTCCTTGCCAGCAAAGAGGGTATATGGTCTTCGCACTTCACAAATAATCAGGCTAAATACAACTTTAGCACTTTTATTTTTCCAGCATCCGTAATTCCACTTCCTCCTCCTGATGATCCTTTAAGTATGGAATTTCCTTCCATTCAAATCATTCAAATCCCTTCTTCAATATCAAGTCTTCCAGGAAGCTTACCTATGTTAATCCATTGACAGAAGAAATATTGTCATGAACCTACTGCTTAGAAAAATCCATGTGCCCTATTAGATGGGGAGTAGGTCAATAAATTTATTGGCTAAACTACTAGCTCCCAGTAATGAAGTACAGTTCACCTCAGGAGATGGAGTACAGCTCGCTAGACAGAGGCATCAGTGTTAATGATGAGTCACAGCAGAGGAGCACCCATAAACTTGGGCAAGCAGGTGGGTATCCTGGTGAAAGACTGGGGAAAGGAGCAAGCTTGGAAGTGGTTATTATCTAGGGGGAGAAATGAGGAGGAATGAGTATGTCTTAGTTAAAAAAGAAACTACTGTGTTGAACCTGTTAAGACAATGGAGAGTTAGGTTTAGATCAAAGTTCTGTCACGCACTTGGATAAATCAAATGCTAGTCTCCCATTTACTAATACGGATATTACTCTTTTGGTCTGATTTGTAAGGATAAATGATTATGAAGCATTCAAACTTTATAGTGATTAGATCTTATAACAACATAGAAGTAAGAATCTTCTATTCACGTATGAATAGTTTTCTCTTCAGCTTTGGCTCCCTTGTCAACACATTAAATATCCAGCAAAGACATGAGATGCAGATGGCCAGCACCTGCTTTTCATCGTATGATTCTTCAGGCATTTAGCCTGGCTATACACAGTCCTAAGTGCACTGCCACTGCTTAACAAAAACATCATAAATAATTACTGTAATTAATAATGAAGCTACTTCCTTGGGCTAGTCATGCTTTCTCTTGTCAGTTCTGCTCTATGTAATACTGCTAATCTTTTAGACTAAATAGCTCTTTAATTCTTGGAGTTTCTGAGATTTTTTCCAGGAGCAGGAAAAATGGAATATAATTAGAAATTTGTCGCATGTATTTCTGTTTTTCCTCAGAGAATGAGCATCAGTTCTTGCTTGCCTGAACACATTAGGAATCTGTCAACAGGAGACTGTTCATAATTCCTAATCAAAATGTCAGATATTTCTACACAGCATACTCCAAATACGTTGTTTCATTGCTACCAATGCTCCTATGCTTCTTTGGCTCTCCTTTGGGCTCTCCTGCTGCCTCCGTGGTGGCTCCTGACTCACAAATATGTACGAATACATCACAACAACACCAGCCCCCATATTTCCATTCAGACCCCAAGCCTGTAGGTCTATTAACATTTTCTCCACTAGCAAAGCCAGCATTCCACTACCTGTCCTGTTTCACTTATTTCTGCGTCCTCCTTCAGAAAGGGATAGAAAGAGTAGATTTTGTGATTGCTTTGGCTCAGTGCACAGCCCTACAACTCAACCTGGGATGGTAAAACTCACTGAAGAGTAGAAACAGACACAAAGGGGAGCAAGAATCTTGTTTGTTGCAAAAGCAATGCCAAAAACACACCTCCACCTTTGCAGCTCAGAACTCATCCCAGACCTTGTTCTGATTTGTGATGTGGATGCAGTCTAATATTGTTTCAAAATACAGAGGAATGTGGCTGTTTCCTGATTTAGCTTAACTTGAAAGTAGCAATTACACCTACAGATTCCATAAGGCTTGAGATGGCCATAAGATCAAAGACATTCTCTGGGAACCAGCCAACTTCCAGTTTAACAATAAATCATTACCTTCCTACACTCATTGGATTATGCTTCAGGTTCTCTATTTGCCTGGAACTAGCTGCTCTCAATTAGCTATCCTATGTTTCCTTTTAGTTTCAATAGGTAATCTGAAAATATGGTGACAGAAGCTCAAGAAATTGAAGGAGATAATTTTCTATGATGATTTGTTATGTATTTTGTTACTTTAAAAACCCTTCTTTGCTGCCATACAGCCTTAGGGATGTTTTGTTATTATCACTGTTGTCAGTTCTGAACACTAAAATTTACTGTATTTGATGTTAAAAACTCAACTCAAGGTTGTAATATCTATAAAGAAAATATTGCTATAAAGATGAAACTCTGAAGAGCTGTTCACATACATGAGCAGACAGTAGAATAAATACTGAAAATCTTATCTTTTTTATTTATCCAAGAAGTAGGAAACAATATGAAAAACATTTATTTCTATGTGACAGAAAATGCTTTTAACAATACATAATCATTATCAGTCAATACTCCAAGAGGTTGCTCTTGATAGGAGGTGTCTGGAAGATGTTTTTCATGATGACCTTTAAATGCCATAGTCCTAAGTGATCATGCAGAAAAAATCTTCCTTCATTTCAATATCTAGTAGAAAAAAAAATCAAATTGCTTCTGGATATAAGCAGTATGTATGACAGCAGGACATATCTATACATTGGCTCACTTCGCACAGTGAGAAATGAGAAGGATAGCACTCTGAATCCTAAATCATTACCCTTGGGCACAGCATTTCCTACTGGAAACAACACTTAATTTATTACTTTTTAAATACTATGTCAAAAATGTTTCTTTATCATCTTTCTCATTTTTTCCCACTAGTACATCAGATATACTATAGAAAAATGCTTCCAAATTTGGTTGTAGCGTATTAGTCATTGTCTAATTATCAATAGCAGAATTTTGCATGAATATTAGCCTCTTATTTAACTATGCCACTAACAAACAGGATTATCCAGAGTTAATAATATATTTACACTGATTTGGAACTTCAAAACCCTTTTTTCACAATATTTTATCACAATATTCAAAAGAAGGTGCTGAGAAGAAACTTTTTGTATGGTCAAGGTACTCAGTAATTGCCTCTTTAGAATTTTTTGATTCTTTCTCTGAATTGTTTCAAATGCCACGGTCAGTATTTCTTACTGGCCATGAGATACTGAATTGAAAGGATACCTGGGACCAATAATGTATTGTCTACTGTTTGCTTTACTTCTGAGACTCTTCTCTATATATTGGCCAAGCTTGGACACAAACATGTTCATTTCCTTCTTCAGAGATGCAAACCAAGAAAACATTGCAGTGACTGATTAATTTTGAGGTTAAGAGCAAAGGGAATGTAAATATAATCTGCACATTTAGTCTCATTGAAATATTTGTATTTGTTGGTATTTCAGCAGTTGAAATAGGGCTTAGGAGCAGACAATTATTCTTATAAATCAGATTTTCTTTGGAAGAAAATGACATATTGTCACAAACAGAAAAGAGTATCTTCAACTCTGGCAGTTTGCCAAATGAAAAGGAAAATATCTGTAATATTTTATATTACAGATGATAATTACTGTATGTTTAGTTTCTTCTGTAATTTGAGGAATGTGGCACATGAGAGGCAGGGAAAACTAACTTTGTGAAATTGTCACCATTTTATTTTTATTTCCTTTCTTTCAGAATCTCTCTCTCAAACAAAGGCAAAAATCCTTTAATGCCACTTTACGTCCAATAATCTCCAAGCACTTTAAATCATTAATGAATGAACCAGGCAGAACCAAGCCTCCTACTGACTTTATAATGTACGGATATATAATCAGTGATTTACAGAAGAAAAAGCTGATGCATTGGAACAGTGAGTGACAAATCTGAGATCCCAAAAGGCATTCAGAACCAGGAATGGTTATTAAATCTACCTTGTAAAAACTATTCTTTGTACCTGCTCTTATGCTTTTGCATTAGTTGCATAAGAAAAGGTACTAAGGTTAAAAAAAAAAAAACTCTTGTAAAGAGTTGTGCCAAAAACTAAGTTAACTGAACATTATTTGAAATAATAATTTGATCGAGTAACACTTTCATTTTACATTCTAAGTTCAGCCCTGTGAGATCTTGGGCCTCAGCCCAGATTCACAGAAACTATCCTATGCTTAAATCCTTTTTGCAAACCCAGGCCTATTTCTTAACAGGACCAAATAATATCTGTTTCAGTACTTGCATACTTCTTGGAGCTGTTTCAGTACTTCAGTACTTTAGTATTTAAAAATATATATATATATATTTAATTCATTTGATGCACATTGAAGGAACACAGAAAGAACGGACTGAAGCTCAACATGATCCTTCAAGCCGACTGTCAAAACTACACTTGAGAAATAAGGTGTTCTCCATGACTCAGTAGTGGGGATTTCTTGTCAACCCTTTATTTAAAACTTGCCAAGCCACCCGCCCAAAGGAAAACATTCTTGGGCCGATTTGTGTGCTGCAATCAAGCCTGCGCACACTGCAACAGCAGAGGTGTGGACAGTGGTGAAGAAGGTCCTGGGATGCTCCTCTTGGGATATATGCTGCTCCCGTGAAGGTCATCACTTCTCTGGATGCCAGTGAATGATTGACTCAGCAGGAAGTTCGTGCTGCATGACATCCTTTCCTGAAATGATTCATGTTAACGGTGTGTCTCAGGGGGATTGATGTTGAGCAGAAGCTACATCTAAGGCTCAAAGAATGATTTAGCAGTGTGAAAGCCCGCAGATCAGAGCTCACGCAGACACGTTTGATGGTAAACATCGGAGAATAAATACAACTAAAAGTCATAAAATTGGAAATACTGTAAATCTGACAGCTCAAGACCTTTTGGGGCTCAAATCATAAAAAAAAAAATTACTTACGCAGCCATTCCTTGATTTCGACGGACATCTTTTTCCTGAGAAGTGAACAGAAGACATCTTCGTAATTCTGACAGGTTGGAGCAGCTTAAAGAAGCAGCTATGTCAAAAACACTCTAAGTACGATACTGAAGAAACACCTCTTTCCTCCCTAATACTATGATCGTGCCCTGCCTTGCTGTGCATGAGATGTATTTTCACCCAGATGTCACTTGAAACCCTTTTTTCCCCGATTGTGAAACGTGACAGTGTAAGCATGAGGCAGGAGAGGGGCCACACGTCCGACCTGTGCTGACCTCTCTGGGGGCTGCTGCTCTTCCTTCTCCTACACAGAGCAGCAACCTGCAGCTCCCATTAATACAAAATCGTTTGCATTTGATACGAAGCAGCTTGAGACACCATTGGATGCGCAATCACAGGGTTAATATCTACTCTATTGCTGTTCTGCCCAGCCTTCCCTAGCAGTTTTCCCAGTGGGTGTCCAGCCTCGTTGCTGGAAGCAGAGTGGCCCTTGCTCACCATCTCAACAGACCTTCAGCCCGGAGGAAGGGGCTGTTTTCTGGGAATTTCCTTGGGAAGAGAGGCTGGAGGTCCACGAAGTGCTAGGGCTGGGCAGCGGTGGATGGCGAGGTGAGAGCAGGCGTCTGCGAGCGTGTACGTGGCCCTGCCTGTGAGCGTGCACGTGTGTCTGCGCGTGCACGCGAGGGTGCTGGTGCACACACAGGCAGAAGGACTGCTAGTGCGATGGCAGCAATCTCAGAGCTCTCGTGTTTGAAATATTACTGACTGCCGAGATGAACAGCGGAGAAGTCATTTAAACATCTACACAAATCAGTACAGATTTATGTACCTTAGTTTTTGATGTAAATACAATTTTTTTTTGGTATTTCTTTTAAATCTTGGCATTGATGTGGAGAAAGGGATCATCAGCTGGCCTTTGACCAGAAAAATCGTTTGGAAAATATAAAGTCAGAGAAGGAAATATTGGATCAGCTAGACTTCTGACTGAACTTTTAGTTCAGGGGAATTTCTGTTGAGCGGAGGTGGCATTCTGTTTGTTTATGACTATTTGTGCATAAGCACAAAAGCAGATTTGGAGATTAGATTAAGTAGCTCAATATATTTTTGTGGTTATTATTACTATGTTATGGCATGACTAAAATATTTATTTTGTAGTAGGCTCAGAAATGCAAGTGACTATCTTCAACTTCTCTTGTCCAAATAATACATCTAGTACCCTGAGATTCAGACAAAGTTCTAAAAATCTCCCAGACAGAAACTATGGTACAATAGTTATCTATATATTTTGTTATCAGTAATTATGATAGGTCTATATATTCTTGTTGTCTACATGATTATTCTTTATCTAATTAAATTCTTAGTCTCAATGATTTCCTATGGTAGTGAATTTTTCAGCGGAAATGAATTAGCGAAATATTGACATTCTGCTTTTTAGTTGTGCTGAATCCCTCCTTTACTTCATTAGGAAAAAAAAAAGAGGAGGTCTGTAACTACCTAGACTAGAACATGCATTGGTTAATGATTTTTGTTTGTAAATCAGATTATTTTTATAACTCTCTCTACATGAAAATTCCCTTCTTGCCTCTGCTGCATGATTTGAAGACTGGGCGACACATATGCCACCATTCGGCAATGCTCCCTCATTGCTATGGTCCACATGTTATTTCGTCCCTTTGCACATTGCCATATCTGATTTTCTTTTTTTTTTTTTCTGTAGTTGCACATTGATCTATGAACAATGATCCCCTAGGTCTTCCTTCAGATGATATAAGCAGTTAGAGCTTTACAGGTTGTGCAGATTATTTTTCTTTGCAACCTGATTTTGAATCTCATTGTTATCATTTTGTTGACTTTTCACCTGCCTTATTTTTCTTTGACATTTTCTACAGTCATCTCTGCTTGCACATTTATTCAACGCTGTCTCCTCTACAGACTTTGTTGCCATGCTATCCTTTCCCTTTTCCAAGTCATCAATAACTTATTAAATCTCATGGCACACCATAAGGAACATCTGGGGCAGTTCATCTACAACCATGATGGGATATGATGGTTTAATCTTATTTGTTTTTCATCTGTAATCAGGTCTAGACTGCACTGATCTTAAAATATCAGAGTTTAAATGTTAAAACTGTGTTCTGACTTGTTACATGAGCATTCATTTCAGCCATATTCAGTTCCATCAAGTCGAAGGATTAATTGAAAAACAAAATTAAAAATTACTAAAATTCAAAAGCTCAGCTATAGACTGCTGCAAAGTTGCTACCATTACCTTATCAACCCTCGTGCTTAAGAGTGGTTGAGGTAGTGCAAAAGACACTTTCTGACGCTTACCATATTCTCTTACCAAATTCTTAGATTGCCTTGCCCAGCCACTATTTTAATATCTGCAGATTTTTTAACATCTTGGTGTTTTGTTTATTCTGAACAACCGTAGGGGATGCCGCAAACTCAACAGTAGGAGAGAAAGGCTTATAACACAAGAACACATAAATAATTATTGGAGCAGAGGCTGCAACCCAGGATTTCCCTATCTCAGGAGATCAACAACACCTATATCTCTTGATTAATGATCACAGAAACATGAAATTTATCATAATTCCCCAGTGATCTCTGCCCTGAAGTTTATCTGTCATTTTCTAATGACGTTCCTCTTGTGAATATGCCCAATTCTATGAAGGCAATCCCATATTTCTAAAATTGTTGTCTATAGTTGGACTGTTTGTAGTGCAATTTTTCATATGCTCTTCTGCTCTAATTTTTGTTGTTGCACATTGTAGGACACCAATGAAACTGAATGTTTTGTCTCCTTTGTGAATGATGGCACATCAGATTTTCCACTTTTTACAATGTAGACTGGTACACATTCTAAAACTGCAGGCAGTGAAAGGACAAAAGAGTTTTTCAGCAAGGATACATAATTTCACTAGTGATTCTTATTTGCACAACATGGGAAATGATTTGAGATACTAATATGAGGATGTAGATCAATAATAAAGAAAGTAAAAAGCCTGACAAAAAATAATCTTTCAGAACTCTTGAATAACTATGTTTAGTGTCAGTTCTTCATCAGAATTCATTACATTTTCCATTTCATTGCCAACATGAAGCTTCAGTGTTTTGTACTTGACCAAAAAGTGCCCTGCTTGGCATCTCTGAAATCAGAAAGTGAACTTTGGTTCATGTAAGATCATCTGCCTTTTGGCTAGGAAAAATATAGTAACATCAATGCTTAGACTGGAGAAAATCCATTTTAGTTGTATTAATCACCTCTACTGAGCTTCAGTAGCTCTAGCTAGGTTAGAAAATGTCTAGAGATAATGGGTCTGCACAAAACCCTGTTTCTTTGAGACTTGGTGACTATTTTTCTTTGTCCATTAAATTAACTAAGTGACAATTACTATTGGCCTGATAAGTCTTACATAGAAGTGAGGCATTAATATTATCTTTGTCATCATAAGGCTGTCTAATGCTGTGAAAGGGTATGAGGGGTCTGAGAAGATTAAATAGTTTTAAGAGAAGAGTAACCTTTCTGATCTGAAATAAATTCTGGATTATTTAATTATTTCCTCTTCTAGCAGATATGTGAGCTGCAGCCGAGATTTATGTCGTTTACATTTATGCTGAGTTGCAGTGGCCTGAAGGGGGCTGCTTTGCTGCTTGAATAGTTAAAGCACACTTGCATCAATCTTTGTCTGCCCCTGCCATTCCAGCAGACCTCTGCGTGCTGCCCGAGCACACAGATTTCAAGGTGGAGCAGGGCAAATGCGTTGCAAGAAAGCCATTGTGTTGGGAATATTCCCTAGAGACCAATTCTTCACTCTTTTCCATGGTAGCCTAAAAGAACGAGCTAGACACATCACTGCCTCTTTTGGATATAGCCACATTTCTTTTGGGGAGCATTTAACAAGCGCAGTCATACCCACTGTCATACCATTACTGCTAGTGACAGGATGGTTAATCCAGTAGACGAGACGTATTTCAAAGTCTCATTCCCAGGTAGTGGATAAACCACAGTGGGGATGTTCAAAAGCACAAATGGAGGGTAGGCCCCCAACTCTCACTGACTTTCAGCAGGACAGAGAAGCCTTCCTGCTCCTAGTGCCTTGAAACATCCCCCATAACCAATAAAATGCCAAGCTAGAAACATTGCACTGCAGTGAGACTGACTTATGCTGAAGATAAGACAATGTCTCTGAGTTTATTGAAGCTGTTGTTTTGGATAGTTTTATAGCCTAACCTTCAGTAAGTGTTATGAACACCATATCCTTTAAGATTACCAGGAGAAGAAATGTATATAAAAGATAGTGTGTCTGATAAGTAATGAAAAGAAAATACTATTTGGGTATCAAGTTTAACATTTAATATACAAGCATGGAACAAACTGCCTTCATATGCTTACTGTAGTATTTGTGATATGGCATATTTATGGAGGAAAGGGTGCAAAGACGGAGGAAGTTTCCCTGTGAGTATTGCCCCTCAAGGCACATACTACAGGCACACTGCTGTGCAGTTCCCCCTGCTTCGAGCCTCGCTGAAGCTGTATGCTTCAGTCTTAGTGTCCTTTCATACATCCTTAATCGCAGTATTTCAATTTATTGTACGCTAATTAGATAGACCTGTTGGTTGAGGGAGAAGAATCAACACCCAGTAATTACTTCATTGTAAAACGTAATGAGTTTTGGAACACTGACTTACTGTAAAAATTGCAGCATAATAAATAGAAAGCCGTTTTCCAACTATAAACTAGCAGTGAATTCTGTTAGTGTATTTCTTCATGAAACATGTTTATGTGATAGTCTTCCAATTTTATGGCTGAAGTTTATCACCATAAGGTGCATTTCATGACAGCCAAATAACTACATTCAGTTAGACTTGTCACCATGTGCCTTCAGTATCAAGACACATGCTGATTGTATCAAATACTGTTGACTGTCTTAGTGCTGCAAATAGAAAAGATGATTACACTGTTCTCTTTAGATGTGATGTAATATTATTCACCTCACTAAGAACTGAAGGTCAAGGTTGTCTAAGAACATGGGAAAGATCATCTATTGAAAGCTTCATAATGTGATGGTAATACACTAAGAGACACAGCAGTAGTTTTACATTAATATAGCTGTGAATTCTTATGCAAGAGCCAGCACATGGTTATTTTACAAATAAAGCAAGTGACCCTCTAGTGTATTTATGCAGAAACTAGAATAATTCCAAGAACTTCAATGCTCTCATTTTCTGCATTCATTTCTTCGTATCACAAAGGTAAAGAACTGTTTACACTCTTGAATGAAATTATAGGTATTAATACATTTCAGGTATTAATACATTATCGGTGCATTTATGACAGAATGCCACTATCCTCTCTCTGAGCCTGTGAGAAAACCTGCCCAAATAAATGATAATTACAGAATCTACTGAATTAATTTTAGGCAAAAATCTTGCTTAAAATCATAGGAAAAAGTGGTAAAGCCATTGGCAACAAGATTTATATTGCATGCAGGTAGCAGAAAAGCCTGAACTTTATTCCTGGTGGAAATACTAAATATGAGCATATTTGGTACACTATGTAATTTGAAAGGAGATTTTTATTTTTTCTTTTTTTTTAGAAATACACGTTACAAGTTTGCATTCTACTATGCTACACAAGGCGTGTTTACTGCTCAGATGGGCTGGAGACAAAGGTGTGAATCTGGGCAATCACGTATGCCTGGACCTGTGCAGCTCCTCATGTGGGATCCTTGATGTGACAACAGCTGAAAATACAGAGGCAATAAAATTATTCAGCGAAGAGCCTTAAAGCGCAGGTGAGACTTATTTCTGGCAGGCGACTCTCAGGTAAACGGTGCCCTGCAGGACGAGGGGCACGTGCACGGTCTGCAGTGCAGGATCCCCGCGAGGTCTTGCCCCCTGCCCTGCCGGTGTCCGATTGCCATGGAAACCACCGGCAGGATCCCGATCCCCTGGCTTCGCCCTCTGCCTGAGATATTTAGCTCCTCGCTGCCTTGGTGCCTGCGGCCCCACGACGGCGAGAATCCCCCACGCCAGTCACAGGAGCGACGACGGTGCCAGCGACACCGGGCGGCAGCGGCTTTGAGGCTGCCCTCGCTGCCATGCGGCGAGAGGAAAATTCTGCTTAACTCTGGCTGTTTAAACCAGCTTTAGTGCTGATGTCATAAGCACAAACCTAATCTGCTTTTAAGAGTCGGATGGTTTAATTTAGGACCACATACGAAAGTATTTTGATAGCGGACATGACATTGAATTGCTTCGTGCCAGCAAAGCAAGACAGAAATAAGGTTGTTCAAATGTCTTTTTTTGACATTTTCATCCTTAACATATGTGGGGTTTAACCTCTAACCTAACCTTTAATTTCTCTTATTTAGGACACTCAGTTCATGGGTAACATGATCTCTCTAAATCATCTCAGTCTAAAACATTGATATATATTCTTAACTTCAACCTCATCTTAATGTAATTTAGTTCTGGGAAAACATCTTGAGTATGAGATAATGACAGCTGCTGACATGGTTTTATATCGCAAAATATTGTGTTCTGGGATTAATTTTAATGAGGTTTTCATATTTATTTTATTACTTTAATTTTAATTTTTGCATTTTGGTTAATGAGAGTTGTCCCCTTAAGAACATATTCACAAATAAAAAGAGATCAGTCTACTAAATAATTTTGATAAAATGACACCCATGACACCGCTGAAATTTTGGTGGATGTTTACAAATATCAAATAACACAGCACACTCACCCCAGGTTTTCATTTTAATAAGCAAAGGGAGGAGTGAGGAGGCATTGCATGAGTTTGAAAAAGAGAGAGCGTGAGTGAGGCAGAGAGCCAAGTGAAACTGGAGTCTTGGAGAGGAGTCAGGAGGTTAAGGGGCTGCTAGGGGACTGCCACTGCTTGTGGCAGTCTTTAAGAAACATGCAGACGAGGCACCTAGGGACATGGTTTAGGAGATATGGTGGCGAGGGTTTTATGGATGGANTGGCAGTCTTTAAGAAACATGCAGACGAGGCACCTAGGGACATGGTTTAGGAGATATGGTGGCGAGGGTTTTATGGATGGACTTAATGATCTTGAAGGTCTTTTCCAACCATAATGATTAGATGATTCTATGAACTCGAGCCAAAGACAGAGCTGGGCAACCTGCCCCTGAAGTCACTGAGCGCCGCAGGTGCTCGGCTGTCCCATCCCCGACCCTGTTCCTCATCCCTGCACCATCTCCTGCGATGGGCTCTCAAGTTGCAGTGGAAAGGAAAGGAAAAGAGGCCTCAGAAGCATCCAATATGCTGTGGCAGTCATGATGGGACTGAGGTTCTCTCTCTATCTGCCGAGGGAGTTGTGCTGCATCTGGCTGTGCCCAGGCACTGTGATGTGCTCATTCACTTATTCCATCCTTGGCATCTTGTCAGGAAGATGAGGAAGTGAGCTGGATTTCTCATGCGGATAGAGCAGTAAAGCTGTTCTTTAAATAGCTACGGGGAGGAGTTCAGTTTTGTCATATAGGTAAGCTGTTATATTTAGACATCACTAAAAATACCCTTTTTTTTTTCAATAGCAGAAGTGTTCCACTCAGGATATGTTTGTTCCCAAACAATGCTGAAGAATTCAGATTCTTCTTCTTCTGAAATGTCTGGTGATCAGAACTGGTTTGTTTTGTCTTTTTTAACTGAAAGAAAATGATGACAGGAATAAAATTAAAGAAAAAAAAACCCTAAAGCTAATAATCTGATGCATAATAATCAGCATTTTGTTCTGATTATTTTGTCCTAGCACTCAGTTTTCAAAGAGCCTAGTCAGGCTCTGCAGGCCTCCTTACTGAACATTTATAATATTGTCTCCTAAATTCCTTGTAACTATTCAAATAGAGACTCAAAAAGACAAATTGCCTATCACTCCAAAGTCTTAAAACAAAACAAAAGGCACCATATTGCCACATTAGGGACACATTTGTTGCCTGCTGTTGCTATTATATATGTCATTTCAGTCCTGCAGTTAGCTATAAACTACATCTTTTCTTTTTCCAGAGAGAAATAAGAGATGCCTGAAGGGAAGCAAGAATGGAAAGCATCCTTAAAATGACTGATTTACAATTGGTAAGGAGATACAATATGAAAATTATAGCTTTCTTAGTGTGTCACGTCCTGAGTTTGCACAATGCTCTTTCTTTAAAAACTCCCCCACAGGCCGCGTGCGGGCTCAGAGGACGGCAGGGCACGGAGGCAGCCACGTGCCAGGCTGAGCTCCCCGTTTGCTGTGAGGGGAAGGCAAGAAGTTTCTCTCAGGACCAATCTCATGGGACACCACGGGGTTAGCTTCCTCCATCTACCCCCTTCTGTAACCTACAGCATGCCTCGACATGCCCTTCTGCAGTAGACCTGAAGATAAGAAACACAATGGAGATCCCAAAAATACGAATTGAGAGAAAAAGACCTCCCTGCCATGATTCAAACTAGACAGAGGCTGTTTCAGAAGATGGGAAACCTGTTAACTAAAGATGCCAGTGAATACATGAAAGTCAATGCCTATTTTATGCGGCTATAAAAAACAAATACTCATCTATGGCAAACCAGAATTTTATTTTTTAGGCTTCTAGCATGGAGTTAACATGCCTTACCTCCAGTGGAGCCTCGTTTCTACCCTAAAGGTGTTAAATAGGGTATGTTGCTGCAGCCTCTAAATTGCAGTATTATACTTCAGAGTACAATAATAAAGCCTTTACTCTACCTGCAAGGTAAATATGGAAATATGTACATTTTACAGTGCAAAAAAATGCATGGTTCTTCTTCTTACAGTAAAAAAGGTAATGTCTAGGAGCACTGATGATTCATCTGCATTTTAAGCAAAAGCAATGTTCATCTTGACATGCTCTATAGAGTTTGGTCTAGTTTTGTGGTAGGTTTGCTGCCTGGTTCAAAATTCTTAGTGACTGGGAAACAATCGCCTGGATCTCAGGCAGAAATTGGGCCTGAGCTATTCATTCCTTCAAACCTAAGGCATTTCTGTGAGCATAGAGAAGAAAAGCTTCCTTTCTCTCTTCATTCTCTCTGGGTAGATTGTAAGCAATTTTTAGGAAAGATCTACAATACTACCTGGAGAAAAGAGCTACAGTTGAACTCTTCACTCCAAAAGATGTTCACCATCTCAGTAATTCTCTTCTGGGAAAATAAAATATGCTAATAATATTTTCTGTAAAGGTTAGGGGCTTATTTTAAATGGGGATAGTGTCATCCATTGGGCCCTTCCAATCCAAAGGAAGGAGGTTGTGTTTGGACCATCACATATAGTACCCACCAAAATCCTTATACTCTGTAAATTTGTAACATGTCTTTTCATTACATTTTACATTTTTGCTGCCTGTAATTTACTACAGCATGGCATTCCATATTTTATTTATGTGCTTTGTAAAAAATTACCTCTATTTGTTTTCTGTTTGTTACCTGATCATCTAACTCTATACCTTCCAGTTCTTATATTGCCAGAAATTATAAAGATTCTTTAGCCTATTTCTTCTCTTCCGCTATGCAAGTCCTTCCATTTATTTGACCATCCTGCTATTCTGTACAATGTAGGGGAGGAGTCATGATATGGGAATACGTAGGAAGAAAGGTTGGTGTGGCCATGGACTCCTGTGGCCACAGGAGTCTGATTGCTTGATGGATGAAGACTTGCCTGAGGCCAATCAATATGGGAATATATAGGATGAGTTAACTGCATCAGTATTCTGAATTGAGTTTAGAAGATATGGGAACACAAAGGGTGAGATGTTAATAAGGATCACCTGGAGAAAGCAAAGAGATGTAGGGATATAGAGATCACCTGGGAAGTTGTCATAATCTCCTGGACCCTGGGTTGAGAAGGAGCTGCTCATCCATTTCCCTGTATAAAGAAAATGCAAACAGACAGTATAGCTGCACTGTGGTTTTATATCCTGATATAGTTCTTTGTTCTTTCATGTTCACAGCTTCAGTCTTAATAATTCATCTTATTCTATTTGTCTTTTTGGTTATCGGTAGTCACTGTACTAATATTTAACAAGAAATATGTACATTTACTCCAGGATTGCTTTCCTGAGGGGCAGTAGGTCACTTAGAGACAAACCTTGTGAATGCACAGTCAGTATTCTTTTTTCCAAGTGTCTATTGATTTGTTTATCAATATTGAATTTCGTATGAAGTTTTTTCATTCAGTCACTGAGAACTATAAAATCCTTTCATAACTTTCACAGCCTCCTTTAAACAACCCAAATAAAGTAGTATCATCCACAACTTTATTAATTTAGAATTCACTGCTTTCCAAATAATTTCTGAATAGTTCAGATTAGGAAACTCCCATGTGTAAAACTTCTTCTCCCATGGAACTGCAATTTACTCCTGATCTTTATTAGACAATAATATTTAATTAGTCATTAATACATCATAGGATTTTCCCGATTATCAATATATCATTTTAACAGTTAAAATAGATAGATTTACTAAATTACCCTGTGAGTTTAAAACCTGGCGCTGCTTTAGGGATATGAGGCATCCTAAGGATATGGGGCTAGTTGCACCAGTGTCTCCAAGAAGAAAATTTGGCTTGTATCTGTAAGTGAGCAACTCCATAGAGGTTTAGTAATAAATGACACAGTGATAATCACCCTGGTGTTCACATTTCCACAACACATGCTGGGATTCTTGTTTAAAAGTCTTCCTTGTGGACTTGTTTTGAAAAATAATCCTTTTTGTAGTAACCAAAAAACATAGAACAGGGTGACACTTCAACTGATGTGTCTGCAGCTTTAATTTGTATTTAATAAGCCACTTTTTGTTATGTTTATTAAGTTCAGTTGACTTTTAAAAGAACACCCACTGAGTTTTATGAAAATGTAAATTGTAGGTCTGCTTGGTATAGAATGAATTCTTCAATTACAATGACAATAAAGAGATAGTTATAGTTTTACTAATCAATTAACATACAAGTGTTCTGATTAATACTTGAAATGAAGTGGCTAAAAAATATTTGTTTAGATTGAGAATATAGGGGGGAGACTGAGCCTTGCATTCTAGCAAAGGGTACCTGGATGTACATCTACATGTGAAATAATGCCAGAGAATTCATTTGCTCTAATATTTAGATTAGTTGCCTGAATGAAAGATTGCAGGTCTGCATTTAGGCTCCTCACTTCAGCAATAATCATTTAATCTGTACTAGTTAGTGAACTGTGAACTGGAAATCAGTGCTATTTCTTAAACTATCCATGAGTTTGAGATAAATATCTTCAATTTTCCCATGGGAAAAGTGGGAATGATAGACAGGTAGGACCTATAGGTACTATAACACAATTCTTGGAGACATGTAAATGGAAGCTACAAAAGTAAAATGCCACTAGTCTGAGAAGTAAGTGTGATTTAACAAGTAACACAGGGGACAGAAAATCAAAATATCTGAACTATTTTTCTGGCCTTATTGTTAATCAGGTGTGTGATCTTGGGCAGTGTCAGGTAGGAATTACATGCGAGACCTTCCTAACAGAGTGTTAAACTGCGCTGTTAAATGATCTATGCTCTTCCAACGCTGTATCTAAAGCTATAGCAGAAATTGCATGGTTTATTGAAGTGCTCATAAATGTTTCAATATCTTCAGATATATGTTCACCAATTGACATTTTGAGCTAGTTTATTTTCAGTACATTGCCAAAATGAAACCTCCACTATTTTCCCATGCTTATTTGCTCCTCAGAGCATCTATGTTTGTCTTGTTGTTTTCCTCCAAGGAAGTTTGCCTTGTGTGCTCATTTGAATTTTCTAGCCTTTTAATCTACATTAATTTAAATGGAAAATTCTTTTGATTGTTAGTTCACTGATTTTCCTTGCATTAAAAAAGCCCGAGGTTTTTCCCACTGAAGTCATTGTTCTAACACAGCAAGAAAATTTCAACATCTAGAAATAGTGACTTAAAAGGAATGAATTACTGTGTTCATGAAAATAATACGAGATAGTAGTTCTGACCATAGCTATACTTCTAAGACAGCAGTGTAAAAAGTGCAGCAAATTTAAGGAGTCAGAAAAAATCTAAGAGAGTAGATGGGCAACAGAGAATTAAGAGTCAGGAAGAATACCAATGGAGATTTCAGAGACCTAGAGAGAACCTGGAGGGCAAAACTTCTCTGTAGACTCCGGAGTTGGGAGAGCTACAGTATGTAAGTGGGGAGATTGTGCCAGAGTAAATAATTCTGGAGGACAACAGTAGGAAACAACCAGACAAGCATTTGTTATAACTTCTCCTCATACTAAAATTTTGAAGAAGACAAAGAAAGTTTGACTTGGGCCTTCAGTTTGCCAAGTCTTTCAGACCTTGCACATCTTTTCAGATCATTCAAGTCGTAAAGTCTAGAGAAGTCTGCCTAAGCCTTTCGTGCTCCCTGCCAGTGCTGTGGCATCTTTGCTCAGAGTGTAGTAAAGTAGGAAACAATCAAGTCCAGGGTAGCAGTGGGGGAAGAAAACATTACGGGTGGATAGTGTTTGCTTCCCCAGGAAGTGAATAACAGACTTAGTCGTTCAAGCATTTGGATCTCTGCAAGGGAAAAAGACGCATAGAACTCAAGGTATTCTCAAAGGATGATCCTTATGGTTATTCTTTTTCCCCCTGAGAGCACTTAGCAAAAATAATATTTTCCAAAGCCTCCTGACCTGCTGATGGCCCTTTCTTTCATAGAAATGTCTTGCCATGCAGGACTAAAACCAGCAGAGTTATCGATAGTTCCAGTAGCTGCACTCCAGCTTTCACAGGGCTGGTGTCCAGCAACCTCTCTTCCCCACTGCTCACTCAGAGCTCTCCTGACACAGACAGTTTGACCTACTTTATAACAAAAGCTTCAGTCACAGAGTTTAAAGAAGTCTTGAACATATTAAAAAATGAATGCCAAAGTGGATTTTTTTTTTTTTTTTTTTTTTTACATATTTCAGAAATCATCACTAACCTAAGGAACAGCAGAATTTGCCTTATATGCTTTAGGTACCAACTGAAAGTTCCCATCTACAGACTCCTGCACTTCTTCCTTTTGTGTGACCAAATTAACAAAAAAAAGGACTTTTTTTTTTGTCAGTTTTAAGCTTTTCATGTTTGCTTCTCCTTTTGTCACTCTAACTAATATGAAATCAGAGATGCTTTAAAAAGCTATGAGGAAAAAAGAAAACATTAAAACAGGGGAAACATTAAAAATGGATAATTACCTTTCTGATAGAATGGGCAGAAAGAAAATAAAAAAGGAAGAAGCAAAATTCCAATATTTAAAAAAAAAACATTTTTTCCATTTTGAATAATAGATTTTTTTTTTAATTAAGAAGGCAAAATATTCCTCTGGATTGTTTTGATTTTGAAAAAAAATACACAGTTTTAATTTGTGGAGAAAATGTTGTAGGCAGAATATTCTAAATATAACATAGAAAATTCAAAATAAGCATGTGTGGAGGAAATGATAGTCCAGTAATACACATTTATTTTGTAACAGATACAGCTTTTCACTGAGATTTTATTTAAGATTGAGACTGAATTCTACTATTACGGAAGTCACTAACTGTCATGATATGATGAATATATCCTCTAGTCTGCAACCTCTGGAATATAAAGTGGGAAAAAAATCAATTAGGTATCTAACCACTCTGTTCTGTAGCAGCCTGCATATTTTTGTTGTTTCAGAAGTATCAAATACGTATAGCAGGTGCCATCTTCTGGCAATATAATTTTTTGAAATGAGCACTAATCTTACACAGCTTAAGTGCAATATACTATAATGAACTTTTTACAAAATATTTTTGAATGCTGCTTAGCATGAGATAAAAATGATGCATTCTTGTAGTCTAATGGAAAGCAGTAACAGTTAGAAATGTTAGGCAAATGTTTTGCTTTTCACTTGACAGTTTCTGGTAGACTTATAATAAAGTAACTCTAAAACTTAAATCACATAAATGCAACTTTAAAATTTTTATTTAACACTGATATCTCAGTACACAGACATGATAAAATTTGCAGGTGTGGGTTGAATTTTTTCTTTGACCAACCAGTACAAGTGGAAAAAGAGGGCCAGCTTTTGGACTCAGAAAGGTGTTGGAAACTTGCCTTCAAATTATTTTGTAATTACATAAAAAAGAAACACAAGTCACAAAATGTAATGATTTTAGAGAGAGAGAGATGTCATATGTAGCACAAAAATCTAGTACAGAAGCAGTACAGAATGGAAGTGGGTAAATTATAAATTGGTTTTAACTAATTTGGGTATAGTTAGAATATTTCATTGCATTTCCCAAACAATTATTTCATTCCTGTAGTTTCTTCTGTAAAGGGATCCTAGGATGAAGGAGCAGATGATCCCCAAAAGGTGATGCTGAAATGTGCTCATAGGACACTCAGCCTCTGCAGTGGTCCGGTCTGGAAAAGGAGCTCTTCACTGTGGCCTGGCACCGTAGCAGCAGAGTACTGAAGCTGGAAAAGGAGACAGGAAAGCAGCTTCCTTCAGCTGAAACTGAGACCAGCATGAGTGTCTGGTTATGAAAGCTGTCAGCTCTGACAGATGTATGCCCTTACCCCCTAAATAGTCTCTATCACAGACCAGCAAGAAGCCTTGGGGCTTCCCTGGCACCTCAGAGAACGGTGGAAGTGAAAACAGCTGGCCCAAAGTTCGGCATGAAAAGCCAGGGGGCTTAGAAGACACCTGGTCACTGGGGAGGATCCCTAGGACATGGGAAAGACTTTGGTACCTCTAAGAGATTGACAAGGTTTTAGCAGCTGTACCCTGATTACAGCCCTGTGGCTGCAACCCCCAGAGCTGACGGCTCTCGGCCTTGTAACCTCTTGTGCCCCTGAGGAAGCTGTGCTTGTGGGAACCTGGCTTGTAAGAAATGCTCAACCAGGAGAGTCTCCGAAGCATAGCAGGAGACCCCTGTTCTTGCATAGAGAAATTAAATCCGTGAGTGGACCAGCATGAAACGTACGCTTCAGGATCCATGTAAGACTATGTGCTCATGCTTGCTGTGAGCAGGAGCCTGTGTCTCTACCAGCTGTGGTAAGTGATATTATTTATATTCTATTTTAGTAAGAAACCCAGCAATGTGCTTGTTTTTCAAAGTTATATCCTTGGTGATGATCTGTGACATTCCTGAGTGCTCAGCCCTGCTTTACAGGGGGTTCTCTTGTCTGATTTTCACGTGATGCTGCTGGGTGTTTTTGGCCTGTCCTGCTGATGCAGCTGCACGGGGAGCAGCGGCTGCAGCTGGGGCTCAGCTTCCCACTGTTGTTTGCGTGGGAGCTGCAGGTCGGGCCTGGCTGGCACCGCGTGTCCGGGGGGCTTTAGGAGGGTGCAATTCTTCCACATGATCTTTCTGGAGAAAGGGGTGCGGGGAAGCCCTGACGCTGTGGAAGCGGCTTCTTGGCACAGCGCGACGCTGTTTGGCAGGGCGAGCCCGGCGCTTGCCTGCCTTCTGGCTGCTCCGCTGCTGGGAACAAGGGCTCTTCCCCGTTTGTTTCTTGTCCGCCTGATCCAGCGTTCCCTTATAATTTCTCTTTCCCTTTTGAAATAGTTATTGCTGAGCCCCTAATTCCAAACGAGAAATAAATTAAAGACTCGGAAACTGCTTTCCCTGATACAGGGAATGTATAAACTGCCCATGTTTTTCCTCCTGGAGGATTTATCTTGGGAAACTGGAGTGTGGCTGTTGTGATTGTGTGAAACTCCTGAAAGTGCTGGTGATTTGCATTAATTAAGCATGCAGATATGAGACATCAACACTAAATTGGCCTCAGCAAAAACA
The DNA here is from genome assembly GCA_013389825.1 of Crypturellus undulatus. Lineage (NCBI taxonomy): Eukaryota > Metazoa > Chordata > Aves > Tinamiformes > Tinamidae > Crypturellus > Crypturellus undulatus. Next base: position 320,215 of record VWPW01006111.1, read on the forward strand.
GTTTTCCTCCCATGCTCACAAGTGGTGCAGGGGCCTGGAAGGGATCTAATTCACCCTGAGAACACAGCGGGTCCCACTGGGCTGCTCTTGCTATTAGTAATTTTGACACTTGGAAGATTTTGTGTTTAATACAGTTGTGGGTTACTTCATTTCTGCTTTCTTTAATGACACTTGCAGCAAAACAAACTCTAGCGTGGCTGATGTGGAAATATGGAAAATATGGGAAAAAAATAGGGTAGTAGTAAGCAGTCATATTACCTTCAACGTGCAGAGTGTGGTGGGGGTGAAAATTGATTTTGTGGCTTATAAGAGGTATCAAACTAGAGAAAAGTATTTCTAGGTAACATGCAAGAATCCAGTCTGCATTCCTTACTTTCAGGAAAGGAACATATTAGTAGGGCTTAAGAAATTAGTGTGAAAGGTCTGTTTTCAGCCATAGTAGAAAATGTGTGAATTTTTTTTTCCCTGATAGGTCTTAGACTCTCCCCCTGCTCCAGAGTTTGTGGTGTACTTCCCCACAGCTGCCCCATATTGACCCAGAGGCCATTTTTTTGGCGTTATGTGTCTTATCTCCCACTTGTGCTGGACATGCTGTTCTATGGTTGTGCAGGGGCTGCACCAAATCTTGATCTTTCATCAGCTTCTGTGGGGGTTGCTACTTCCAGATTGCTCGTGGGCCCTTCCACTATCTCTTGCAGTGTAAATCAATCTTAATGACTGAGTGGTATTTCATCAGTAGCTTAACTTTTTGACTAATGCATTTTCTCTGGAGATCCATTTTGACAACTCTTTATTTATTCAGCTGATCTTTGCACTTGCCTGCCTTCCTGTTGATATTCGTTATGTGAGGGCATGGTTACAGGACAGAGCTGCACATTGTTGCTCTGATCAATGCCTTACCTGCAGATTGCTGCAAGCTTTACACGTTGCTTTATTTTTGATAAGTTGCACATTGATGTGGTATTTTATCTCTTCTGAGTGGAAGTCTTGGAACCCCAACAGAAGGCAAAATTCCACCTTATTTTGAGTTCAGAACTCTTCCCCTGTGTTTTCCCTGTGCATTTGTTCATTAAGGAAAATGTTTCAGATGCTATCTTGGTTCCATTTTCATCATTTTAATTCTAAATAATATGAAGGAAAAATTCTACATTTAACACACATTGCAAATGCAAACAAACATTCCATGATGTTTATTTGACTGTATTATTCAACACTACAAATAAAAGGGCTAGGAGTTTTTGCAAACTTTGCTGTTTCAGAGGTTGATTTTTTCAGAGGTATATTGTGGTAAAAAAAGAAGGAAGGTCCAGGTACTGTAGGAATGGATGGGATGGACTGTAGGTTGTGTGAATAGTGAGTTGATTTATCTTGGCGCTGTGGCTCCTTAGATGGAAAGGGCCTGGTAATAGAAATTTGGGGACAGAGCTGTTCTGAATATGATTGGTGGTTTTGAAAGGTTGCTGTGAAAGGGGAGGAAAGGCTCCTGCTGATGCGTTGCTCGAAGACCTGGCTCGCCAAGTGGAGCTTTGATGCTGTGGACAGGCAGTGAAGGAGATGGGTGCTAGGTGTCACATCCTGATGTAGGATGGGTAATAAAGAGAGGAGAAGGAACACTGCTGGGAAAGAGTGAAGGAGATAAGCTACTATTTCCATAGCACAGCTGTTGTTATGTTGAGAATTTAAGAAATGCAATTGGATATTAAGGACAGTGAGTGCCATTGGCATAGGAAATGCTTGGGAAAAGTCTGATAGCAGGTAAATAGGAAGAGGACAAGATGACAAAAGGCTTAGTGCTCCTAACCAGGCTTGTCATTGCCAGAGAACTTGGGGGATTGTAGGTTGTTTTAATTGTTAATACTCTCTTGCTGTCCTTGTCCTGAGAAGGAACTGTAGTCAGCATGCATGGGACTTCTGCAGTTTAGGGGCTACTATAGCTAATCCTTCATATTAGGGGTCAACAGCACTTTGCATTTTAGCAGGCACGTAAGGGGACCTGTAACATCTGCATACAGCATAGCTGAAATTGCTAATAAACGAGTTGCGGAGGCAACCCTCCATCGGCCTCGATAGGCCTGAGGGTAAACAGGCATTTAAAAAGGCATTTTAGGAGTAATAAAATCATCAGAATCTCATAGATTATTGAAAGTCTGAGAGGTTCCAAAGAAACAATTTTAATATGCTTTATATTTCCCCTAAACTTTAACAATATTTTTGTGACGTATTATTGAAAGGAGGTAGAATTTTTCCGAGTTATGCATTTGGAAGGAAAGCATGGTCCTTGTTTAGGACATCTCCTGCAGTATTTTAGAGTTACTGCTGTCCCTACTTCTTAGGGACATTTCTCTCCCATTTCTGTCACTACCATTTAGGTGTCTGTTCTCAAGGTCTGTCTAAACAGCCAGTAGAAGGCACACCAAGTCAAACTGTAAGTTATCTTGACGTGTTTTCTTCTGTATATCTACTGAGCGGGAGCAGGGTGGGGTAAAGGATGATTTGGAGATCTTCCAAACCCGCCTGGATGCGACCCTGTGCCATGTGCTCTAGGTGCCCCTGCTTGAGCAGGGATGTTGGACTGGATGATCTCCAGAGATTCCTTCCAACCTCAACCATTCTGTGATTCTGCAGATACCAGTAGTCCTGACACAGACTGGGATTTCTTAAGTTAATCAACTGTGTTATAGTTTGTCAAAACTGCAAGATCTGTGAATTTGCTAGGATTGCCCCGCAGCAGAGACATGTTTGACAACTACTGCAAGAGTCAGACAGCAGTCTGGTATTCCAGGAGTTAAGTGTAGTCATATTTGCATTTTTTTGTTTTTTTTACAACTTTTTGAACTGATAGTGTTTGGAGAGAAAAATCTTCATGCTATCAAAAAATCGGTGCCTGTTAAGAGTAGGCTTAAGTGGTAGTGCAGGCATGAGATTCCTCAGTGAGGAAAGAGATGACAACTGCAGTTTAGGACAGGCATATCTTAAGAGATGCAGGCTACTCTGTTTATTATTGTCTAGTAGTGTGTAAAGGCAGTTAAGCTGTATGAAAGGAGCATGACCATGGACTCAAGTTTCTGTTGGCTACACTGGGAAAACAGCTATGCATAAATCTGGAGGCTTATAGAGACCCCTGTTTCTGTTTAACCTAACTCCCACTGCTTGGATCACAGCTCATCCTATCACAGCCGATTTGGAACATGTCTCTAGGCAGTGTCCTTAGCTGGAACATACTTCGTTACTTGTGCAGAAGGTACCAAAAATATAAGTTCTGGTCTGGAGCCATCTGGTCTAAATTCTGCTTCTTCCAGAAACCTTGCTGTGATGACCCCACAGTCTTTGAATTATCTGGTACTCTAAAAGGGAGTTTAACACTGTGCCCAGTGACCCATAATGAACCTTTTAAAAAATATGCAGTTGAAAACTTGATGTTGAGCTGCACTGTGTGTTACGGCCTTGCCAGTGTCGCAGTGTGCCAGGCCATTTTTTAAAATTAATAGACTATATTTTTTAAAAAATTGGAAAGTGTGTACACTCATAGCCATCACCATGGCAAATCTGCGCAAAAGGGAGGCTGGCTTGCTATGTCTCTGGATTTTAAACTAGAAGTATTCTTTAAAGATGTGTTCTTCATGTGCTTTAATCCATTTTGGACTCATGGAATTTCTGAGATGGCAGTGCAGCTTCTTAACTCTTTAGTGAGATATAATAAAATCTTTACGCTGAGGCAACCTTCTTGCTTAATATAAGCAAGGTGGGAGAGACTCCATTATGTATTAAATCTATCTTTGTCTCTGTGGAAACATTCATTTTAAAGTAGCTTTTTAATCATGGCTGCAGCCTGCAGGGGAAAAGGAAGATGCCCAGAGCTGAATGATGCATGTCCAGCTACCAAAGGGAATGCTTTATTAACTTGATTTACATATGACTGCTTGTTTAAAATTATAATGTCACCATACAGGTGGCGTTTTAGGAAGGTGAAGGCCCCCAGGTTAAGGCCTCCCATAGTTCAAGGGGTAAATGAACAGAGTTTAAAAATAGATTTTTACAAAAGCACATGTCAAAATAAGGGCAGTCCCAGGCCTGATCACTGTATGTCTCTGTAAATCATCCTCTGGCCTTTGGCTACCTATCCGACTTGGAATTTGTTTGCCTGAGTATTCTTTACTGGTCTATTTTGAGGGAGCCTTGGCAGTTTTATGCTCAAACAATGCATGTCAGCGGGGAACCCTGAACTCCTCATTTAGAGGAGCAGCGTCCAATGGTGGGTCAAAATAACAGAGCCTGCTGGGCTGAAATCCTCTTCACTGAACAAATAATTCTGTGAGCGCAGAAATGAGAATACTGTGAACACAGTCAGAGCGTGGCTTTGGACTATGGCTCCTGTTGGACTCGGTAGTGTCTAAACCAAGATAAACTTAAAATGTTTTTCATTTTCAGATCATTGGTAATGCCATTCTTCCATGCAGATTCTCTGGTGTTAATAAAGAAGAAACTTGTGCTCCATCTGTCCCTTCAGAAGTAGGATATTCCTGTGCCTGGCTACCTATTTTCTTGAAGCTTGCAGGAATGTAACATCCTCTGTTTCTCCATTGAACAAGGCTGAAGTCAATAAAGGCTAATAGTTATTGGCGGGACAGACAGCTCTCAGTCAGCAAGGTAATAAAAATGGGTAATACATTGGGAAAAGGCACAACTCCCTTGCAATTGCAGTGTCTATCTCACATTCCCGTGGGCCAGACAACAGGGCACAACCACCACCTTAGGTCATGGTTCTCTATGTATCTACGACAGGGGAGACACTTGTCTCGCGTGGCGATTGCCTTCTAATTCCTTGCTGCAGCACTTCTGCGCTCCTTTTTGTGAATGGCACGTGGGGCTGAGAGGAACTTAGGTTTTGGGTGGGAGAGTAGAAACCAGGTAACAAGAAGCACGAGGAGATCTGCATTCACAATCTTGGAAAATCAGGAAATCCTAAATTTAGGAGATCAGGTCAATGATTACTCTGACCACATTGCAGCATTCCCCTGATATAACTCTGCCATATTTGCTCACGAAGAGGTGTGGAACACGCAGAATCCCAAACCACTAGCAATCCTCAGTGGTCTGTTCCCCACTTCCTTTAAAAAAGCCCAGCTCTTAACCTGAATAACGAAGAATCCAAATTTAACAACCTCTGTTTTAGCTATTTCTTTAAATGGTTGCTCCATTAAGTGTTTATGCACAGGTCAGTTCAGCCAGTATTTTGAGCTAATGGGACAAAGGGGTCATGCTGCAGCGTTTGCAGCCGTATCTCCTTGACTTTCAGCCCTGTGTATGTCAGGGGAGGCATTTTGCTGGTCTGGAGCAGGCATGCATCTCTAGTGATGGTTTGGGAATGCCTCGGGGAAAACTATCACGTGCTATCACGTTATCTTGTGATAACTGTGCAATTAAATGAGCCACCACTATGCCAAACTCTCATTTTTCTCCAAGCACCCCACAAATACACTGCATTCACTGTCTGTGCTGTGGTCTGGTAGCTTTTTAGTATATCTTAATATCTCTTTGTGTTTGGAAATCTACAGAACTGCCTAAGCTTTGAAAATATGGAGCATACCAGTTACTGTTCTTCTGTTATTAAACTTTAATTTGAGTGTTAAAGCAGTGTTTCAAGAACGATGATACTCTGGTTAGACTGTATCCTGTATTGTGTTTATCCTTGCCTGTGGCTGCAGGCATGCAGTCCTTATTCCATGGCAGTTATGGCAAGGGGCACTATTTACTTGTTTTCAACTATGCCCCAAAATATACACAGAATGTTTACGTAGAGCAATAAATTTCAACATGGAGTGAATATTCTGCCTAAAGAACGATCAACTTGGGGTTCTCTGGCAGACAGGGCATTTAAAAAAAAAAAATAGTATACCAAACACAGCTTGGGAAACGGGGAAGCAAGTTAAAGACACCTGAAATTCATTATCTCTTCTGTATTACAATGAGCATAGCAGCCATTTGCTAGAGAAGTTGCGTCAGTAATGCCGAAAAAGACACTCACTAAAATCCCCAGTCTACATCCGGCCTAAATTTAGTTTACCTAAAGATACTGCTTTGGCTTGGAAACACAAGTAGGTTTAAATATGGGTAGCAACTCTGCAGACTTCATGTAAATCATTATGGAACCAGATCACAGTCTTTAAGTACTAGAGCTCCTCTCCTGGCTGCTGGAGTAGGTGGGGGTAGGGGGGGAGCAGAACTAAAAAAAACAACAACAATAATAAAAAAAAAATAATAATAAAAAAAAAACCCACACAGAATTAAGAATTGCTTGGGGAAAATGTTCCCTGTGGCCTAAGGACAGTGTTCTATTACAGTCAGATACCATTAAAGGTTTAATAAAACAGAGATATGGGTGGTGGTACATTTATAGTGGAAAGTTTAATTCTGACCTTTTGTATTTAGGCAATATTTTTCCAAGGCCAGGAATTAAATATAGGAGCGAGACACTTCTCAATGTGACATAAGTATCCTTCTTCCCCTGAAGAAATAAATGTGAATGATGAAAGCAGGAATGTGGAAATAAAAGTGTTATTTCCACACTTACAATGCCATCTAGCACTTGTTATCAAACTTGTGAAAATAACAAGATTTACTGTAATAGTTTACACTTGGCTAGTGAGGTATAAAATATCTTTATCTTGTAGCCATATAAACTATGGTTAAACTATGCAGAAGATGATACATATGGAGTAGTTTTTGTAGAATGCTTATGAATTTAAAAAGCATTAGGCATACAAGAAATAAGAACAGAACATCTTTTTCAGTATGTATGTGGAACGGAATGAAAGTGAAGAGAATTAAACTAGTTAGGGCAATTCAGCTTGTGGACAATTTTGGTCTAAAACGGAGGTTGAACTAGACTGAAGCTCTCCTAAGCCTTTATTTATCCTCCAGCATTCTCACATAATAGAATTGGGACCCTAGAAGTGTGAATGGTAAAATAACATCCAATTAGTCTGTCTATTTACATTTGCAACAAAATCAACAAATATCCCAAATGTTTGGTTTAAATGTGTTTTGTTTTTCTCAGCATCATTTTGTTTATGCTTGTTTATTTACATTAAATAGCAAAGGTTTCAAGGCTTATTTTGTTTTATCCTTTATGGAGGACATTTGGATCACACCGAGATCTGAAGTGAGAGTATTCAGCATTCTCTTTTAGACAGGTATGTTGAAATTTCCCTTACAGATTTGGCAATTAGTGGTACAAAGATGAAGACACAAACCAAAGAGCTGAAATGGGCCTGAGCTGAAAAAGCATCGCAATTGAATTACCCTTCTGCCATTGCCCTGCTGTGCTAAACCCTACACGCTTACGAGATCTATCTTTCAAATGGAAAATCAAATGGAAAAACCTCAGTGCTCTGCTTTTGTTTTATACATCATGAAATATTGAACAAAAAGGAGGTCATAAGCCTTTTTGTTGACTTTATAGGTCTCCCGAGACTTCTTCAAGCTCTCTTCTTGATTGATGCTGTACATCTGGAAAGAGAGGCAGCCAGAGACAAGATGGCAGGTGTAAGCTGCTCTTGGAGATGTAATTCATTTTCCTGCCCAGCATGCAAGAAAAATTCTTCCTCTTTTTTTTGTTTTTGTTTTAAGCAGAATGATAAGGAAACTTGCTGAGCCATATCCTGGCCCCCAGAAGCCAATTTCATTTTCATTTTTTTCTGTAGATTTCAGCATGGCCAGGGTTTCTTGTTATAAATTGAAATGCACAACTTTTTTTTTTTTTTTTACTGGAATGTATTGTTAGATGGAAAAAAAAAATCTGTGGTAGTTATCAAGGGAAAAAAAAATGCACACACTCTCTGAGAGGAACTACATTTTATTTATTGCAATGATTGCACGTGTATAAAGACGAAAGCCTTCATTCATGAAGCTTTAAAAAATAGCATAGGTTAAGGCATAGGGTACAATTTATTTAAAAATATCCATGTATAAAGCAATGGCAACCAAAGTACTTAAAAATTAATCACAATAATCTTGCGAGAAATATAGTTTAAAGTTAGAATTCTTTGTAGCAAGGCTACTAAAATCAATTTTATTAATCGGATTCTTTTCTACAGATTACCACCAGATGGCAGTATAGGAGAGAAAAAGAAAATATTTTCGCAAGACTCATGCGTGGAAAGATACAATAACCATTTTTATTTGGGGGAAGGGGGGTGACTTGTACATTGCTAAATTATCAGCTTGGTCTTTTACTTCCACCTCGTTGTTACCAATAGGCTTACATCATTCTATATGAGTAAATTATCTACGTTTCTGCTCAATCAATTATTAATTTTACTACTCTTGAAACTTCTTTGGGAGGTGAAAAAATGTCTTGAGATCTGCATGGGGCGCACTCTGACCTTCCTCAGAAGGGCCATTAAGGTTTTCAGGAGAGCAACTATTTCACTTTCCTTGGCCAATGCGTGGCGTAGCACTAAGCAATTCTGCAGTAGTTGTATCTCTAGGTCCAGTTCTCATCTCGGGTTCTTTTAAACCCTGTGTTAGTGCGTGCTGCCAGCAATGCACCTCTCTGAATTGCCCCTGCCTACAGGGAAGAACATGAAGGTGCTACGCTACCAGGCTCCCTCGTAGTTTTAAGCAAGCATTTGGATAAAGGAGCGTCCTCCCTTCCTGTGAAACTTTCCTGTTCAAGGGAGGTGGGTGCTCCAGCACATCAGTGTCTCCCATCCCACCTGCTTTGCCCCTGCTTTGCGGCAATGTCAGCGTGGTGATCCCAGTGCTCCTTGTTCTATTAAGCTGCTTGGTGCTCTGCAGACCTGGTGGAAGGTGATTCAAGCCTTTCTGGCTGGTCTGAGATCTGTAAGCCTTGTTTCACTGATGATGTGCTCAAATTCCCTGAGAAACAAAGCAGATATCTAAGACGCTAACACCATGGAGATGTTGTTAAAAGTTGTAATCAAAAAGAAATTTCTATATTAGGAGAATTTACCTAGAAACCAAAAGACAGCACCAAAGCATATGCATCTCCTGTATTTTATTAGACTATTAAGTGTATTATTGAAGTATGCAAATCGTGGCTATTATGAAGGAATTAAAAGGAGCAGCCAAAAGAGTAAGAAGTTTGCAGGTGGCATGCTGATTGCTTCAAGATACTGTACCAGAGACTAAAAGCAAACATTTACTGCTTATCAAGAAAGACTTTAAAAGGACCACACGCACACAGAAAGCTGGCATGGCTAAACAGGAACGTTTATTAGGAATGAAAGACTGTCTTCAAAAAGTGGAAATGTTGCTCAAATGAGGAAAAGAGAAAAGAACATAAACTCTTCCACATTAAATATAAGCTCTTTATAAAGTGCGCCAAAAATATTTTGAGCAATAACTTCTTATAAGCATAAGAGTGAATAATAAAACTTTCTCTAAACACATCAGAAGCCTTAAATGTGCCAGGCAGTTTATAGGCATGCTATAATGTTTGGGATATAAAAGGAACATTTAAAGAAGATAAGCCCAGAGCAGAAAAGCTAAATGAATTTTTCACGTTTATGTTCACCCTGGACAAGCTTAGGCAGGCTTCCACAACAGAACCTTATTTATGGGGCCAAGTCAAAGAAATCATCTTAAATGGAAGTGTCAGAGAAGAAATTTCAGATTAGATAGAACCAAATGGTAACAAATCACCTAGATTAGATCAGATTCTCAAAACACTTCTAAAGGAAGTCTGATATATGTGACAAATTATTAACTATGATGTAACTCAGCTCTTAGATCTGCCCAGGCTTCAAAGGAATGGAATGTGGCAAATGTGGCATTGCTTTTTCCCTTTTCCTTTTTTATTTTTTATTTTTAATGCAAAGGGATCTAGGGAACTACAGGACAATAAACCTGATCTCTGCACTGGGCAAACTGATAGCAACTATAATGAAAACCTGCCAGATTTGTAGTTAACCATGATATAAGACAGGGGAGCTAATAAAGCTTTTCTAATGGAGGGTACGTGGCAGAAATGATCAGACTTTTTTTTTTTAAAAGAATCAACATGCACATGAATGAGAATGCAGCTGTAAAAGCCATACAGAGTGTACAAACTAGACCAGAGTGTTCTCTCAGTGCTCAGCAATACAGCAATAAATGTCAGAAGAATTTCAGTGTCAAACAGAAAGTAATATATTAAGTCTTTCCCACCCTCCATGGGTAAGTCTGAGTATAGTTCTCAAAAAGTTCTAACTACAGAAGGAGATATCAGTTACTGAGCAGTTACTGTATTCAAATGTCAGACTAATATTCAGTAATGGAAAGCCAATAAAGAAGATATTAGGAGAAAGAAATGGAGAGTAATGCAGAAAAGAGCCTGATGCAATTTATAAATCCAGACTTGCAAACTTGACCTACATTTTGAAGACTGTCTATTGTTCTGGCAAGACTTGGAAAAGGATATTGCATAGGTAGAAATAATAGCTATATATGTGACCAAAGATAAGGAATGGTTTTCTCAGAAAAAAAAAAATTAATAACTAGAGATGATATAGCTTGGATAAGAAATAATTTGTAGGATATGATATGACAGAGATTATAAAATCATTAGTAACATGGAAAGAATTAATATGGGATGATTCTTTCCTTTCTCTCACAATATAAGGGCTAGGTTGTCTAAAATGACATTTGCAGATGGTAGGCTCAAAATCAAGAGAAGACAAAACTTTTTCACACAGTGGTAATTAAACAGTGGAGTTTGTTGCCATGGGGTAATCTAGACTTATGAAGCTTAAAAAGTATTAGGAAAAAGTCTTAGAAGAATTTACTCAAGAGTTATTAGTGGTTATGAAGTGCAAAGACAATCACACGTGGGCTCAGAAGGCAGTGAAGTAGGGACTGCTAGTACCCCAGAGGATTATGCCGAGGAGCATCACAGTGTTCTTACCAAAAACCTCTTCCTTAAATTCTTTTCTTTCCCTCCCCTAAGTAGCTTGGACATTGGACATTATCAAAGACAAGATCCATTGCTAGGAGAACCTTTAATATCATCCAAGAGTGGCGTTCTTATGTGCAGTGTTGTGACCCATTTTGCAAGACACTCTATAAGCACAAAGAAAGATACTTTTTCTCCCATGGAGTGAAATCTAATCTATGTATTCATGATACAAAAATGCATTTATTTTGCTGGTACTTGTCAAGGAACAGGAGCTGCTGTCCCAGCAGCAACTTCCACTCTGCTGAGATTTAAGAAAGGCAGAAGAGACATTAGATACACAGCTGAACTCTACCTCAGTCAGATGTTAGCTAGATGGAGTGTTTACCATTTATGCCAGGCACAAGGCCCCGGATGCTGCAGAGGCCGGCAGCTGCACGAGGAACCTGTGTCTGTGTGTGCACCTCTCACGAGAGGCTGGTGAAAGCACCTCAGTCTGTCTGGAGGTACCGTTCAATTGTTCCATACGCAGCAGACAGAGGTAGGTCCTGCCCCATGATTTCTCCCAACCTAAGGTGGGATGGGAAAAAGGCCCAAGCTATGATTCATCAGTTTCTGATGGTACCTGTCTCTTTGTACAGCAGTTCCACTAGAGACAAGGAGCTTTCAAGTCTTTTTAGCATTATAGCTCTGTTGTCTTTGTGATATAGTTGCTTGAGTTAAAGCTATACTATTTCTATGCATTTTTATGTAGATGCTCTTGTTCAAGATCGCTGGAGAGGAGCAAGGTAGATAAATTAACTCTACAGTGAAAACAACTTCTATAACATAGCTGTCAGTCTGCTAAGAGCAAATCTCTGTGTAACATTGATTATTTAAAATATTAAGCATCTGTTGAAGTCAAATGCTATCAGCTGCAACCTTCAAGGTTATTTAATTAAGATATATATGTGTGTGCAATCAGTGCAGGAGGTGATGAATCTCTGCCCAGTCCAGAAACCATTTTAGACTAGTTCAGGACTGTACACAAGCAAAGTCCAAAAGCTTACTTGTATTTTTATTTTTTTTCTTAGCAGTTGAGGGTAAGGTAAGGAAAGTAATTGCTGAGAGCCTTAGATAATTGAGAACTTAAGGTACGATACTAGAAATAAGAGTAGGATAGTATATGAACTGGCTTACATCTGACACAGAGAGGTTGTCTGGTTTGTTAATGGCATAATACAGCAGTCAGCCTTTTAACATGTGAATCAAATTGAAATCTGTGTAGAATGGGAAATACAAGTGTGCTAGTATCATATCCTCTGGTGGTGGGGCAGGAGGAAATTTCTAAGGTCATGCTATGCTGATACCAGGCATTTTAATATACTTATAAGGTTTAAAATATTTATAACAATACTTTTGATAACTATAATGACATTTTCCATGAAAAAATATATATAACACTTAACTCAAAAATGATAAATATCAATAGTATTGTGGGATACCATTATAACTTAAAATGAATATATACATTAGATAGTTTTTAGTGGAGAAAGGGGTCTTTTTGACTAATAGTCACCTCTCCTTTCTCTTACTCCTGCTATGTGAAAGATATTGTGGATATGAAATAGAAATCTACCATTAAAACGTCTGGCCTTTTTGAGTGATCACTTGTTTAACTTCTGTCATGCAAGCATAATATCCCATATATATATATATATATATTCCATGCTTGCTTAAAACTTTAATGGGATCTTCAGAGAGATGAATGCAAAAACAAAAAAAGAACATGTCTGACTTACTGACTAGACTTTGTCTAGAAACCAACATGGAGTTTGATAGGGTGTTCATATTAATAGTTGAACTATGTTATTTCAAGCTGTAGCATATATACCTCACCAAATAAGGGGCCAGCCAACTTGATGTAAAAGAATAACCTGCCTCTGAGCAGAACTTATTAGCTTGGGCACAGTTCCACGTCAGCAAGTCCAAACAGTTTTTTGGGTTGAATGTATCTTCCATTTGCAGCTTAGAAAATGAGCTAAGCTATTCCACAACTGTCTCCACCTGACTACAGACATGCCTTCATAGTATGGCTTGGACCATGGCCCTTTCCCAGCTTGCTGACACAAGTTGGCTGTCACCTACTTAGTAGATCGTGGGGAGCAGCCACAGCAAGCTGAAATCAGTATCTGTATTGATATGAAAATCATTAGAAGGCCATTGATAGCCCCCAAGAACATGTAACACATATTCTGGATTTTGCGGGTTTCTTAAAGAGTGTTTCGTGAAAGTACATGGCTTTCTTTGCTTGCTTACTTTCTTAAAAAAAAAAACAAGGATTGCTTGGGGAGAAAAAAAAAGAAGAGAGACTGCTGTTAAAATTGAAAACAGAGGAAAGGTAGAAATTCTCAGAGGAGTCATTTTCTCTGTATAACAAATAATCTCCAGTGAAACACAGCCTCTGCTAGGATAAAGTTTAGGAACTCTTCTCTGAAAAACACATCTTCACCTGTGGAGCACCTCTAGTCCAAAAAGAGATGGAACATCCTGGTCAGCAGTCAGTGTGTAGGGCCCCTACCCTGGTGAGGGGCTGTGTTGCACTGAATAATCACTGCGATCCCAGCAGACTTTAGATGGACTATCCATAATCCTCTGTCTTACGGTGTGTTTTCTTCAGGATCTTCTGCCCTAACCTTTCTTTTGAAAAGCCAAAGCAGTTTGGATTGGACATCGCAAATGTAGCATTATGGGGACATATCTCAATTCAGCATTATGGGGACATTTGTAATACGTGATTGCATACGACGGAGACTGTTGATGTTAGTCCAGAGCTAAGGAGGCTACTTACACAGGAGAAACATCGGAAAGTTGCACCTTCACTGCAAGTTCAGCAGCCAAAAAGATACCCCTCACAGAAACAGGAAAAGAGAAGTGCGGGTAGGGAAGAAACAGTTTATTGAACACACTGATTATGGTGTTGTATTGTGTATTTTGGTGTTGTAAAAGGAAAAACGTCTTTTTTAATGCCACATGAACATTAATATCGATGGCCTTACAAGAGTAAATCTAAGTTTCTCTAGGGAGAACAGCACAAACACTTCTTTGCCATTTAAAGCTGAGGTTCGTGTGAAGGATTGTGATGTAAGGCTTCACTTTTTATACCATGATTGTTCAATAGACCAAACATTTTTGGCAATGTGCCTGCTTACATGAGTGTGTCAATACTGTATTGCTTATGTTATGTAACTGGGTACTGCAGCAGACCCAATGAAGCAGTAAGACTGAAATGTTCCAGAAGACCAACTGGGATTTCCCCTGCTGCTATTGTCACAACATAACTGCTATTTTTAATGTAACTAGTAAAAACAAAAGCACTTTTCTTTTTCTAAGCTTAATGCCTGCTACTCGAAAAGAGAATTCAGGCTATGCTACTGGGATTTTAAACATGCCACCTCTTAAACATGCTACTTCCAAGCCCAATGGGGAAAGCTAGTAAGCCATGTCTGCGTAAGGCAGTGTTGTGATGTCTGATGATGGGGAGAAGTACTTGGCGGTTGTGTGAAGATGGTACTGGGTTTGTATAACTCAGAAATGAGTTTAGCCAACAAACTTAAGGGAATGCATCATAAAATGATGGAGAGGAGAGAGTGATGTAACGGGTTATTATAAGAGGGCTGGGAACCAGGACGCCTTGGTTTCCATTTGGTTTCTGGTGTTGTCCAGCTTGCACATTGAGTGCCTACTTCTGTCAGGTACTGAACTTCTTCCAACCTAGGCTCTTGTCTGTTCATAATCTTGCTCTGTGGCCTTCACCTGCTTCAGCCATTAACTTTGACTATATGTAGTCAAATTTTGCTGATTTGAAAACTAACAATTATGCTGACCTGATTTTTGCCAGGTTTAAAGCATTGTATATACTCTCACACGAGGTCTTAAAGTCATTTTTTTGAGAATGCGGTTCCAAGAAGATATATTGTCATAATACTTTTCTTGAGTGGTAATTGCATGCTGTCGTGTGGACCTCTACAATAATATAAACCCTATGACACATATCTGCAGAGTGTATATTCAGGATAAATATACAAAAGAGTATCAGCTGTACTATGACTGTGTGCTGAGAAAAAGGCTCAATAACAAAGACAACAAAGTGGAAAACGTCATACATTAATCATGTATGAAGCTAGAACTTGGTTCCTGGACCTTGGCCCACTGTACTGTTCCTTAGGCCAAAGGGTAACTCTGGAAGAAAAAAGAGAAATTTTAACCATGTCTGTGGTTACTAGAGTCCTAGTACCAAATATGGGAGCTAACATATACGCAACCCAAGATGTGCAGAGGTGTTTGGGAGGAAGTAATGACTCCTTTTGCACTCAAAAGACTTGGCAAGTGACTAACAAGCCCTGTATATCTGTAAATAATGGTTTACCAGAGATATATAACTTGCTCCATGATTTTCATTGCCCTTCCATCATAATATTCAGCGCCAGTCTTGATAACCCCAGGTCCTTGTTTAGACATTGCTTCTTCCTTACCTCCTCCCCCGCCTCGCAGTCCTAATGTCTGCCAGTCATAAATTCTTGACCCAATTCTTCCTTCTTTCCACAAAGCTCCAGTTCTTCTTTCTACTACTTCTTTTCAGCAGTCTCCTCTTATATTGGTTTCATTCTTTTGTACCTGTGTTTGCATCAGGAAGGAGAGAAAGAGAGGGAGGAATGGGGAAGAACAAGGGGAAGAAAAAGGAATAGAAACCCAGGAGAAACAAGGTTTTGGTCTCAACCTGCAATATCCTGAAGCTCCAACTATAGGAAAAGCTCTGATCACTCCTGGTTGGGTATGTTGCTGAACTGGAATTTCAACTGGCAAGAGCTCCTAAGTCCTTCCAGAGCACCTAGGAGGAGATTTTTTCAAAGACTTGGACTCTGGTCAAACTTGGTAAGCTCTTCATCAAACTCAGCAAATAAAAATCCATGACAAAAAAAAATTGTTCCCTTATACAACTTTAAGAAATGATATAAATTTGTAGATTTCTACATCTTTTCAGAGAAAAAGTTGTGAACACACACAAAACAGTGTAGTATGGCCATGATCTTGCAGGAGATGGGAAGAGAGAGGGAGGGATAGAAAGAAGGAAAGATGATTTGATCTGCAACAGATACATGTGGCAGCATGTAGAAATTCAAACATGTAAAATCAACAGGTAAGAGTTCTGCTAAGTTATAGCATCAGAACATATAATTTTAGGATAATGTCAGGCAAACTTACTAATAGCTGATGCTATCAGCACCACATCATATTGAAATTCATGCATAGGGCAGTCGAACCTTTTGTGTCATAATTAGCTTTTATATTTCTGTAACACATTACAGGGTGATATTTTTCTCAAATGGTTTTGACTGGAAAGTCCCACTGTTGAGCCAGGTGCTCTAAATATCAATTTACTATTTCAAAATTAGTTCTGTACAAACAACCTCAACCACTCTGTGCTTCTGTGCTCTATATAAGAGAGACGATAGAAATGCAGTAAAGGAGGAGGGAAAGATGGAACAAAGAAGTTAATACGATGCTATAGAAAATTCGAACCCAGTCATGTACCAAGGTTTTGTTAGATTGCTAGATCGAGTTCAGCTGCTATGTTAGACAGTTGCACTTCTTTCTCTGTGAATCTTATCCTGCAAAATATCAATTGCTTTCTGTGAAGAAGCCCCAAATCTATCAAAACTTAGTGAATCAGGTATTTGGGTCCTGTGGCACTGAACCTCAATAGATCAATTTCATTTGGATTCAGTGTTTCGTCTTTTAAAAGTCCAGTCTTTTGTCGTTGTAATTTATCTTCTTGTATATTCAGTTTGCAGACACTGCTTCTGTTGATCACTTAAAAATCTGGCATGACTCCGAGTAAAACATTCAGCATTATGTACTGCATACCAGATGTGAATTAACTAAATGGTGCTTGTGTTCCTGGAAATCAAGATCCAAAAATGTACTTATGCATAATTATTCAATATAACAAACCATGTTTTAAAATGTGATCTGTTTAATCAAACAGTTGCCAGACCAGGGAAACAGTTTTGTGTGGCAAGTTATTCTGTATGAAATAACTTACACTTTGCAGATTTTCCCAGGTGCTTATTTCAAGTAGCTAAAGTTTTACTTTGTTCTGAAGGATTTGAAAGTGCCAGACAAACTACAGTACTGAGCAGCAGCATGTTTCTAGGGCAAAATGTGGCAAATGTTTAGTGACAGACAGGAAATCTGTGTGCCATTTAAAGGAAGATTTAAAAAAAAAAAAAAGTCGGGCTCAGGTTGAAACTAGGGAGGTGATTCAATTAACTTACTATTTTTGACCCTTTGGCTCACCTTATACATTCGGTTCTGATATTTAGCTGAAGAGTTTAGTTTGCTTACAGAAAGGAATCGATAGCACTATGGAAGCCAGGCACAGGCCTGAGCAGGCACGTACAGTTCAAATAACCGCACAGGTTCTGCTAATGCCTCCCAGTCCTGACACTATTTTTGGCAGATGCTGCTAGGCAGGCTCAGTTCTGCGTAATTTTGCAATGTGGACGTTCATCCTGCAGAAACCAACTTTACTTTTCCTTTAAATTAATAATCAAATTCAGTGTAACAGAACATTAAAAAACACACAACTGAAACAGCTTGCCCTGTGGGCTCTCAAAAGCCCACGGTCCAAGGTGACCGTTCCTGTGCTGACCTTATTGCTTCCTGACTGAGGAGCTTCCCATTCCTCCCTATCCACTGCCAAAGCCTGCAGAACGCTACACAACCTTTGGATCCTTTCATCCAAACCCTTCTATCCCACAGCTGTCCTTTTATGGGTGAGCCTCCCACCAGAGCCAGTCTGACCTCCCCAACTGCAAAAACCCCACTGTGGAGCTTCCATCTCGGGGCAGCTCTACCCTCCCTGAGCTTCTCCAATGAGCAATGGCTGGTGCTCACCCTCTGCCCTCCCTTGGCCTCTTTTTGGCTGCCAGGGCCAGCTGTGCTCGTCTCCTCCTCCGGCACCCCCAAAGCAGGGCTTAGCTCTTCTCCTGATAGGGCTCCACAGAAGGAGGCTCAGGCTGTACTTGCTGGCAGCATGCTAGGAGGGCAGAAATGGAGACTATATTCTGGGAAAACAGGACACATATGTAACGCCACTACTTAAGGCAGGAGGAATAATGAAAAAAGACATGAGAAAAGCCCCTCAAAGAGCATGTGATGAGCATAGGAGAGGAGAGGTAGAGTTTGAGGACATGAGAAATGGCATTAATATTGGTAATGAGTGCTGAAAGTTCAGCTGCTTTTGATGGGGTTGGACACAGGTGGTCATGAACAGACACTAAGATGTGCTGGGGCACATTGGGAAGATTGTTTAATTCTTGTTATTATAGAGAACTGGGACCGAAAAGCAGGACCCAGGATTTACTCACTTTCACCTAAATAAAACTGGAACAATATTATCCTGTGCGAGGAGGGAAACATTTGACCAGGACTTAAACTGTAATCTGAGGTATTCGGAAGAGCTCGTGCTAATCGCCCGCAGCAGGAGCCTTGTGGATGCCGTGTCACTGCCTTTCAAATGCAAAAGCCTTTGCTCTCCAAAAGGTCTTTATGAGCCTCTGATAAGTCACTGCTGGCCTGGAGAGGTTTGATAGGCACTTTGCACAGTGTCACTGCCACTCATGCTTGGCAAGAGCAGACCCATGTTGTGACACAGCTGCAGGAAGTTTGCTGCTAAATCCCCATGGCCTCAGTAATAATATAGATGATTTTAGCCTCTTAATCCGCAGTGACAGCTGAATCTTGATTCTTTGTTATGTATAATGCCATCACATGACTGTGCTATATATATCTGTTGTCTATATCCTGGTTGTTTCTGTAGTAATAATAGTAAATGGTTGTGGGCAGCTTTTGATCGCTCTTCACACTGCAACTCGCCTTTTTTTCTTCTGGCTTCTGTTGTCATGACACTAGAGGGTGACAAAGATCCAAACGAGAACTACAATGGAACCATTTAGAATAGAAAACTTGAAATTAAGTGGAATTTCTTGACCTTTTTAAGTCTTTCGGTAGAACAGGGCAGGAGATTGAGCTTTGCTACTGACAGTTTAATAGCAACTAATGGAACTTAGTGCAAGTTTGTTTGATTTAGGCCAATTCTGAATCAAGTAGATTGAAACTAAAAAAGCTGTAGATTTTTCCAGGTTTTATGGGACTTTTCCAGGGCAGAGTTGAAAAGAATGGAGCGGTATTGCATGTCTGGAGCAGGGGAAGGAAACCTACGTATTTAGAAGGTGTGAAATATGAAGACAAGGAGAACGTATATATAAATTTAGACACTGAAAGCACTGTTTCTAATCCAAGCAGTAGTTTCTAGTTATAGAAATTTGTTAAAGAAAAAGAAAACTTTCATGTATGTAATATTGTTTACAAATATGAATACATTGACTAGGAAATGCAGTAGGTACAGTTCTTACTACAGTGTTGACTTTACAACACTGAGCATGTTAGTCTCTTTTTCTAAAATATTCACATGCTTTGCTACTGCCTTTCATGTATTTTATTTTGCATATAAAAAAAGATTTTGGATGTATACTAGACATATACGTTTATATGTTCACAAAATAGGGATCACACCATCCATGTTTTTGTGTCCAGATGCAATAGCAATCTAGAGAAATATAACCTCCAAGACAGCTCTTGCATCAGTTAAAATGTGGTCCACTTAAATACTTCAGTTGTTTAGAAATAGCAAGAAATGCTACTCTTGAGCTCATTTCCTTAACATTGTTTGCAGGTGTAAGGTTACTATTTAAGTGGCATTTGCATGACATTATCAGCTCCCACGGCTTTATTGTGATTTCTGATGGAAACTAGTGTACCATTTCTCAAAATATGTAAATCCCTCAGTTCAAGGGATCCTTGCAGCCTATTTGTAGGCTGCAAGATGATGGAAAAGACATGGAAATAGAAACCCTAAATTTCCAACCTCTGAAGTTTAGTGAAGAGGACCTCCCAATGTTATTTTTAAATATCATCCTTTTTAGCCAGTCTCATGATACTTGGGATGTTATTTATTCCTGGTGCTGGCGATGCTGCACGCAAATGGCACCAGTCTGTGCTAACGAGAAGCAGTGAGGGATGTACCCCACCCATTAAAATGATCAAAGATTTATAAGCCAGTCTGATGGAAACTTCGGGAAGAAATAGAAATTGGTTAAAGATTCTGGCTTCTCTAAGCACTTGGACAAAAGCAGCGATGGTTAGTGGTTAGAGTAAGACAGAGACCGTAATATTTGCTGTCAACTTCACCCAACAGAGCCAAACCACCTTTGCACTCCCCTCACTCTTCAGGTTTCCAGCAGCCAGCTTGCCTCCTGCTCGAATATACAGCTCTTTCAGCCAAGGGGGCTGGCGACCCTTTTGCATAGCTTTTCTGTGCAAGACAAAGCACAGGTTAGAGCACCTGCATTTCTCCACTAAGGAAGACGAAAAAGAGATTGCAATGTGTGTTTAGCCCATTCTGGAGAAGAGCAGCAGGAGAAAAGCCAATGACTTTTGGGGGGATGTCTGTGTTTTGGGCTTGTTGTGTGAGGCAAAGAGGACAGTACCTCGATGGAGGACAGAGTGGTGGCAGAGGGGCACCTTATGTGTGTTCACATCCACCCTTCACCTCCATTTTCGTGTAAAGCAATATTCTTCCTATATTCCTCCACCTGTAACATGCTTTCAGATCCTTCTGGTCTGACAGGAACACTGATAACAGCTGGGTGGGAAGAACGGGCTGTCATAGACGTGTGCAAGCTAAGCAGCAAGGCCTGGAATCGTCTTGTCAGCCAGCACGCGTGACTTGGGGCTGTAGCTGCCTTCGGTCTCCGTATAAGCAGTGGAGAGTGATAGCACCCTAGAGGGACTAAGCTTCAAACTTAAACTGGCCCTTGTGACTAAGTCTGTCACTTGCTTTAATGATACGTCTTTGCTTTCCATAGAAAACATTCTTGCAAAAATGCATGCTTAACAGTTGTTTTCTGTAATCCTTAAAGTGTCCTAACAACCCTGACTGATTCTCAGTAGTAAAAATGAGGGGAGACACCCAGCAGTTGGCCTAAGAAGAGAGAAAATTGCCTTTACTTTGCAGAATTGCCAGAGTAAAGACTCAGCCTTAGGAAAAGCCTTAGGAAAACCACCCACTGGTGGTTTCAGTGAGCTAAAGAGGAATAATACTAACCTGCTCAAGACACTGTCCAGGGAGAATAATCTGTACTTGTAGATCAAAGACTAAGACTAAGTCCAAGACTACAAATGGAAGTCAGGGAGGAGAGAAGTAACTCAGATCTCAGAACGCACGGGGCACAGGGCTTTGTTAGCAAGTCTAGACCTCTGAATTTTACATGAAGGACAAACAAAGTGAACCGTAGTGAGAGATAAAAAAAAAAAATGTTAAAATTATGCTGTTGGGAAGCCTAGAAAGGAATTTGTGTTTGTTTTGATTGTAATATTTTGTTACAATAATGATATTTTATATTATTTTTTATTTTCTTTCTCTGTCATCCCTAAAAGAGCTCTTTGCTGTGTTTGATACAAGACATAAGTGGAAGGCATGAATGCCACATTTTAACAGTTTATTTTGTTCCATAATCTTATTTTATTTGGCTATTTAAAGGAAAATGCCTGCTTCCTCTCTGAAATTCTCGATTATGGCTATTCTTTCTTTCAATATAAAAAATGAAAACTTTTTTTTTCCAGTCTCTAGTCATTTGTTATGTGCTTTTTTTCCCCCCCCTCTAATTCTTCGGTACTTATATGCCAAAAATAACTGGAAGTGCATTGCTCTTTTCTGACCATCCTTTGGGAGAGATTAAAATTAATTTTCTATATCTTGGCATGTAGAAATCTAGAACAGACTCCACCCTTTAGTAAGGAACATTTTGCCTTGGCATGGTTCACGAAGTTTCTGCACAGAAAGTAAATTTTTTTTTAGCCTCAAAAGTCAGAACAGGAGGATCTTGTTGGATCCATCTGGAAAAGACAGTCTGAAAACCGTTGAGATTCCCTACTCCTGTCTATGTTTTGGACTTTTACACTTCTTTTCAGTCCTTCAGTATAAATGGCATAAGGCCAGGTAGAATATCCTCTGTGTCTTGATTTAATGCTTTAATTGTTCATAGCATTATTAACGTCAGTACTTAACGACTTTATCTGATCCTATGCTTTATATAGAAACTATGCAGGCACAGCAAATTCCTTCAGGACCACACAAAACATGGCTCTAAAGATATTTAACAAAGATACCAAGAATTTATAATATAGAAAAGCAAGAGGAATCTCCTAAGCTCTGAGTACATATGTTCTTTAGAATCTTACACTGACTGGTTTTGATTTATACAACTGTTCTAGGTCTCCATCTATTTTTTTGGAATCATCAGAATAAATGTGCTAAACTGCACATAACCTCATGATGATACATCTCTTAAATTGATCAGTGCCATACAATCCTGTACCATCAGCTTGAAATTTTTCATCTTTGATCTTGAGCTTGTAACTCAGAAGTAACATCATTAGGAAGAAGTTAGCTAATAACTGTCAAGTGATTAGAAGGCTTGAGGCATGATTCTTTGCTGACATTTACCATTCATAGTCATTTTGTGAGTGGCATCTTCCATGGCCCCAGGTGTCTGTGTGGCTTCAGAAGAGTAGCTCCTGTCTACTGTACATCACCATGGGATGTTGCCTGCTTTCAGAGAGATCCACAGATGGAGCAGAACAGCACAATCGACTAGCACCAACTCTACTGTCTTAGAGCTTAGGAGCGTGTGGCCAGGTCACACAGACCAGGCTGGAGTGCTCTTGAGCTCCAGGTGCACTTCACTGCATGGGAGCTGCTGCAGTCGAACCATGTTGGAAGACTAGAGCAGCTTTAACTTACGTATGAGAGCTTCAGCAGAGGCAGAGCGAAGGAGAATCAAATGTGTTGCGTTCTTCCCCCTACCCATCACTAGGGGCAGTTTTGTAGGAGTGGAGAATCCTGTCCTGTAGACAAAATGTGTGAACCATGTTGTTTTTCATGACTCCTGAGTTCATGATACTACCTGATCTAGTGCTAATCTCCCCAACACTTCTCTTTAAACGCTTCTCTTCAGCAATGCATAACTCAAGGGAGCCAAAGTGCGCAAGAGGCAGTCGTTGGGTAGACTTCATGGGTCAAGAAAAATACATGGGAAAGTTTCAAAAACAGATGACAAGTTAATATACAAAATTGCCTGAGCCAAATCCTCATCTGGTTAATATCACTTCATTCCTATGAAACTCTAGATTCATTAACACCAGATGAAGATCTGGTCCTTGTCTGAATTTTTCCAGACAGGCAACTATTACTTTTGCTCTAAAATATTAGCCATATTATTTAAATGAAATGAGGCAGCCAGAATTTCAGAAATATTGGAGAAAAGGTGTTGTGGGATTTCAAATTCAACCCAACCCAATAGTGAAAAGTCACTTGGGACTATGCTGGAGGGATACTCTTCTCCATAATTTTTGGATCTACTCTTCTCCATAATTTTCAGATTAAGATGGTGAATTCGTTATATCATAAGCATAAGTGATGCCAAAACGAGACTGTTGCAGATGTGCACAGGCTTTGTTCAATGTCTTGTGTTTTCCTAATAATATGAAATCTTTGTTGTTATAGATATATATAGCAGTAGATACTAATTAAAAAGAAAATACATTTGTATCTGCTGCTTATCTGAAAGCAGCAGAAAAAAATCTTATTGGGTTTCCAAATAAATTTCACTGAATTTTGAGAAATCTGGCTAAGATCTGAAAAATCTCTTCTTCATGAAAAAAGTGTGTGGAAAAGTCAATATTATTTTTTCCCTGGTGATACTCTGCTGAGACTCTGAGTAAAATCAAGAAGTTACTGTGGAAACTGTGTAAGTTGCTATTCCTGAGAGAGATCTTCCTAGAATTCAGGAGCTATTTCTGAAGTCTCTATGCCCGTATCTTGCAATTTGTATTGCATACATCACAGTTTTGCAAAAGTCTCAGTTGGGAATGCTCTTAAATAAATCTAAACCCTGTTTTTTTGATGATCCATATGTGTTTGAGGAGATGATAAAGATTCTTTCTTCTGAATGCTGGTCTGGCCTAGAAATATTACCTATTTGCATCTTATTCCTGATAGATTTCTGCTGCACTCTGTGTTATAACCTGATATGTATGAATCAGAATGTACATTCAGTTAGATTAATATAGCATTTATGAGTGGGTAATAGACATCTTCAAAATACTGTGTTTATTAAGAGTGTCCCAGTAGTCTTAGAGATCTGTACTGCACAGAAGAAACTCAATAATGTAGATTCAGAATAGAAATTTTGCATCCTGGATAATCCACGTGCATAGAAATACGTGAGAATCTCTAAACATTGCATGGATCTTTCCTACAGCACATAGGGCCAGAAAGATCAAAATGAGTTTTTTGCTTGACTTTAGTGATGACAAGTAAACAAATTGACCTAGAGAAAAGGAATCTGTATATTATATCATTTTGGATTACAAAAGGAATTCACTTTTTGCCAAAAAAATTATTGCTGAACATCAACGGATATAGCTATGTTCTCATCTCAAATCTGCATTCTTTTCTACATTGGCAGATTTTGACTTTCTATCATTATTTTTCAGTAACTAAGTACATAAGATTTGTCTGGGATTTTGAGTCTTTGGTACCAGAAGGCCTTGGAACAGAATGGCCACTTGGAGGGGTTTCCTGAAAGGCTTTGTTCAAAATAAAACACAGCCAAACTAAACATTGCTGGGACTGAATTAGTACCAGCTACAAATAGGATGTTTAGGAAACCTCATGAACATAACAGGCACATCGGAGCCGATCATGGACAAGATAACAGGAATGCCAAAGCCGCCAGCTTGTGTGTGAAGTTCTCCTGCCCTTCCTTCCTGCTGGCTTTCCCAGGCTAGTATCGCACAGCCTGCCTGGCTCTCGGAGCAACCTGGGTACCAGGACAAGTGATGGCAACATGGGTACTGCTTTGGTCACCTATCATCTGAGCATTGATTTTCTTTTTAAAATAGTAGAAGGGGTGGAAGCTTTGGATGTCTTCACGGTCCCTCAAAACCTTTTTCCATACTTCTTTAGCATGCGTGAGGAAAAGAAAAAAAAAAAAAAGCTAAAGCTCTATGTGGGGGTTTTTATTTGTTTTTCTTTGTTTGTTTGCCCTGATTTCCGTGCTGGGCAGCCTTCCTGAGGATGGTTTCAGTGCTGTCTTCCTGAAAGAAGGGCAGTTCTTAGGGCAATGCAGAGGAAATTCCATTAGACAATCCAACCTATTTATTTCTTCACGGGAAAAATAAATGTAGGATCAGGATTTATTCAAATAAAACTCCAATAAATTGTGGTGGGTCTGCATGAAGAACTTCATATTGTTTTATAAACGTTAAGATTAGAAAGACTTTTGAATATGTACTCCATAGTATATTGCTAGTAAATGTAGTCTCATGCATCTTCTGGTAAGATATCAATTGCTCCCCAACAGCAGGTTTGGCCAGGCTGCTGCCTGAAACACTCAGATATTTTAGCATGAAATATAGGGGCTGTCTGTAATTTTAAAGTATTACCAGGCTAGAATTAAAAAAAAAAAAAGATGATCTGAGTCTGCAAATGCATAAGATTTACTTGAGCACCATGAGACTTTGGTAAATAAGCTGTCAGATGCTTTTTGCCTTCTGCTGTTGTAGTTTTTGCCACTACTGTATTCCAGAAGCAGTTCTTCCCTAAAATCTGTTTCCCTAAAAAAAAAAAAAAATTATTAAAATAGTAAATATCAGGGAAAGTGCCTCAGTAGCACAATGGTAAGTGGGACATAGCCATTTTTAAATAGTGTGTTTTCCTCTGTTTTGTGCTGTTGTCTAGGAATTTTCTTTAAAAGTATATGTACATGTCAAGTCTTTTCAGACAATTACGTATAAAATCTGGAATTTCTGACAGGTTCCTTACAAAATATTTCTATGCATGATTAATACAGTTCTTCACTGTTGTCACAGATCTCTCTACAACTCATGCAAAAATGCCCCCAGCTAAAGTACATAATTAATGGCACCGTAAAATCTTATTCTGTAATATCAAAAAGTGATTTATTACAGCAGATAAATGCAGTCATCCAGAAAACAATAAATTCTTGTATTGGAGACACACTGTGATAAAGTAGATTAATTAATGTGGTAAAATTGTCCTTGATACTCTTTATAGTGTTTTATCTAAGAACTTTAATGAAAGGTAAATGAAATCAGCTCTTGCTACAGTGGCCTTTTTAGGTATTTATGTAGGTACACTATTCAAAAGAAAAAAAAATAAGGATAAAATACCTCAAAATTCATGTTCATTTGGAGAAACCTTAGGTTAGACTTTAAAAACACACATTGATAATGAAACATGTAGGTCAAATGCATTTCTGAATTTGTTACGATGGAAAAAATCTGCAATATGCCTACATTATATTCTGTGTTTTTCTTGACAAAATACTTCATAATTAATCATGATCAACATTTTCAATAAGGAAACAGATTTATTTCTCCACATCATTATGGAATATTCCAATTATTGTTAATAAAAAGCAGTTCTACACAGCGATTCCACAAAACAACCAAAACTCTGTTTCTTTATTTGCTTTTCTCAGCCACTGTATTCAAAAACTTCTGGATTTCTAATTCTACCTCAAACATAATTTTTTTTACAAAAGTAGAAATTTAGATCTCTGAATATCATATATAGTATATGCTGCAGTTCAAAATAATTTGGACACAGTTAGAAGGATGTCATTTATTGTCCAAAAGCTTAGAGGCATACTAGTTTCTCATGATACTGCTTTCTGTAATAATCACTGAAGTCAATGGATATATTTCCACAGATTATGTGCGTTTCAGAACAGACTGTCTGTATCTTCTAATTGCTAAGATTATGACTACAGGAATATCACAGCAATGTGATTCCTATTTTAAGAAATCAAGAGAATGCCTATTTAAAAAAAAATTGATTTAATTTTTTCTTGGTGTTTTTGGACATCCCAGTACTTAAAAGGGAGTTTGGAAAAGAATACAGAAAAAGTCATCTGCTTACCAGATTGTATACTTTTATATCTTTTTACTATTTTATTCCCCTAAGTGACATTTTCCTTTGTAAATATATAACCTCCAGGAATATTCAAATATCAAAGAAGAAAACTAAGGAAATTATTTGACTAATATTTCAAGGTAGCTTATAATTTGAAAAAGATTAATTTAATATATTAAGGCTTAATTAACTGTAAGTAAATTCTGGCATTTACACTGCAATATTTAATTGACTTCTTTGACTTCCTAATGCATACTTTCCTTTTCTCCCATACAGTAGGTTAGAAAGCAACTGGAGGTTAACATCTGAAGTATAGAGAATTGTCATAACTTCATGACATTAATTATAGACTAATTATTCTGGCCTGTTTCATTGAAGCCAACCAATTGTTCCAACCTCTATTGTCCACACTTTATAAAAATATGCATAAATACTGTAACACTAAAGCAATAAATATAACACATTAAAATTATGGTAGGTCATTCCTGATGGAATAAGTGCAAATGGAATCATAAAGACATTCTCATGTCTTTATGATTAATGTGATATTATATAAGATGAAACTTGTCATTAGAAAGTGACAGATTTTTCATATGTCATGTTAATAGCAAGATTACTGTACAGAAAATCTACATATGGAGAACAATCTGTCATGATGATCTTTCTTACTAATGAGTACATATGGTTGTTTTTTTTTTTTTTTAGGTGGCGGAACAACCGTATCTAACCCGCAGCATTCCAGAGCAATCAGATATAATGGCATTGTGCTCCCCCAGTATAAAGGTAGAATTTTGCTTACAAGGAACTTCACCTGCATACATGTATGTATATGTATTTAGCTTTCCTTGTAAGAGTAGTGGGAGAAAAATATTCAAACTATTTTGAAGAATAACGATCGATCAGCAGCTGCAAGAGTGATCACAAGATATAGTTGCCTGTGATAACACAGAACTGGACTAGACGAAACAGCTCTATGTTCCTGTTTAAGGGAAGTCTGATTTAGTTTACAGAAAATAGCTTAAAGATGCTGTAAGAGTCAAGAGAAATAGAATTAAGTAAAGCTAACTAGGACTTTATTAATTATCTATACTAGAGCTAGTGTGTTTGGCATATTTTAAGACCTGTGTTTCATTTCTTCTCATGCTTTGCACTAAATGATAGCTCCTTAATACTTATGCTTGAGCCAGCAGCTTTTTTATTTGGATGGTAAGGGAAAACATAGAGCGTGATTGGAGGCCTGGCTTTGGCATTCCTGCCTTGGCTGTTGCTACATTTGCGATATTTACTTTGACACTGTGATGCCATGAGCACATAATAGTGAACCATTATCCATCCCGGAGAGCTCCTCAATCTCTGTGAGCACATTTCTAGAGGAACCTCAGGAGAAAAATAACCCACAAAAAAAAAAAATCTAAGCTGACAAGTAGGATTTATATTGATTATGATACTACAGTGAGACTGTCCAGCCACCCGCCAAGGATAAAAGCTGTGATGTAGAGGATATCTCCAGGTAAGACGGAATAGGCAAGTGGTAAATCGCCTCTGCAGCCATGCCTGGACCAGAAGTCCTGATCCTGGTCTCCTGAGAGACTTTTGCTCTCTTTTTCAACCATGAGGCACAGGGGAGGGTTCAGGCCTTTCTGTTGCATTTCAGGCCTGTTCTTCAGTGTTAGCAAGGAACTCGCAGCTGAGGAAGACCCAGGAAGGAACTGCTTTTACCCCCTGGAATGCTGCCACTCCAGCCAGCTGCTACAGGTTTGTGGGTAGCCTAGTTGGTGTTGATCTATCCATTACTAGTGCTGGAGCAGTAGAGATCTGTGAGATACTTTATACTGAATGTCTGGGAGTAAAAGCCGGGGTGGGGGGGTAAGAGAAGGTTATCAGTGTTCCTGAAATGGCAGCCAGCACTGAGAGACTAAGGCAGAGTTGGGAATTGCTGCCTTGGTGGCTGTCCCTCTGGTTAGCACCTAGCAGGTACAGCACTCAGCTCAGATGCTGTATGCAGAGGAGCAAAGGGAAATAAGACATGTCCTCTGTGCTTGTACTCTTGTATCATGCAGGAAAGTGATCTTGAGAAAATACGATGCCATCATGATGGTGGAAATGATACTGGGTACTGTTGCAGTGTCTGTGTCAGTTTATTTCCTGTTGCTTTTGTATAATTGCAAGAGCTTGATACTGTTAAAAGTTTGCATCCAGTTTTCCTACTCTTCCTTCTTTCTCATGGCAATATGCTGCAAAACGAAAGCAACTTATTAGCAAACATAACAGGAGTAAAAACTTTTAAATATCATTGCAGACTTTACCTGCTAGCTAGCAAGCAGCAGAAGTGTGTGTGGCAGTTGATGTGTGCAGAGCTCTGCCTGTTCTTTCCCCAGGATTTTTCAGAGTGGAGGTTGAGGCACAGCCTCATGTCTAGCACACGATGGCCATGGCAAGAAGCTGTGCTTCCAGCAGCAGCGTGTGTGAGAGACATTTGCGGTGAACGGAAGGCAACATATGTGCCGATTGCCCTTAATGGGTGACCCCGAGGCTA
Organism: Crypturellus undulatus; assembly: GCA_013389825.1. Classification (NCBI taxonomy): domain Eukaryota; kingdom Metazoa; phylum Chordata; class Aves; order Tinamiformes; family Tinamidae; genus Crypturellus; species Crypturellus undulatus. Next base: position 349,750 of record VWPW01006111.1, read on the forward strand.
AGAAGGAACTGCTCTTCTGCTCTTTCCAGTCACGCTCGTTCATCTTCTGGTGGTGCTTAAGGAACCCTTCTGCCTTTCCCTTTTCTCTCCAGGGTTTCTTTCTCTTTTTCCTGCTCCTGTCTCCCATCCGCTTGTGCAGCTGACCTGTGCCCAGTCTTATGTAGTGGATCATCTCTTAATATCTTCTGGTTGCCCTGCCAGCTGAAGAGCAAACCGGGGCATGGAGAAGGCCATTGATGTGAGGATACTTCGAGGCCCAGCCGCGCCGCCAGGAAAGTAGCTCAGCCCATAGGGTGGCACCAAGGCCTCACTGCAAGGGTCCAAGCCCGCAGTGCGAGCTGCTGCCAGGTTAAATTAACCTCTGCCGACTGGCTCTGCTGTCACGGGCTGCATCCAACAGCTGATCCTGCCTGTGTGAAGCTGCCTTGGGAAGCTCCACCACAGCCTGTGGGGTGGACACGCACCCAACCGGGTGCACTGGGCCTGTTCCCAGCTTCTCCCTTGAGTTCACTGTGCCCAAGATTGCTAGAGGGAGTGCTAAAATCAGAGTGCTCCACTCATATAGTTTCTTATCCTCAGGTGTTTCGGAGCTGAACAAGAAATCCTTTCCCTCAATGAACGGACATCTGGGGAAGAAGGATGAGCTTTGCATTTTTGCCTTGTTCTGGTGTTTTTTGCAAGTTGATGAGATTCGTAACGGCGCGAGGAGCTCTGTCTGCAGAGCCTGAGCCCAGGTCCCCATCTAGAGCACGAGTGCCCAGGAGGGAGCTCTCTCTCCAGCACTAGGAGCTGAACTGCCAGGGTGTGCAAGCAAGAAAGAGCAAGGAAAGGGTGCCTTTTTCAAGGATCACTACAGTAAATTATTCTAAGCTGTTCTGAAACAGCACTGTTCTGAAACCATCGTGGGACTTTATGATGAAGTATTTCATTACTAACTTAGGCAAACAACAGTCTCTATATTTTAATAGAAGAATTCATACACTTGTGAATATTGGATTCCTTTGTTATGTCTAATTTGGAGTCATATACAGGAAAGAAATTGAGTGTATTGTTGGATCAAGAAACCATCAGACTACCGAGACTTTTTTTCCTCACAGACTTTTGTCTGAAAATTTGCTACCGCTGACCCAGACATTAGTGCTTGTGGGATAGCTGTTTTTATCGACACTGGGGGAAAAGTCAAAGTGGAAAAAAATTACAGGGTTTGTCTGAAGCATTTTATGCATTAACAGAGGTTTATTATTGTTCAGTAATATTAACAGGTTTGCTGAGAGAAAGATTTATTGAAGCTCTTCTAATATCAAGATGCATCTGCACACACAAAAATAGATTTAAGACCTGAAGGGTATCCAGGATCATTTCAATGTCACGTACAAGTTTGGCAGTCCTCTTTACTTTGATTTATCTGCTCTCTTGCTGAGTCCATAGCCTCCAGGACTGGCTCCTTGCTGACTATCACAGCATTAAAGATTTAACTTGCAGTAAATAGGACAACTGTTTATATAATATTTTCATATACCATGATTCTATTATTAACTTATTATTTATATATTAGAAATTATATTAATAACTATGAATTACTGCTTTCCTTAAAATACATAAGAATTTTAATTTATCTAATTTAAAGATGTTTGAACTCCGCGAAGTAGACTGCAAAATATTAATGCAATGGAAACATAAATACATCTCAGCTGACAAAACAACATATAACTTAGGCTATTATTTTCTCTTCCTCTAAATATAATTAGAGATTTCACATACCTTTCCTGTGTTTATCTACAGGTTTCTTCAATAAATCTAATGAATACAAGGGCTTGAAAACCTCATACAAGAATTATTTTTGACCAAAAATTTCACAAACATCCAGTGTTTATTTTGTTAACTATGCTGAGACCTGTGAAATCAATGGACGTTTCTGAAAAATGTTGACCTTCGGAGATAAAATGTTTATCTAACATAGTTCTGCTTATTTCTATCCTTAACCATTTTCCCACTGTCTGATTTTCGCTCTCCATTTAAAATATCTTTATGAAAGATATTCCACTATTCTCTTTTATACAGCGTATCCTATGTAAAAGGAAAAGAAATTTTTTTTTTGAGGAGGGGAAGGATTATTCTGAACATCTGGGAATACCTTGTCACCAGTTTAATTTTCTCTCTGTATAGTCCCGTTTCTCTCTCCAGATGAGTAGGCCTTGAACACAAAAGCAAAGAGGAAGAAAACTGTTTTAAAGGCAAAAATACAGCTTTCAAATGGTAAGAATGGGCAGGGAGAGTGTCTCTCGAGTGTAGATCATTTCAGCTCTGATCTCTTAAAGATACAACATTCACAAACCCATTTAAAGACTTGTTTCTTGTGCTGATGATCTAAAAGAATTTAGTGCCCTCACTCAAAACTCACCTCCACATTTATGCATAAACTGACTTCTATAGGTAGCTGGGCTGGCTTCTCTTGCCTAACTTTGTCATTTGAAGAGCATTTAAACAGCAAATGTACATTCTCTAGGTGTCTTCTGCAGCCAGTAGACCTGCACACATCCAGAAAGCAATTCATCATATCGTAAAATAAGTTGAATATATGGGCAATTTCATACATTTGTCTCTCACCATGGACTATGGCAGCAGCTTTGATGACTGATCCAAATTGCCAAACTTGTATGCAGCTGAAGTTAGATGAGATAAATCCTACTACTTGTGTTTGCATTGGTGTGCCATCTTGATCAAGATGATAGCCTTACAGTTTCTTTATGACTTCTGTCTTCTCTATGATAACTATATATCCGTATGATTACTATTGAAAATGTTCTTTTGTTTTTTTCTTCCCAACACTTGAATTTTAAACTCTTGAGGACTGGAACACAAAGTAGTCTTTAGACTTCAAACACGAAAAAGAAAAGTAAGAATTGTGGTGCCAATGAACAATCATTTAACATACATCCTTTTAGCAGTCTATAATTGCTAATTTACTTAGTAAGAATTATGATGTGTTTGTGAAAAAAATCCAAATAGTTTAAAGATTGATGCTGGAAACTCTTATTTCACAGTACCAGTGAGGGCAATGGAAATTTTCATATAAGGGTTTGAAATCAGTGAGAAGACATGCAAAAATAAGAATTATTTGTATCAGTTAGATGCAAGTTGCTGAAGATTGCTGAACTGATTCTTTCATTTACCATATGCAAACATAGTGCAGTAGAGATGTGTTAAGATTTGCCACCCAGTAGCTACAACTTCAGATTGTGTTATGTGGTATCTAGTAATTGAATAAATGCATGGTATTTCTGAAGGATTGTGAAGGGATTATAAAAAGATTGCTTTCTTTAGTGCTCTTCTAGTAAAATTTCATATATTTGAACAAGGTATAACTGCAAGCTACATTTATTCCTTTTCCCCTTTTTTAATCAAAATTTATGAAGGCAAGAGGCAGAAACAATATCTCTGGGTAAATTAAATAGGAAATTCTTGGCACCTGATAGGATTAGACCTTCAACAGTGAAAAATAACTGTGCTATTCGAAATGACTAAGGCTATAACAGCTTCTGAAGTTGTTGATTTAAACAATCTATAATGACACTATCCACCTACACTAAACCTACTGGGTTCTAACAATCCCCATGGCAGCCTGTAAAATGTGTTCTCTTTGTACTGATTCTTAAGAAGATCATTTTAATACCATTTCACCTCCCTAAGTCTTTTCAACAAACTTTCTAATTATAATTTAAAATTTTGTAATTCTAGTTGTTTGCAGTGAATATATGGCTAGTTGAAATAAAAAGAGGTTTTATTTGATAAGCTTGAAAAGGAGTTATGCTGGAGTTATTTTGAGGCAGACTCAAGAAAATCTATTCTTTACATCACATTGCATGTGAAATAAGACAAAGAGAACTCCCTGTGTAGCTCAGCACCAGTGGGAAGACTTCACAGAGCACTGAAGAACTGTCAGCTCTCAAAATTTCTCATGGGCTACTGTTCCTCCGTGGCATTAAACGCTCAACAATATATTCTGTGGAACACATTGTTTTAGAAAGTTCCATGGAATAACTTCCACCACCTCCAATGGGGAGAGGATAGTAACCCCTTTACTACTTAGGTAGTAAGTGTTTTAAGTATCAACTTACTCAGCTTTGCAAGAAGAGTTTGTACATATTGAAATGATAGGTGATCATTTCAGGTAAGTATTTTTTAAGAGTTCAAAAATCCTATGTTTGCCTCCTTGGGAATGTTCTGAATCAGTTATCTCCCAAACCTCATTCTGATGCTGGCTTTTCCAAAGCAGCCTGAGTAGCATTTTATTTCTACATTGTGTGGTGAGTTGGATCAGTTGTTTACATCCAAAGAGAACTATTCCCTGGGAAGTCAGTGGAACTTTACCCAAAAAAAGAGCTTTAGGATCTGTGCTTTTTGACTATGGCTCAACTGGTTGGAAGCTTTCCATCTTCTGGATCTGTGATCCATGAATACATTTCAGAAAAAAAAATGTTGAAGTGCATCAGACATTGACCCTGGCCCCAAGGTTGAGGTTTCTTGGAAACAAAGTAGGGGCTCACAGAATGGAAAGGAGCCACTGTGCCCTTGAATCCCACCTCTAATCAGGATAATGGGAAAACCCAAACTTGGAGGCTCAGGACAGGTACAGTATGAAAAATATACCTGTCCCCTTTCTTCAGTTTCTTTAATTCTGATGCTGTTGCCAAGTCAAGTTGTTTGAAATACGTTCTGCAGTGTTCATGTAATCCTTGCTGGATTTTCTTACATAATAACTTGATAACCTGATATTTACTTTCACATTTAGAAATGGTACGTTCATTTTTAATTTAGGTCTAAGTGCAGTCTTCTCTGCACTGAGACATCTACCTGTATGCACCAGTCCAAATACCAGTAGAAGTCTTAAAATTTTCATTACATTCCCTAGTTGCTCCATTCTGAGCTGTGAATCAGTTCCTGATGCAAAGGACCTGATCCTACTTCTATTTAAATCAACAGCATAGCTTTTAATTCCCCTTAGACAAAGATGAACTTATAACACTGAGAAGAAGTTTGTTTTACTCCTTTTTTCTCCTCTAGCAAAGTATGTGTTTTTTCTACACTTCTGTAAGACTGAAGTATTTGCCAGTATTTAGACCTTATTTAAGCAAAACTGTCATGACTCAGGATGTTAGGATATAGCCTGCTGGTCCTTTTTATTAAGGCATGGTGTGGTAAATCAAATAAGGCCCTGCCATATTGTGCATTTCAGATTTGCAAATAAACAAGCTGTATTCCTCATGTGAATACCTTAAGGCCTGTGGGTTGTCCCCTAGTGCAGTAGGACTGGCAATGGTTATAAAAAGCCCCAAGCTCTTATCTGTAAGAGTATCTGTAGAGATCTGTAAGAGTTTGAGGCTGGAGGCAATCCAGTGGTTGGGAGCCCGTGAATTGCTCTGGTGCCTCTAAACAATCCAAGAATGAGCATTGTGCAGCGCAGTAGCAGCAGGGCTATGATCTTCTTGGTCTCTGTGACAAACCACCAAATCTGGTCAATGCCCAGATTTGTCCTTTGTTCACCCAGCTTTTCTTTTCTCTTCTGGATATTAGGTCTTTGGTATTAAAGTGGAATATCGGATACAGTCCAAATTCAATGCATGACACTTCCTGCCAAGTCCCACAAACAAAATTACAAAGTAGAGTGAAATCTTACTAGTTATTAGATCTGTCAAATGAATCATGCTGCTGGGGATTCAGCTGTTGCTAGTATTAAAAACCATAGCTGTTAGTGCAGAAAAAAGAAACAATATTCTAGGATAAAGATTTATTGCTTAATGAATTAGGGCACATGATGTCCCCCAGCCTATCCTGTACACAGGATGAAGGATTAATGCAAGTGTAGCATGACATAGAGGATAACTATCATAGCATATCATAGGTCTTTATATGACAATCGACATTTATAATTAATACTGACCTGGGTCTCGCGGAAGGAGGTCTTTCTTTGGAAAGTTTCCAAGTCATTCTTTGTGTCCCCAGACACAGACTTACTGCAGAGTGTCACAAAGATTTCTTGCTTCGGAAGCAGGAAGGATAAAACAATGTAGAAAAGATTCTGAAGCATTTGATACAGTGAAGCTTTGGACAGATTTCTTTTGAAAATTTACAAAGGAAGAAAGCAAGCATTGAAATATTTTCCTGTAGCTCCTTTGACTGTTGAATTCATTTGCAGGTTTTCCTCTTGTGGTCTGCTCTGTTGTATAAAATACAAACATGCTACTAGGCAAATATAAACAGCGTAACAGTGTAATTTAAAAAATTGACAGTAATTACCGTTGGATTTCTCTTCATTTGCAAAGCTTGCACTAATACTAAAGAATAGCAGAGACAAATCCCATTTGTACATTCTTTTAAGTGATAAAGCATAGCCCAAGAATCCCTTGCACAGGGTAGCTTCAAATGGAGCTCAGCCTAACCAATGCAATTCAGAGATCTGCTCCTGCAAATGACTGTGCAATACTGGAAGTATTCCACTCTTTGGTAAAATTAAGTGCTTAACTTGCGAACTACACTGCAATTTAACCGTCATGAACCACATTGCAATTTAACCGTATGAGAAATCTCCTTTCTTCCAGTGTATGCAGCATACGATGGGTTGGCCAAACCTGTCCTGGATTATTGAGGAAAGCAGCCCAAGACCATGTTCTGGTACCTTTGGTAAGTGTAAGGAGCACCTCATTTTGGCAATATTCTACTAGAACCAATGACACTTTTAGGCACATCTCAAATATGTAATATACATGCACTAGATGATAGTTCTATGTTCTATTTATCAGCCTGTAACTACCCACAGTCTTGAGAAAACGATATCACATAATTTAATCTGCTTTGGTGAAGATGCCAGATCTTTCCTGATCTTTCCCACAGCATCTTCTACAAGCACAAATAGAATTAGTAGCCCTGGCTACAGGATCCTGCTGGTGGCAATTGGTATGTGGAGCTGGGTCAGGATGTGTGCCCAGCTTTAGCTATCTGCTAATGAAATCAGTGTAGATGTGGCTACCAAGATTTACCCAAGATATGCAAGGCTATACAAGGGCTATCAAGAACAAGTCTGTTCCTAAAGTTAAAATCCCAGCCCAAACCCAAACTTTTCAAGACTTTTCTATTAAAAAAGCGTATCCTAACAAACCAGCCAGAATGAAAATCAAAACAATAAAAAGCACCCTTAATACATTGAAGTTGCAACTGAAGTATCTTTTCCTAGAAGCTCAGTATTTGAAGTGCAACAGTTTTGAAAGAAAGACATAAAATGCATTCCTGGAATATCACCTCTTTAATTATAATCATCTTACACAACTGAAAGTGACTTGAGCTTTGTTTTTATGGATTTTCTATTGCACTTAATTCTGACTATCAAATTTCATTTGTACAAAACGTTCTCTGATGCTATCGTAATAAGAGTACTTCCATTTCCTGTTTCTGAGAGCGTTATGTTTTAAAATCCATTAACAAGTGCAACCCTTGTTCTTCATTGTTACATTGGTTAAACCCAGGAGATTGCTTACATTTTCAGCAAGAGAAATATTCTTTCCAAAGAAATTCAAGGTCCCGAAGGTTTTATCTTGCGCTTTTTGGTCTTCCGTCTGATATAATTTAGATATCTTCTTGTTGTAAAAGTAGTGTCAGAAGACCCTTGATGATATAACTAGGTGATATAACTAGAATTGCCATTAATTCATTCTTGCCAGATAAGTTATTGGCATATTTCTCAGCTACTTTCTCTATTAACTCTGCTAAATATATTCTTTGGTTCACTGTCCTGTAGTTTGTCTAACACACTGAGCTGCTGGCAGACTGAAGAGTCGAGTGTCCAGAAGAGCACTCTAGCAGCGAAGCTGTTGAAATCATAACTTGTAGGATTGCAGATTTTTTTACTTGAGAGACAGGTTTATTTAAAAAGAAAAAGAAAAGGAAAGAAAGAAAAGAAAAAACAGTTACTGTGGATGCATTTGCCTCTCAGGAAACAAAAGACAAAACCCTTCAGTTTACTAAAATAATTTGTTTGGGTCTGGCCAGTCCCTTTTGCAAGTCGGTTTTCCTTGGGGCACAAAGGTTCTATTCACCCCACACAATCACGAGCTGTTTGGGAGGAATGAGGCCATGTCCCTCCCTCCCACACAAGTAACCATTTAGAGGCTTACAGTTGTCTTCATATTTGTATTTAATAAGCAGCTGAAAGCTTACTCCCATCTAAGCCTTCTCCCTTCATGTTCCCACAAGTCTTAATAACGAGATTAGTAAATAAAACTTCAAAAGATAACAAGAGCAATAAGACTTTGTACTCCTGAGCTGTCTTTTGTTGGTGGTGAAGCAGGTCTTCAGCATCCTGAGCTGTTCTCATTGAAATTGTGAGAAATTCCAGTTGATTTAGATAGAGTCTTTCTTGGGCACTACATAGCGGCTTAAATTACAAATCTGTTTTCTAAAAAATGATTCTTGAAAAGTAGCACATTCCAGTAATATTTTTGTATTCCGATTTGCTCCAGCAGGAAAAATATGTCCAATTTATAATTCAAAACTATCTCCTACCTCAAAACTAATATATTATCTTGCCAATACTTGACTCCATTCATCTGAATGTCATTTTGGATTCCTTCTCTCTTTTTTTCCAAGTAGGCTAATACCAACAGGCCAGTTATGCCAATGGCAATGTCCAGACAATCCTACGGTCTTCAGGAGCTCTGTAGATCTATAACGGACTCTGCTATTGTATGAGAAACACAGAATCTGTTTTGCTTCTTCTGATCTGCTTCAGTTATGCAGAGCTAATGGGTGAAAACAAAACAAAACTAAACAAAAATAAAAACAACCAACCAAAAAAATAAATGGGTCTGAACACACGCAGGCCAGGACTGTAGAAACAATGTTCAAACTTCAGTTGGCCAGTGTTTGCTTCTCCTTGACTTCTCCTCAAGCTGCGCTGTTGAATGTCTGGTCCACTCAGTGCAGCTGGGTCTGAATTTTCTTGGAGTACTGGCCAACATTAAACATTAAATCTATCTTGGCATTCATTCAGACTTCTCTGATTGCCAAAACGTGTGCGAGCACTTCAGAGGGACTGGTGGGTCTGGGATCTGAATAGCTGGCCACTGGGAACAGTACGAGCACATTATTGTGTGCTGTTGCCCATCACACACCAGGAATGATTAGCCACATGTAACTGAGCTGGGTGTGAGTTTTAAATCCTCAGACATCGACTCTTCCAACCTATTTCAATTCCCATTTATTCTTTCCGTTGCTTTGGGAAAGAAAACATATATTGTCCCATGGAATACAGGGAGCGCCCCCCATGAATGGGTCATTTCTCTATGTCTGTTGGAGCGAGAAAATCAGCAGGTTAGTTGGATGTGCAGCTATAGACGCATATGCTTTTGTAGACTGCTTCAAAAATATGACTGAAATTTTGCAAGTCATTTGGAGCTCACGAGAGAGAGAGAGAGAAGAAACATGACTAAAAATTAAAATATTGAAAGTCAGACAGGAATTTTGCAAAAAACCTAAAGAGGAACTGACAGTGAGAATTGACTTTAGTGGATTTCACAGTATTATCCTCTCAAGTCCATTAAAGGAACTGTTGAAAAATTAACCATCGTGCAAGAGTTCAAGAAATCCCTCAACCATGTATTTATTTTTCAGTCACGACACAGCTTTATGCATGTAAGAGAAAAAAAATAACATACTATTAGTTTAAAATAACAGATTCCCAGCAACTCCATCTCTTATGCAGACTAAAAATAGCAATATTAAAAAAAATCTGCCCATGCAGTTCTCTAGTTGGACTTCTTCTGGCACATTTATCTGCAAGACCTGTTTTACATGCCTGCTGAGGAAAAAGAGACTGATTTTCCTCTCAACTAAATATATGGGCAGATTTATCATTATTGCTGCTGCAGGTAGACATAACAACACAGAAATCAACAGAGCTTCGTCCTTCTGAGTGTGTTTTGTTCCAGTCAGGAACTCCCCGGCTTTTCTTCACCTCACCTTCTGCATGGTCTCCAACAGCCTTCGCTACCTGATTAAATACCTTCAGCTGTTACCAACTGCCTTACTTGCTTGCCATGTCTACAGCTAGTAGTTGGTAGCTCTGGTAGGTAGGATCCACTGCTCTTTGGTGGCAGGATTAGCATTTTCAGCAGAAAACTCTATGGGCCAGTTTGGACACTGCCCACCTGCATTTCCTTATTTTGCCCTGCCGCTAGTTTAGCTCTATGTTTGGGTTTTTGTACATATAAGCCAAGATAGCAAGAATCTTGCCACTAACTTCAGTGTGATCAAAATGTAACCCCCTATTTTCCATTTTTGCTTGCAAGATTAAAAGAAGGAAAAGGGTTTTCATCACTTATACACAGTCTTAAAATTACTTTGGAGAAATCCAACCCTGTTCGAGTCAATGAGATAGGTTTTTTTATTATGCTTTTGTTTTGCAAAACAAAACATGCAAAACTAAAGCACACACACAGACACAGAAGTCGAATTTGTTTAAAATAGCTATCAGTTACAGGAAGTGAATGGTGAAAACTATCAGACTGTTTAAATATTTGGTCATGACTACAAGAGCTGTCTCCTGAAAAATGTAGCCTAGAAATATATATTATTCTGTCTCTGTTCACATTTTTCTGTAGCAGTCTTCTCAGTAACACCCCCAAGAATTCAGAAATGCAGCAACTTTATATTACAATGTTATTTTGAGTATTAAGGAAAAGCATCTGTTGTCAGAGCTAGCTTTTGTTTATTATAAGAAAAAAAGGTAGTATATCATTCAGATATACCATTCAGTATACATTCACTTTTATCATTCAGATCTAACCTCAGAATTGTGCTTTGAAGTTATCATGTAATTTGTTTCTGTTCTGTTCAGATGTTCTATCATTGTTAATATGTATTTTGATTAGGTGTTTGTAAGAGTGCTTATAGAGTTTTGTTTATTTACTGTGTAGAAACAAGAATTGACTTTCCCTTGGTTCACCTTGAATTCATTTTAAGTCAGTTTGAAATTCAGGATTGTTTCAGTGCTCTTTGCTGTGCAGATAATGAAATGTTTGAGTTGCTCTCTAAATACACTGATTCATTTAAACCGGGTAAGCAGTCCCAACTCCGTATTTTTCTTAGAAAAAAAAAAAAAGAGAGAATTAGAAATCTGTGTATGAATGCAGAGCAGGTTAGTGACAGTGCTAGTCATATTGCCTAAGCCTCCTGGCAATCAGTATCATGCTGCTATCCCTGACTATGCTCCCCTTTAACATCACTAGCAGAGAACCAGGGGTACTTTGTAATATAAGCTGGGGTAGGGAGGATGCAGTCTGGAGACCCAACTCTTAAGGGAAATTTTCCACTGCACACGTGGGAAGATGTTGGACACTAGACAGTTTTATTTTAACAAGCTCTCATAGACCTAATATTCCACAATATTTTTCCTATGACATCCATTTATTTCTATTTCTAGAAGTTTATACTAGTAACATCATTCAGTGTTAAGAAGTTCACTATGTAAAACTGCTTTGGGAAGATGATGTAATACATTTGTCTTTCATATATATATATACACACACACAAATATATATGCTATTGATGAAACATACTTATACACACATACATATACATACAATAGACATAAATATATACACATACATTTATATATGTGGATATTTGGAATTTTTAGGGTTTGTTTTAGGTTTCTTTTTTTATAAATATACATATATACATAGGTATACACAAAGCCTTATTTTTGAAGTTCAGCTCTGGGCAAGGAAATCAATTTGTCTGGGAAGAAAAACAGCCTTTGTGATCAAATCTAAGACTCTTTAGGTTTTTGTTGTACAGCTTCAGGTGGTAGCTCATGATTACACAAAAGTCTGTGCATTGTACTAGTTCCTATAGAAAAGTGGTTTCACCAGTTTTGCCACCTTAATACAAAGTCATTCTATCACAAAGAAAGAAAAACAAAAAAGGCTTATTTTAAAAAGTGTGGCATGGTTCATCTATGTTTTAATTGTTTTAATTTAGGAACACTTGTGAGACACTTGTAACAGCTTGTGAGATACCCTGAATAGCGAAAGCTGCTGTCCTTTGGAACCAGCATGAACTGATCTATGTCTTGCATGACGGGGGAGGCAGAATAACTCTCCTGGATTTTTGCAGAGCAACTGAACTGTAAAAGAATGCAGTAAAACACATCATACTCCCAGTTTTAAAAGAATTTATATTTCCCTTCTGGTCATACTCTGAATGCTGCCAGCATGGTCAGGGAGAATTATTTACAATATACCTAATTGCAAAAAGTTATATCTTACTTACTAGAAACGAAAGAAAAATGTTCAGACAATATGCTGTTTAGGAAAGTAAGTTGGTAAACTAGCCTTATATATCTAGCCACTAATATGCCTCTCAAATAATTTCTGAATAGGATTGAAACTTGAATTTCAATCACAGGCTTATGCCAGTCTTCCTCCCCTCCTACTATTTATTCCTCTTCATTCACTTGCTTGCAGGGAGAAATCAGTATTTACTAATGGGATAATAGTCATAGGTTAGGCATCAACCTTTCACTTTGTCATAGGTATTAGCAGTTCTTCTTTTTCTCCTTCACACTAAAGGATGTCCTCAGAAAGCAGCTTTCATCTGGAAGAGGAAAGAACAGTCTTTTTCTACTTGACCTTTGTTAAAATAACTTGACACGTTTTTCCTTTGTTTATTTGCTTGGTTTGCAGTTCTCATTTCCAGTGTTTTCTTGTGGAACATCCAAGTGCATCTCAAAAGCGAGAACTAAGTATATCTAGGCAGCACTTCACTGTGTCTTGGCCATCAGAAGTAAAATAAATGAAATGACTGACCCGTGGCTCTTAAACTCTCTGAGCCCCTCCACAGTGAGGCCAAGGTTCACACCATTAAACTTCTCTGAAGCTCCAAAATTCAACACTATTGAGGGGGTTTGGGGTGTTTTTGGACCCCAGATGCATTTATCCACGGAACTCTGATCTTGACACAGACAAGAAGATATTGACTGGGAGGTTCTAGTTTTTCTTGCTAGGCCAGGGTTGGTCTTCCTTTCCCAGAATATGAGCAGTTTGTGTGCTTTCTGGAGCAACTGAGCACATTGCATTTATACTCTCAGGCTCCTGGATCCTACGACAATTTCTTGGAGTGGTTTTGCCTTGATTATCTTGTCTTTTTTTTTTTTTTCGCCACCTCACACATCAGGGCTCATCAAGGACAGGGCAGCTGGAAGCCAAAGGCTGCAGCCAGGCCAACCAAGCAGGGACATCCCCAATGAGGGTGTCGGTGCCCACCATGAGCCAAGCAAGCAGAGCAAGTCCAGTGGGGACAACGGGGGTCAGTCCGATTTCTAGATCCCAGTTGCGTCCAAGGCAGCCTTGAGCCCCAGAGACTGAAAGCCCAGGAGAGGCCGAGGGGTTGCGCTTGGCACCAGGGACTTCTACCCTTGCTTAGCTTCACTCTGACTGTGACTTCAGCTGAGCCAAGGAGACCATAAGACACTTCCCCATCTACAACAGGGAAAAGGTGTCCTCATGTCAATGAGTTTTTAACGAGGATATTTGAGATAATAATAGACTTCTTCTAATTTGGACCTCGCTAAATATCCTTGCAGTGGTATTGTTACTGTTATAGAACACACTCCTACATGTTCCTACTTGGTTAGCCTTAAAGATACATTAAAAACAAAGAGAAAGAACAGAGTCTTTGTCTATGAATACTAAAATCTCTCTTCATCTGTGAGAAAATGTTGATGAATTGCCATGGAAACATTTACTAATTGTCCACATAACCCATAAAAATAGTAATGAAAAAAGGTAAAGCTTGTCAAGAACCATAGAATCCTATACAGGATGAAAAGAAATAATTGTTTCAAAAAGAGACAGTGTGGTATAACAAATCCTTCCCCTCTTTAGACTATTCCATTGGCACACTGAGTTACCTCAATATCTTTCTAAACAGGACCACATTTGCACTGAGATCAGAGGAAGATTGAATAGCAAAAAATGACTCATGCTTTTCACAGAAGTATTTGAGAGCCTCCGTCCCGATTTATTTTGGTGTGTCTTGAAGCAATGTGGTATGTCAAGCAGAACAATCAATATCAAAGCAACTCGATGGTCAGGTACAACACACACAAATAAAGCATGAGCAAATTGAGATGAGGACTTAAATGAAATACTCTGCTGGCAGTGTTAATGTAGAACAGGTGGCATTCTTTAAGGAGATGTCAAAATACTTGAATATAAAGGCCTACTAACAAAAACAAATAACATAACTAAACTCTTTGATAATGATTCAATATCAGAAAAGTTGGGAGAGCAAAAGCATTAGTCATTCATTATATGCCTCAAAAGTAGTATGCAGAAATTTTATTTTGCTAGTGACTTAGGTCTTCAGTATCCTCTCAGTCAATGTGCAAGATTATATATAAAGTCAAGCTAAAAGACTATTGATATGATAGTAATCATGGGGTTAACAGTCACACACAAAAAGTTAATTCTAAGAATAAAACTAAAATTCAAGTATTGCTATGGAAAGCAAAGGAGAGAAGAGATGAGTCAATCTGAATACCTTGGCAGTAATATGCAAGCCACTGGGGATATCTAGGAAGAAATGATGTCACAAATTGGCAAGGCAACAACTGCATTTATCAGCTTAAATGAGGTTAGGTCTGTGACAATCTACAATTTAAAGAACAAACTGAATTTTCAATTCATGTTATTTTCAACTTAACAGATGGATGTGAAAGCTGGAAATCTACCACAAATTTAGACAGCCATCCAAGAAGTCTGATAAAACACTTAGAAAACTTAAACTTAGAAAAAATATCTTTTTAATGGATGATAATTTTGTCAAAATTTCAACTAAAATATCAACCAGAAAAGAAGGTGGCCTTGTCTGAGATACATGTCATCAAAGCAAACCAGCAACTGTGGTAACAGAATTTGCAAAAGGAGTCACCGAGAAGGCCATCTCCCACTGCAGGTTAGAAGGGTCTCTGTCTCACAGCTGTGCCCAAGGACAGCTCCCATTCAACCCTTGGACAGGTTTCCTCTTTTGTGCCTTACTGACGCTTGCAAGTCTGATTTAAAACAGAGTAAGGACTAGGACTTCAGAAAACAGTTATTGGTATTTTCTATAAACTTTGATGACATTCAAGTCATGAAAACTGAGAGCGTTTGGGAGCTTTCTTTAGGTTGTATGATAGAGCAAAACAGGCACTACAGAGTGCTATAAATATGAAAATGATATATTCAGATAAATAATGGTGTGTGCATCAAGCAACTGCTTCATGTGCCTGCATCGTGTGCCTGCAAGTTTTAGAGTAGATTCATGTAACAACTCTACTTGAGTTTTTAAGAGCAAAGACAGATTATGCTTTTTTTTTTTTTTTTTTAAGAATGGAGGAATGCAATTCTGGTCTATCTTTTTTTTTTCCAGTGTTTCCAATTGACAATTATTTGTGACATTACAGAAAATGTTAAGGTAGGCTATGAAGAATCATGAAGTGCGAAGCTTCAGTCCTTCCTCCAAACACTGTTTTCCGTTACATTGGACCTGTCTACTCTAAAATATTTCCCAGTTCCAGTCATTTGCATCTCCTCATGGAGAGCCTTCGTGCAGAAAGGATAAACTGTGCCAATACTAACATCTTGCCTAGATCAGAGATGAACTTGCTGCTAGTTGGAATTACAGAAAGTCCATGAAAAACCAAGCCCTTAAAGTGTATCTCAAGAAAGGCTTTGAAGACAATGTATTTTTTTTTTCCTGATGGTCACCATCCTTGCTTGGGCTCCTGACTACATCATCTCTACCTGAGCTTCCCTTGCCCTGCTAGGTTAAGATAAAATTTATGTCTTTAGTCCACCTGGCATCACAGATATTTTTTAACTTTTACCTTATCCCTACCCTCGCAGCTTGTCATGTAACACTGCAGCCTCAGCAGCTTTTCCTGACCTATTCTAGTCTTAGTCTAACTTCTCTGGGGGGCTGCTGGCCAGGAATGATGGCTTAAGGAATAAAGGACATTGATACCTTCCATACTTTCACTACCTGAAAAAATTTAAATTGAGATAGAAATGAATGTATCTATTTGTGCTTTTAACCATTAGCTTTTTAAAGCATGTTTTTTTTTTTTTTTTTCCCTAGAGCNTTTACCATTAGCTTTTTAAAGCATGTATTTTTTTTTTTTCCTAGAGCAAGAGCAGTTTACTGTGAGTTCCCAATTTGGTAGATCAGCAGGCATGTTTTGGAGAGAGACTGCAATGTACTGCCAGGAGCCAGGGACAAAGTATTCAATGATCTTAATGGAGGAAATGTATGCATGCCTGCACTATTTCCTGTTCAGGCCAGTTCATGTCCATTGAGTTTTCTTGTCATTTGTTAAGTTGTGCAACTTAATTAATTTTAGTTTAAAATACACATAATGTTTTAGCCCCATAGTGAAGATGTTTTATACCTTCTGTGTGAGGATTATAAATCCTTGATGTAACTATGTACTATGCACCAGAGAAGTTTTTAAAATACTTTTAAATTCAAGGGGAAAAACATTCTCAAATCCTCAAACCATTAATTTAAGAACTGAAAACCAAAAAGAAAAAGGTGCTGGTTTTGCCAAAGGATACAATATATCACTGAAAAAGATGAGTCAAAGGTAAGCCTTTTTTCCTGAAATTAAGCAGAAGTATTCATGATTTTGTATTACTTTTGCAAGATTCTATATCAAATTATTTAAGCTATTCTTTCAGGGAAGGCAGTTTGCAGGTATAATGGAAACCATACATGATTTAATTATTAGGTTCTAATGTGAGTTAATAAATTTTCAATCCCTTTCAGTGGAGTACTCTTAAATATTTGATTATTCTAACAGTTGAAGAGATCTCATCTGTTTTTCTAATCTCAGCACTGGAATTAAGTGGCATCTCTCACTTGCGAGCGCAGCCCGCGATGCAGCGAGCACCGAGCCTCGGCGAACACGCGCACACACGTTACTCCACGTTCTCCCAGCAGAATCATTCCACAAAACAACAGTGTTAAAGAAGTTTACATGCTAACTGGAATGGCATTTTAATCCTTTCAGTGGCTTTGAACTGGGCCGCTGTGATATTATTAGACTGTCTGGGCAAATTAATCGCATCCTCTAGTAGGAGCCACGTAGGTGCTGATCTTATTTATACATTTCTGTAATTCATACAAACGACGCTCAGTCCTTTTTTTCCCCCCTCCCTCTCCTTCTATTCCCTGCTGCATGTAGAGACACCGGCGAGGCGCCTGGAACATGGCGAGCGGCCGCCCTCCGCTCCCGCGGCGAGCGGGACCTGCGGCGCGAACGCCCTGCCCGCGCCACGGAGCTGCCGCCGCACCTGGCCGCGGCGACAGCAAAAAAAACAGAAATAATAAATAAATAAATAAATAAATAAATAAGAACGAGGAAGCGCCCAAAGGTTTAGGACGGGGGAGACGGCCCGGGGGCAGCGCTCCGCCGGCTGCGGCGCCGCGGGGGGCCGGGCCGCGCTGCC